>CAOLHI010003346.1:0-185036 GCA_948474755.1 Ctenosaura bakeri | reverse complement strand
GGGGGGTGCTGCGGAAGGGCTGGGGGGCTGCAAGGCAGCGCTTCTCTGGGGGAGCGAGCTGCGCCCGGCGCAAAAGACAAAGGCACTGGGATTCCTCCCCCCACCCCCGGCCAGGGTCAACACTCTGGAAACTTTTCCCACACTGCCCCCCCAGCAAAAACGAGAGCGAAACAGAAGCAGAGCCCGGGGGGTTCTTGGAGTTTTTTCCCGGGGGAGACGCACGGCTCCTCTTTCCCTCCCGCCTCCCCCCATTCCTGGCCAGCGAGGCGGCCTTTGCCCGGGGGCGGGGGAGACATTGTAAATCATAAATAAATAATTTTATGGTTGGGGGTCACCACAACATGAGGAACTGTATTAAAGGGTCATGGCATTAGGAAGGTGGAGAACCACCGCTCTATCACATCCTTTGCTGCAAGGGCAGAGGAAGGCTATGGCCTTCTGGAAACGCTAAACCTCCCCACTTTGGAAACAGGGTGATCAGCTAGACAACGGACGGGTAACTGCGGAGGAAATGGGGAGCCAGTTTCTCCCCTAGCAGGCCACACCATCTTGTTTTGGGGCACATCATTTCAGTTCCAGCCAACATTTTGGCAGATTTGGGGATGGTTTTTGTTTTTTTGCAGCTGGAGAGGATTTGGGCGGTTGCTAGGGGTAGAAGAAAACAAACCAATGCATTTCCAATTGTTTTTAAGCTGATTTGGCTAGTTTTCAGGGGAAACAAATCACCCCAAAATCATAGAATCCTAGCATTGGAAGGGACCACAGTGTCTCTTCTGCCTTGCACTAGGACACAATTGAAGCACTATTGACAGATGGCCATCTAGGCTCTGTTTAAAAACCTCCAAAGAAGGAGGCTCCACAACACGCCCAAACAGCAGCAGATTTCACTGTCGAACTGCTCTTACCATTAGGTAATGTACAGCTAAACTTCAATATCCACTGGGGTTTCGTTCTTTGGTTTTCTATGGGTACCAAAGTCTGTGGATGCTCAAGTCCAATTGTATACAAGGGTATAGTAAAATGTTGTCCCTTATATAAAATGGTGAATCACTCAAAGGCTTGCTTGTTGGAATATTTTTGGGAATATTTTTGAGCCATGGGTGGTTGAGTCTGTAAGAAAAGAATCTGTGGATATAGAGGGCTGAGTATATCCCACGATTGAATTGCTCTTATCATCAGGAAGTTCTGCTTAATGTTTAGGAGGAATCTCCTTTCCTGTGGTTTGAATCCATTGCTCCGTGTCTTAGGCTCTGGAGTAGCTGAAAGTAGGCTTGCCCCATCTTCCTTGTAACATCCTTTCAAATGTTTAAACATGGCTATCATGTCCACTCTTAACCTTTTCTGCTCCAGGCTAAGCATACCCAGCTTCCTAAGCTGCTCCACATAAAGCAATCAAAGAATTTAATTTTTTTTTTCAAAGAGTCAATCCAGGGCCTTGTGGGGGCCTTCAGGGGGTGCCCTTTGCTTCATACAGGCCATGGGCTGCCCTGGTCTAGAGGAAGGCTTACTGCCATCTAGCAGGGTTCTCCAATCCTCTCATGCCATCCTCCCCATGTTGATGCTGCTGAAAGAAATTCCAGGTAGACACAGGATGGAAGAAAGAGGAGGCCGGGCAGGAACATAAAGCCTTTATGGCTTAAACTGCAAAAGATATACTGCAGACAAATGCTAGCTTTTGTTGGTATGGAGTTTGGCGTTTCTTCATGCAGAATTTTGGTTGGCAATGCAACAGAGTCAATAAAGTTTGAAATGTCCAGAATAAAAAGTGACCCACCTGTTTTCTATTTGCATTACAGGGGAAACCGTCTCTCTGGTCGTAATGCAGACCTATGTCGATGTGGCAGCTCTTCTGAAAGGTATGGGTCTCAGTTGTTCCTCTGACCCCTTCCGGTATACAGTTAGCCCTCCGCATTTGCAGGTTTCACTTTTGTGGATTTGATTATTCATGGATTATTTGCTGTCTCCTCTGCTGCCTCTCTACACCATTTTTAATAGGGACTGCAAGCCCTGTGAGACTGAGAAGCTGCAAATGAGGCTTGTCAGTCCCTGTTAAAAATGGTGTGGGGCAGCAGTAGAGGTGGCAGGAAGTCCCATCAGCCACCCACTTCTGCCTTGGGAAGGAATCCTGATGCCTCAAGGGAATCCACGGTGGGTTGAATATGGTGATCATACTTTTTTTGTGTGTTAAATATGGTTTGGGAGGGTCTAGAGTTATTCACGGGTTTTCCACTTTCATGGGGGTCCTGTGCCCCTAACCCTAGCGAATGTGGAGGGATGACTGTATTTCTTCTTGAAAGAATGTCCTTTTTCCATTTAAAGCCTCAATTGATGCAGAGTGTTTAAGGTTTCCACACTGATAACATTTCTGCATGATACTTTTATAGCGCGGTGATGCCACTTGCAACCTCCTGTGGAATCCTGGGGTTTGCACACCCTGGAAATTATAATCCAAAATAGTAATTTTTGCAATTTCTGCCTTTGCCTTGAACACAGTTATCAATGACTCTTGTAATTGTCCTTCCTTCCTTCCTTCCTTCCTTCCTTCCTTCCTTCCTTCCTTCCTTCCTTCCCTCCATAAATCTTTTGCAGGGTCTCCTGGAATCTCCCTTACTCGGGTGAACTGTTGGGACTGGCCACAAGTGTGCACACAGCAGAACATCACCCAATTCCCTGTCCTCAAGGTGTTTACAAAAGAACAGAGGTGGCTGGCTTATTCTGGGATGTGGGAGACCCAGGAGATGCTCAGGTTCATAGAGCTGTGAGTATCCACTTGCTGAATGAGGCCATTTCCGCACTACACTCTGATAGTGCGATTATTCCTCTTTCAACATCCTATGGAATCCTGGGGTTTGCAGTTTCAGGAGGGGCTGGCCAGCCCCTCCCAAAACTACAAACCCCAGGATTCCATAGGATGTTGAAAGTAGAATAATCGCACTATCAGAGTGCAATGCAGAAATGGCCTGAGAGAGGCTTTAAAAAGAGGAATCAACTTGGTGGCTTGCAAATGTTTTGAATAACAACCTTCTATTCCCTGATCATCCACCTGGGTGGATGGACTTGGTGTCTGTGGTGTATTGGAGGCAAGTATTGCAGGGTTGAAGCCCCAGAACATTTTGATCTGAAGAGACTATTGCAATCACACAGACACACATACATACATGTGTGCACACAGCTTAGCTGCAGTTCCCATAATTGTATAAGTGCAATTCCCATGGAGACGAAATGGATTTTCCCAGCAACAGTGTATTGTTGTGAGCTATCCCTTTTCTAATCTGAAGTCACTGGCAGTGGCTTGGTCTTAAGTGAGCGAGACCTATTAGCTTTACAAAACAGCTGCTCTTGGTGGAGTGGAAAATTGACAGAAATTGGTGTTCATATAGGTCAAAATAGTGGCCTGTATTTTTGAATGTTGTGGGGCTGAGCATTTGCGCTTCATAATTTACCAGCACAGTAATGGTTACAGTCCAAGATATCCAGGGGTCTTAAGATTGGGGGAGCTGCCTTAACAGTGTGCTATACTAAAGAGGTAAATAAACCAGGCATTCAGGTTGCCTGAATGCCACCTTCTGCCTATGGCGAATCTTCTCAATCAGTCTCATGAAATTTCAGCCTCTGACACTTTCGGACCAGACTTTAGATCCATAAGGACTAGAATCTGGCTTGCTACGAACAGGCAGCTAAGGGGCAGAATAGAGGTAGTGCAAAGACTTCAGTCTCTTTATCTGCAGAACTGCAGAACACAGCAAGTCCCGGCAGGAGTCTGGAGTGTGGCTAGAGAACAGCTAGCCAAACTGAGGTCATTTCCGCACCAGGCTGTTATAGCGCGGTGATTCCACTTGCAACATCCTATGGAATCCTGGGATTTGCAGTTTCAGGAGGGGCCAGCTGGGATTCCAAACCCCAGGATTCCATAGGATGTTGCAAGTGGAATGACAGCGCTATAACAGTCTGGTGCGGAAATGGCCTTATTGTTGGGAAGGAGACCAGGAAAGGTAGCCGTCTTCTTTTTCCACCTCTCTACCCCTCCCAGCTTTCTTCTGGCTGTCTGGATCAGTGAGCCCTTGGTAAATTCCACGCTTATCGCTCAAGAAAAAGAAAGAACAAAATTGACTTTTGCACCTGCAGCAAAGCTGGAGAAGGTAGTTTTCTGAAGGACACCTCCCAGAATCCTCCTGCTGGCATGGCTGCGCTAGCAAGCAGAATTTTGGAGCCTGTCGTCCAAAAAGTAATTTCCCAAAGTGCTACAGCAAAGAAGTAGAAATGCTCAATGTCATAGTTTAGTCTCCCAGACATGCATGCAAGATGGATGTATGTTCCTTTTGTGTCCTTGTATGTTCCAAGATGTATGTATGTTCCTTTTGTGTCCTCTACATTCTGCCTGTGATTGTCGTGGGAGACGCTAATGGCGTGACCCAACGAAACACTTTGGACACATAGGCCATTTCCACACTAGCCTGTTATAGCGCTGTTATTCCACTTCCAACATCCTGTGGGATCCTGGGGTTTGCAGTTTAAGCAGGGGCCTTTGAAGCCCCTCCCTAAACTGCAAATCCCAGGATCCCATAGGATGTTGAAAGTGGAATAGTAGCACTATAACAGGCTAGTGTGGAAACAGCCATAGTGAATGGAGGGGCTCCAGTTCTTGGAAACTCGAGTTCTAGGAACTCTTAGCTTCTCACCCAACCGAGGGTTTCTTCTTCCTCGGCTCAGCTTTGCCCTTTCTCACTCTGCTCCAAACTTTTGGAATTGCCCCCGGAACATTTGCAGACTGCTCCTTCTCTTGTTATCTTTAAATCTCAGTTAAAAACTTCCTTGTTTTTGGAATTTTAGTTTAATATTATTTTATGGGCTTGTGTCATTGATTATATGTCCTTGTCAATTTGCTTTATATTATACTGTATTTTTTGTACTTTATCTGGATAATTTGTATTACACTTATATGGTGTAGTTTTATTATACCTTCCTTCTCTCTCTGTTTGAGTATATGTATTTTAGATTGGATGCCTTTGGCAGGACTTGCTGTATTTGATTGTTTTGCTTGAAAAATGCCATGTAGATAGATGGTGCTATTGAAATAAATGGTGCTGGTGGTAATAATAATAATAATAATATTGGTAAAAATCTGTACAGCAGGAAGTCAAATTTTGCATTGCAGGTAGACTTGATATCTTTTGTGTGGTTCCAACTTCTCTCTCCAGGAGCAGAATCTCTTGTCCAGTAAGGCTGTTGACACCCGAAGAGGTCGAAGAATATTTAAGTTTCAGAATCCCACCATACTCTCGTGTTTTTGTTGTGGGATTCTTTGATTCAAGCATGAGCGAAGGTAAGAATTTTTTTTGGTTAGACTCCAAGGCCATTTCTGCACTACACTGTTATAGTGCTATTATTCCAGTTTCAACATCCTGTGGAATTCTGGGATTTGTAGTTTACTGAAGCCCAAGGGCTCTCTAGCTGAGAATTCTAAAGGCCCTTCCCCAAACTGCAAACCCCAGGATTCCATAGGAGGTTGAAAGTGGAATAATAGCACTATAACTGTGTAGTGCGGAAAGGCCCCAAATGTTCTCCATAAAGACAGAAGTTATTGAAAATAATCTTACTGGGCACCATCTTTTTTGCAACAGACCAGGCAACTGTGGGGAAAGTAGTCCAGAAGCTGATTTCCTCCTTCATTTCCAGTACTGTTTTGCGCAGAAATGAAACAAAATGGAAGTACAGGCATGCGTTGAATATATGGGTTCTGGTTGAAAAAGGACTGAAAGAGGTTTAAGTAGAATCTCTTTGCCTGTAGTTTGCAGCCATTGCTCCATGTCCCAGTCCCTGGAGCAGCAGAAAACAGACTTACTCCATCTTTCATATGACATCCTTCCAAATACTTAAACATGGCTATCTTATTATGTATAGTATTCCAGTATCTCTTTGCCAACTTACACATCCACCATAGGTGGTAGGTTGTACCTACCTCCTCTTGGCATTTCCAACATTTCCCGGATCCTGTTTTGTAGATTTTCTGAAGCTTATAAGGGGTCATATACCATCTATTAAAATATGTGAAATTGTTCTAAGAAGATATTACCACAATATGTTGTATTACTAAAAGATGTATATATTTGTTTTTATTTATTATTTCTTTTTTTTTGCAAAATTAATAAAATTATTAAAAAAATATTTAAACATGGCTATCAGATCACCTCTTAATATTCTTTTCTCTGGGCTTAATATGCCCAGCTCCCTGTGCCACTCCTCATAGGGCTTCATGGTTTCCAGGGCGTTTGCAATTTTGGTTGCCCTCCTCGGGGCATCTTCCAGCTTTTCCATCTTGGGGAATGGGGTGAGAGCAGGTTTTGTGTGTGTGTATGTGAGAGAGAGAGAGAGAGAGCGCATAGGAAAGGCAAGCATTATTTTCATGACAAGCTCTAAATGTTGCCACAGACCAAACTGATTTGGTTTCCCAGGAAATGGAATTGGGGCAGTCAGATAAATGCTGTCAGATTTGTTTTCATTCTTTTAATAAATGAGTGCAAAAGTGCATTAAGGGTCTATTTCGAGATTTCCCCTGAGAATGCAGGTTGCTGATACTGGGAAGAGAGGTAGAGAAGATAACCGAAAGAGAGAGAGAGAAGGAAAATGATGCTTATTGGAGACTCAAGAATTAATAGATGAAAGGTTTTTATGGTATTTTCTGAGAGATGCTAATTTTGCACTCAAGAGAAACAATAAGTAATCTTATCAGGATTCGTCCTGCTGCCAGAAAGTCTTTCAAAATCGTAAAGTTTTGAAAGATTATTCACAGTTTGGAACTTATTCTGTGCAGAATTTGTAGAGGGTTTGCTTTTTTTGCTTGGAAAACAGCATTTTCTACAGAGGAACAGCATTTTCTTCACAGAAAATATTTTTATGCAGAAATCTTTTTTCTGTGCAGAAAATGCTATTGTGTGTGTGTGGCCAGACAATAGCATTTTCTGCACACCAAATATTTCTGCACAGAAAATGCTGTTTTCTCTGGGGGGGAAAAAAAACAAAAACAAAGAAAAAGAAAACAAAAGCGAATTATTTTGCAGAAAAAGTGCTGAGCTGCAAAGATTCTTGTTCGTCTAGGATTTTCCTCCTCTGGGCTTCCCAACACTTAAGAAATATCTTTTTGATTATTTTCCAATATTTTTCAAAGTCTCTAGTTTTTCCTGCCACCTTCCCTGCTGGTTAACATCAAAGCTTATAACCTTACTTTTTGAGATCACAGCTGCCAGAATATGGGAGCCCGGCATTTTGGAAATCATTGTCTGAAAAAGTAATTTTTTCTAACTAAGATCCCTTTAACTCAAGGAAAGTGAAGTCTGTGGGCCCCATCTAGGCTGTGGGACCCCATTTTTCAGCCCCCAAAGCTCTGCTAACCCCCACACCCACCTAATATTTTTAAAAGACGAGCAAAAACCAGCTCAAAGCCACTGTCAAACCTGGTGGTTTTGCTATGATAACCACCCAGGGGCCCCCAATGTAGAAGCCCCCTCTCAAGGGTAAAAAATGAAAATGAAGCCCAAGGGCATGTCAAGAGTGCCAGCGTGGCCTTCTGCAGGGGCCACCAGGAGCCACTGGTGAAAAATGACCCCTTCCCCTTCTTTCGTAGCCCACCCCTGGTTTAATTGGAGCCCTGGAAACCACAAAGCCCCACGAAGAGCAGCTTAGGGAGCTGGGTACATTTAATCATAGAATCATAGAAATGTAGAGTTGGAAGAGACTACAGGGGCCATCAAGTCCAACCCCATTCTGACCTGCAGGAACCTACATCAAAGCACTACTGACAGATGGCCATCCATCCTCTGCTTAAAAACCTCCAAAGAAGGAGGAGACTCCACCACACTCCATGGAGGCAGCAGCCTATTCCACTGCTGGACAGCCCTGACCGTCAGGAAGTTCTTCCTGAGGTTCAGGTGGAATCTCCTTTCCTGCAGCTTGAATCCATTGCTCCTTGTCCTGGTCTCTGGAGCAGCAGAAAACAAGCCCTCTCCCACATGGCATCCCTTCAGATATTTAAACATGGCTCTCATGTCCCCTCTTAACCTTCTCTTCTGCAGACTAAACATACCCAGCTCTCTAAGTCTGTCCCCACGGCTTCCAGGCCTCTCACCATTTTGGTCGCCCTCCTCTGGACTTGCTCCAGCTTGACTGTGTCCTTCTTGAATTGGGGTGCCCAGAACTGGACACAGTATTCAAGATGGGGTCTAACCAAAGCAGAGTAGAGTGGTACCAGTACCTCCCTCGATCTAGACACCATACTCCTATTGATTCAGCCGAGAATTGCATTGGCTTTCTTGGCTGCCGCATCACACTGCTGACTCCTGTTCAGCTTGTGGTCTATGAAGAAGACTCCTAGATCCCTTTCACACGTACTGCTATCCAGCCACGTGTCCCTCATCCTATATTTCTGTATTCCATTTTTTCTGCCAAAGTGCAGGACCTTACAGTTCTCTCTGTTGAAATTCATTTTGTTCGCCTTGGCCCAGCTCTCCAATCTATCCAGGTCATTTTGAATTTTGATCCTGTCCTCAGGCATATTAGCAACCCCTCCCAATTTGGTGTCGTCTGCAAATCTGATGAGCATGCCCTCTATTCCTTCATCCAAGTTGTTGATAAAAATATTGAACAGCACTGGGCCCAGGACAGAACCCTGTGGCACCCTGCTAGTCACTTCTCTCCAGGATGAAAAGCAGCCCTTCGTGATCACCCTTTGGGTTCGGTCGGTCAACCAATTACAAATCCAACTAACAGTAGCCCTGTCCAGCCCACATTTTACTAGCTTCATTGCAAGAATTTAGCCTAGAGAAGAGAAGGTTAAGAGGTGACTAGAAAGCCCTATTTAAACATTTAAATATTTTCATTTTCAACTATTTCAAGCACCTTCTTAGGCATCTCTTTATTTGCTTTCAGGCTAACCAAGTAAATCTCATTATTTGGCAGCAAGGAGAGAAAACAAGTTGTGTTGTCTTGCTGCGTTGAATCTCTCTTGCACAGACAAATTCTTAAGCCATGAAGTGTAATACATTTTACTGGGAGAGATTGCTTATTCTGCCATATTTTATAGGCTGGCTTATTTTCTGTTTTGACAGCGAGAGAAGCCTTCACTGAAGCTGCCAGAGTCCTGGAGGGATATGTCACTACGGGGATCTACTCTGGAGAAGATGCTTCAACTCTGTATGTTGTTTGCTTGCTTGCTTTGAGTTTCCAAAGGACCGGGGAGAGGGGAGAGGAAGGAGGACTCTAGTGGCACCTTTAAGGCTGTCCGGTTTGTTTTGGCACGAATCCTGTGTCCAGTGCTGGGCATCACAATTGAAGAAGGATGCTGACAACTGGAATGTGCCCAGAGGAGGGTGGCCAAAATGGTCCAGGGTCTTGAAACCACAAAGCCTTAATATAGGACATCCAATTGAGTTGTATACGTGGGTGAGGGCATGGAAGACAGATGTAAAATTTGCACCAAATTTGAATTTAAGAGAAATTTTTTATAAAATGTTATATAGATGGTACATGACGCCTGTCAAACTGAAAAAAATAACAAGAAATGGGAATGGAAAATGTTGGAAATGTGGTGAGAAAGAGGGATCCTTTTTTTCATAAGTGGTGGACCTGTAAAATAGCAAAAAAGTTTTGGAAAGAAATACTAAACGGTTTCTGGACAAAGGCAGGCAACAAAGGAGAGGCATAGGTGGGCATAAGAAACATGTGCAGCCCTGAGTCATGAGCAGAACATAACTTTACTGCTGATTAGAGGCTGGAGGAGGTGGTGGGACTTCCAAGGGCAACAAGTGGATCAATAAATAAAAAAAAAAGACGAGTCTCGAGTCAAGTCTGTCCATCATTTATTGATGTGTCGAGTCTGACTCAAGTCATTGAAGTGACTTGAGTCTGACTCGAGTTCGAGTCAATCAACTCAAGTCTACATCACTGCCCCCAGCCAACACAGCGCTGCTGGCAGAGGAATCTTGGGAGATGCAGTTCCCCAAAAGCCAGGTGTCCAAACTCTGAATTCAAGCTGCAGGAAAGGAGATTCCACTTGAACCTCAGGAAGAACTTCCTGACGGTCAGGGCTGTCCAGCAGTGGAAGATGCTGCCTGGGAGTGTGATGGAGTCTCCTTCCTTGGAGGTTTTTAAGCAGAGGCTGGATGGCCATCCATTGGGAATGCTTTGATGGGTGTTCCTGCATAGCAGGGGGTTGGACTGGATGGCCCCTGGGGTCTCTTCCAACTCTATGATTCTATGATTCTGTGACATTGTTATCTATAATAACTGCAGCAAGACTGACTTATGCTCAACATTGGAAAGAAAGAAAATATATTGATATAAGAGAATGGAAATTCAAAGTCCTGGATATGGTAGTTAATTTTTTCACTCAAAAATAAGCCAATCCAGGGCTTTGAAAGAGAATGGCGAGAGGTATTGAACTGGATAAAAGAATGAAATAGGGGAAAAGAAAGAAAGGCTGTGAAAAGATAAAATGTAAATAGTTAAATATAAGCTAAAAGTAATAGTTTATGATTGCTGTAAAATAGAGATAATGTATGGAATGGAATGTCTATACAGAATGGAATGTTAAACTCAGATTCAATTAGGAAAATTGATGTCTAGAAGCGGGGAGGGTTTTTTTAATTGTTTTTCATTTAAAATTTTAATTAAAATTATTATTATTATTATTATTATTAAAAAAAAAACAGAAACCATGAAGCCTTAAGAGGAACGGCTTAGGGAGCTGGATATGTTTAGCCTGGAGAAGAGGAGTTAAGAGGTGACATGATATAGCTGTGTTTAAATATTTGAAAGGATGTCAAGGGAAGATGGGGCAAGCTTGTTTTCTGCTGCTCCAGAGACCAGGACATAGAGCAATGAATTACAGACTATAGTCAAAAAATCAGAAGGATGCTAGGCTTTGGAAGGACACCTTCCAAAGCAGTTAGATAAGATCCTCAAGTGCAAAGATATATCATTAGATACCAATGTCAGAATAATCCATGCCATTGTATTACCAGTTTCTATGTATGGTTATGAAAACTGGACAGGGAAGAAACCTGGCAGGAGTAAAATCAACTCTTCTGAAATGTGGTGCTGGAGAAGAGTTTGGCAGATACCCTGGGCTGCTTAAAAAACAAATCTGTGGGACTGAGACCAGAGCAGGGCTGAATTCTCCCTAGAGGTGGAGATGTCGAAACTGAGGCTGTCATACGTTGGGTGTATCATGAAATGATAGGACTCTATAGAGAAGACTATAATGCTCATTTAAGAGGAAAGTGGTAGGATAAGAGGAAGACCACATTACGGGTAGACTGGCTCACTCGAGGAAGCCACAGCTGCCCTGAGTTTGCTTCATCAGCCTTCTCCAGGTGTGTCATCCAGATGTGCATGATTACAGCTACCCACTGTGCCCATGGCCATCATCAGATTGGCACCAGAAGGGTGCTACATTAGGAAAAGCTGGTCTACATTTGACTTAAAGTGTGGGACCCAGAACTGGGTAAGGTACCCAGGCTACTGACAGATACAGAAATAGATGATCCCAGGGATGGCAGATTTATTTGCATGTTTATACAGACAGTCCTCCACACTGGCTAGAGTTGGGGAGCAGGACGCCTGTAAAAGTGGAAAAATCACACCTATCAAAATGTGTGTGTCTTGTCTGGGGAAGGGGGCTAAGATATTGTGGGGAAAACGGGCACCTGGGGTCCAAACCAGGTCAGGGAAAGGAGAAGAAAGGGAGTGGGTCAGCATGGTGAACCTATAGTTCGCTCTGTGAGGGAAGGTTGGGCATGACCTGTAGTCCAAATAAAATATATATGATGCACATTGAGGTTTGCACCTGGGAATGACAGTGAATGATGTAATCCTATGTCACTCTTGCTGAGATATTGCAATATGTAGCCAGGGCAGAGGGTTGCATCAGACATGGGAACATGCAAAGTTGGCTAAAGTTGCATCAGCAAGGTATGTATATAAGGGGGGTGTTCTGGCCAACTGGGCCCTCTCGATTGTCTGATGGAGCGGCCGGAGGTTATGTGGGATACATATCTTCGCATGCTGTGGAATGCTGAAACTCAGTTGGAGTGCTGTATATATGTATGTATTGTAACTGAAGAGTAAAAGCCTCCTGTTGGAAGATAAGAAGGTGTGGGCGTATTTTGTGGCTTCAGAGCATTTGCTGCTAGCGTTTATACTCTGCTGGGCATGCTTCTAAGCTGTGTGTGCAGTCTCTGCTATATGGTGGCTTTTAAAACACTTGACCCTGGTAAGCTGATTTTGCCAGGGCTCAGTGCAGGAGGGAAGTGCTATCGCGGGTTTTGCGTAGCTCCCATCATCCACCATCCCTCCACACTCTCTTCCCCATCTCCTTCCCTGGATGTAGGGGGGGGACCTTGGGAGAGGGTTGGTGGGGCTGAGAAATTGGACTGTGAGCCATCCTTAGTTGGATAGGAAGTGGCTGAAGGAGGAGGACCAGAGGTGGGTTTTTAAAGGACGGCCTGGCCTGATCGGAGCTACCAAGAAGAAAGATTCCCCAATAAAAGAAGTGCCGGAGGTGGTGGGGGCAGAGAAATTTGCAGATAATCAAATCCGTGAAAGCCAAACCTGGAAGTGTAGAGAGCTGACTGTATTATTGTTTCTGCTCTACCCATGCCGTCTTCTTTCTCCTCACAGGGTGGAGTGCTATTTCTAAAATGGTGCCCTGTGTGACCAGTGGGGGCTTCCATGTCAGTGGGACAGTGAATCTGCTCTGGCTTTTAGTCTGAACTGTAGTGGAATTATTCAAGGTGCTTCTCGTAGGGTTCAGCACATTAGAAGCTTAGACTGAAATCCAGATTGGATTCACCGTTCCACTGACGCTGAAGTTAGGAACGACAACTGACCACAATACGTGTGCATTCCATAAAAACAGTGTGTGTCATTTTCTTGCTGCAGAAGTATTTACTTTATTCATTTGCAAATGTATGAAGATTTAATTGATCATCCATTAAAACTCATACAGTGATACAACTAAGGCCTATTAAAATCCTGGTGACAACTGTGATTTTTATGGATTTTTGAAGTCCATAATGTTTTTTCTGTATTTTTCCCCCCAGCTCCCAGAAATATAATGTGCCTCTTCCAGGGTTGCTGTTTGCTGAGCTTGAAACTCAGAAAAGGGGCGTTGTTCACCTCTCAGAGTACAGTACCTGGGATATTGTCAAAGCCATCCGCCATCTGACACTGGAAACGTTTGTGAGTACCATTTCAGCTTCTGACTGACATGGAACATAGCTTGTTTATTGGGTTAGTTCAGGGTCTAGTTGACTGGAGGAAGATCGGCAGGTCTGGAGCTTCACTCTAGCAGAAGAGCCAGAGGCCTTTTCTGCACGGCACTCTTATAGCGCGATTGTTCCACTTTCAACCTCCTAGGGAATCCTGGGGTTTGCAGCTTTGAGAGGGGCCATCTGGCCCCTCTCGAAGCTGCAAACCCCAGGATTCCTTAGGAGGTTGAAAGTGGAACAATCGCGCTATAAGAGTGCCGTGCGGAAAAGGCCAGAGCTTGGAAAAGTTTAGGAGACTGTAACTCCCAGAATCCTTGAGCCACATGCCCATTGGCTTTGTAGGTGGGGAGAATTCTGGGACATCAGGACTGCTAATGAACAGAAAGCAAAGTCAAAAATAGGTGAGACCAACTGATTCTGGCTTTTCCCCCTTCATCCTTCCTGTGACTCTCCGTCTCAATAGAGTGATGAGTCCTTTCTGGGTTTTAGTCCAACATTTAAAGGTGCTTTCCAAGGTGCCTGATCTGTTTAGGGTATAGATCCACAAAAATGGGTGACAACCACCTTGTTGCATTGAGACTATACAGCAGCAGGTCTGCAAAGGAGTCATAATATTGTAAATGTTAGATTGATTGCTTGGAGAGCCCCTTTTCTGTGTCGTGTTCAGCTCCCTCTCCACCACTTCTGCCACAGCCAGAAATCACCGTGGGAAACCTGCCAGCATTCTTCCAGCTAGAGAAGCCCTTGCTCATTATGTTCAGCGACGGGGCTCTGAGCAAGAGGGATGAAGAAGAAATGAGGCGTCTTGCTGAAGAAGAGATGAGTGAAACCTTTCTTGCCTGCTGGCTGAATGTGTAAGAATGGGAGGTGCTCCTGTCACAGAGTTTTAGAGTTGGAAGACAGCCCAAGGCCACTCAGTCCAACCCCCTTCTGCCTTGCAAGAATGCATGATCAAAGCACCCCTGACAGTGGCCACCCAGCCTCTGTTTAAAAACCTCCAGAGAAGGAGTCTCTGTTACACTCCCAGGCAGCAGCATATTCCGCTGTTGAATTGCTCTTACCATCAGGAAGTGCTTCTTAATATTTAGGTGGTACCACTTTCCCCATAGTTTGATTCCATTGCTCCATGTCTTAGTCTCTGGAGCAGCAGAAAACAGGCTTGCTCCATGCTCCACATGACATCCCTTCAAATATTTAAACGTGGCTATCGTGTCACCCCTTAACCTTCTCTTCTCCAGCCTAAATATCTCCAACTCCCAAAGCTGCTCCTCATAGGGCTTCATGGTTTCCAGTTAAACATCTCCAATTATAGCAGAGTGGGCAACTAAATAAAAGGCAGGTGCCACTTTTTCCCCACCATTCCCACTCACAGAGGGCCACGCTGGCACTCCTGACATCCCCATGTTTTTTGCCCTTGCTTTTTTTGCTTCTGCATTGTAGTTTGAATCCATTGCTCCATGTTCTGGTCTCTGGGGCAGCAGGAAACAAGTTTGCCCGATCAGCTAACATTTGGAGACACAATGCATGGACTTTTGAGATTTTTCCTTTCCCTGCTCTTGGAAGGCTGTATCCTAACATGGAACATTTCTGCACGACACTCTTATAGCGCGATGATTCCACTTTCAACCTCCTATGGAATCCTGAGGTTTGCAGTTCTGGGAGGGGCCAACCGGCCCCTCCCCTAGAAGAGTGTTGTGCGGAAATGGCCATGAATTCTATCTTTGCAGTAACAGCTGGTGACCACGGTGTTTGATGGTGTGGAAGCCATGCTGTCAATGGTGGGTATAGTCGGAGACTTGCTGACAATTATTCATCCATCCAACCATATTCTTCCTTTCTCTCAATATTGGGACTCAAGTTGGCTAACAACATATTTAAAAACAGTGTGGATTAAAAGCTGTACAAAAGCGTCAATAGAAATAAACCTTTGAACATCATTTTAAAAAACAAGTAATTTATAAAGTCAAAAACATTAAACATTAAAAGGATTGGAATTCATTAAAAGCCTAGAGAGATAGACAGAAGAGAAATGAAATCATTTTTTAATCTGGTCAGAAAGTGTGACCTAGATTGGAGGGTTGAGCCTTTCGTGATAGTGTAGCCACTAGGCTATTTGTGATACTGACGCTTATATGAGGGTTCAAGACATAAGGAAACTGTTTAAAAGAATAGGTTGTTGTGGGTTTTCCGGGCCTTGAGGCTGTGTTCTATTAATATTTTCTCCTGATGTTTCACCTGCATCTGTGGCTGGCATCTTCGGGGGATCTGGTGGCATGGAAGTGAGACAGAGTATATATACTTGTGTAGTCCCCCCAGGTGGGAGGGATCCATTTGCATATATTAAGTTGGCCTATGTGATGGCCTATTGTTAAGTGGGATACCCCCCAGGGTGTATTGTTAGTCAGGGGATATGCATAAGAGTGCATTAAGTACATCAGCAATCCACTGTATTGTTCCCTGCAGAGGGAGTCTGACATAGTTGTCAGAATGGTCCAGAATTTCTGTGCTTTCAAAAGGTATTCTGTGTCAGACTACACAGAGAGGCCACTGAAATCCATAAACACATGGACAATAGAATCATAGAATCATAGAAATGTAGAGTTGGAAGAGACCCCAGGGGCCATCCAGTCCCACCTCCTGCCCTGCAGGAACACCCTTAAAGCACTCCCGACAGATGGCCACCCAGCCTCTGCTTAAAAACCTCCAAGGAAGGAGACGCCACTACAGTCCGAGGCAGCAGATTCCACTGCCGGACAGCCCTGACCGTCAAGAAGTTCTTCCTGAGGTTCAGGTGGAATCTCCTTTCCTGCAGCTTGGATCCATTGCTCCTTGTCCTTGTCTCTGGAGCGGCAGAAAACAAGCCCACTCCCTCCTCAACATGGCATCCCTTCAAATATTTAAACATGGCTATCATGCCCCCTCGTCACCTTCTGTTCTGCAGACTAAACATACCCTGCTCTCTAAGTCTATCCTCCTAGGGCTTCATGGCTTCCAGGCCCCTCACCAAATTTCAACAGGAAAGAAGAAACTCGGAAAGTAAACAAGATTTGGCTACCAGTATTGAAGAAGACTAAAATCAAGACTCAAAAACATGCCAATGAACACCACCCAGACACTGGAGGTCCCAGTTATGAAATTCTTTTCATAACTTCAGTGTCAGTGGAATGGTGAATCCAATCTGGATTTCAGTCTAAGCTTCTTTCAGACTCCCTCTACAGGGAGCAATACAGTGAGTTGCTAATGTGCTTAACGCACTCTTATGCATATCCCCTGACTAACAATGCACCCTGCGGGGTATCCCATTTAACAACAGGCCATCATACAGGCCAACTGCAACACATGCAAATGGCTCCCTCCCACCCGGGGACTACACAAGTATATATATGCTCTGTCTCACTTCCATGCCACCAGATCCTCTGAGGATGCCAGCCACAGATGCAGGCAAAACGTCAGGAGAAAATAGTAATAGAACACGGCCTCAAAGCCTGGAAAACCCACAGCAACCTATGGATTCTGGCTGTGAAAGCCTTCGACTTTACATGTTTAAAAGAACTTTGAAGAACTGTATTAGCTTCTGTCTGTATATGAACTCCAGTTCTTTGTTCTGTTTGTTATTTTAACAAAGAATGTAATGTATTTTTATAAATCTGGACTCAGCTAAGTTTTAAACACCCAAACAAAAAACACACTACCATAAAAGTCGAAAGGGATTCTAAATAACCATTGAAACACCTTACCTCTTTACTTACATTAAGGGGGAAGGCAGGGGTACGTGTGTGAAGTAACAGGATGCTTTATTAGATTTGGGATTTGCCCTACCCATCTGAGAGGGGAAAAGCAGGCCTGGTTGCAACCAGTCTCCATCATCTGCTAGGAAATATTAGTCAGCATATTATACATTGTGTATCCCTTATCCAAAACCCTAAAATGTTCCACAATCCAAAATTTTGGAAAGTGGAATCCAGGGAACAGAAGAGAATTACCAAGGCTCATTTGGGACTGTGTACCCATGTGCATGCTGCCTTTAAAGTCAGTTTGCTTGGTGCCTTTTTCCCCTCTCAGTTTTGCTTGGACTGCACATGCTACTTGCAAAGTCTCTTGGTCAACTTGGTGCCTTTTCTTCCTCTAAGCTTGCTTTGCAAGCATCACCAAGTGAGCTTCCGTAATTCCCTTATGCTCCCTCCAGGAAGAAGGGAAGAGAAGAAGAACTGATGAAAAAGTGGACCTGTGTCAAAAGAATGGTATATAATCTCATTACATATATGCAAATATTCCCAAATCTAAAAAAAATCCAAAATCCAAGCTACCTCTTTTCCCACACATTTCAGATAAGAGATACTCAGTAATGTAGACTTGAATTGATTGACTTGGACTCAAGTCAGACTTAAGTCACTTCAATGACTTGACTTGACTTGGCAATTGACTTGACTTGGCAGTGAATGACACTCTGACTCGACTCGTGACATGCATATTTTTAACTTGCTACCTTGGTTCTGCAACATAACATATTCATCCAGAAACCTTACAGTTTTGAACAACGTTTCCATCTCTTTTTGCCTACTGATCACATGGTAATCTGTCTCAAGACCAAAGCATGGGTGCATTTCTCAGAAGGAAACAGAAAATGAGGTAGGCAACAGGTTTGAGGCAGGGTTGAAGTCTTCCCAGCAGCCTGTCCCTGCTGCATATAGGAGGCAATCTCTAAAAGTTTTCCTACGAGAAGGCAAGACTCACCTCCAGAGGGCAGGGTGCATTTCTCAGATGGGAACAGTAAATGTTTTAGGCAGTGGGCTTGAGGAGGAAGGATCTTTCCTTCTAAATCTTTTGTAGCTTCAGTAATGTGGAGTAAGAAGGATCTTATTCCCCATTTCAGAAAAAAGCCTTCTGCTTTGCAAATGGGAAATAAGGAGGATCCTGTTCCCCACTTCTGAAGCAGCAGATGGCAAAATTGCAAATGTGGGCAGCTGTCTCTATTTAAATTGTTAAAAGTGACTTTATTCAACTCTGTCCAATAATTCTGGAATTTTGGGTGGGATATAAAGTTGGCGCCCAGACTTGAGACTTGACTTGAAAGTATCTTGCAAGGATCTGAGACTTGAGCCATTTCTGCACTACATTGTTTTAGTGCTATTATTCCACTTTCTACATCTTATGGAATCCTGGGGTTTGCAGTTGAAGAATTCTCAACCAGAGAGCTCTTTGGCCTCAGTAAACTACAAACCCCAGAATTTCACAGGATATTGAAAATGGAATAATAGCACTGTAATAGTGCAGAAATGGCCTTGGAGTAAAAGACTTAAATACATCAGGGGGGATGCTCAACCTGTACAATCCGTTTAACAGCATCCACCATAGACAAGGAGCTCAGTTTGGGTTTGTTTTTATGTTGGCAACCAATGCTCTTTCAGACATGAGAACTCTTCATTTTCATTCACCACATTCTATTAATCACCTTGTCTTTTTAACGCAGAAAGAACACGCCTGTAGGCCGGGGAATTTTGAAGACCTGTTTTGGAAGCACAGTCCCCGCTCTGCCGCTCCTTCTCTGGATCAGCCTCCATTCTGGGGGCCAAGTGTTTGCTTTTCCATCGGATCAGTCCCTTTCTGAAGCCAGTGTCCGAACTTGGATTGAGAAGATGAAGTCTGGCCGAGAAATCCCGAGTGGTAAGTATGCAGTGTTGTGCAAAGATACCTTTGGTCTCTCATTCTCATGTGCTCTGAGACACTTGGAAACCAAAGCTGAGCTGGACAAATACAAACATGATACATCTTGGATTTCAGCAGGCTGCTTTTGCTCTGTTGCCAGGATGTTCTGTTTGTAATATCTGAGCTTTTCCCTCGGCTCAGTCCCTTTCTGGAGGCAGTGTCTGAGCTTGGATTGTGCAGAGATGTCCAAAGATACATTTGGCTCTCTCCCTTGTGCTCTGCATTTTGGCAACCCAAAAGATAAAGTTGAGCTAGACCAATACAAACAGTGCTACAAATATGAAACATCTTGGATTTCTGCAAGCTGCCTTTGTCTATTTGGCAGGATGTTTTGTTTGTAATATTTGTCTAGGTTTTCTTGAATTGCTGTCAATATCCGGTCATACCCCAAGCTTACTGAGAACTTGGCTTTCTTATAAGAAGTTACACTCATGTGGGGAAATGAGTTATACTCATGTGGGGACAGCTGAAAGGACACTTTCCTGGTACATGTTGAGTATCCATTATTCAAGTGCTTGGAAGCAGAAGTGTTTCTTATTTCTTATTTTTCGAAAAAAGAAGGAATCCAAGTTCTAGACTGGCTGTTTGATGATGGAGCACCACCAAGTGAGACTGTGAATGACTGGCTCAACCTGTTGAAAACCAAATTCTGTGAAGAACTCAGCATTGCTGTACACTGTGTGGCAGGGCTGGGATGAGCCCCAGTTCTGGTTGCCCTTGCTCTCATTGAATGTGGAATGAAGTATGGAGATGCCGTACAGTTTATAAGACAGAAAAGGAGGGGAGCGTTCAACTCCAAACAGCTGCTTTATCTTGAGAAATACTGACCAAAGATATGATTATGCTTCAGAGATGTCAATGGCCACTGCATCATGCCCTCCGTGAAGTCGTGACACTATCATGGTTGTCTTTCTGAACTCATGGAACCTGGAAATTTAATTATGGAATTGGATGACATCCTTAACCATAGTGGACACAGTGCTCCTCAGCCTTTGTCCTAAATGATGGTGATTGTGATAAAAAATAAAATTAAAACATTTCAGTAAAAAAATAAATTTTCTGGAGTTTGGAATACCTGCATTTGTACTTACATAAAATACTGTCCTGTACAGGAGATCTCTGGAGAACCCGCAAACAAACAAAGAGCACTGCAGTCGCCATTGCACACTGAGCACGATGCTTGGATTCCCACCATTTCACAGATCCTCGTATCTCTCTCCAGCCTCATGTCTTCTTTGTTTGCTACTTGTGTTGTGTATGAGATGTGAGGCTGGAGAGAGACTGAGCACCTGAGAGGCGAACGAGCAGGAACAACTGGGGTGAACTAGTGACAGCAGATTTAAAGAAATGAAGATAAATATGAGATGGAAATATTATAAAATATTATAGAACTAAACTATCTATAAATATATGCAACATCAAAAGCGAATTTGTGTATAAGAAAGTTCTTCAGTGTATATGGGATAAGGTCAGTGCTGTAAACATGGAAAAATAGATATGAAATCTATGGATTATTTTTTTTTTACGAAGACCGTACAAGGAAGTTGATGTATGTGGAATGTAATGAGTTGTGAATGAATGTTACATATGGACTTTTTGTGTTTTTAACCATAAGAAACTTCAAAAAAAGAAAGAAACTCAGGGTTGAATCCAGGAAACCACCCACGCTGCAATATAATACCGTTCACATAGGCTGAACTTTCATTGCCTGTCTTGTCTTTGCACTGACCAGGAGCAAACTCTGCCTTTTCCCATCTTAGGAAGGTGTTGCCCCCGTTGTAACTTGCGTGTTGACTTCACCTATTTTTTTCTTCTCCAGCTGTGTTGTCCGAGGAAGCCTGGAAGCCTCGCCTTCCTGCCTACGACTTCCTGAGCAAGATGGCACCCACGCTGCCTGAATTCACCATTTACAGCGGGGGGAGTATAAGCAATGGCCCAGAGGAGGTGGGAGTCCTGGGAGACCAGAAGGCTGGAGGAGCAGTGAGGAAGGAGTCCACAGACGAAGCAGCCCGGGAGGCGGAAGTGGAGAAAGAGCTGCCAGTCGGAGGGGACCTGCGAGGGACAGCTCCGTGCCTGGCAGCCCGGGAGAAGCAGTCGAAGCGCCACACAGAGTTGTGATGCTCCCTCGGTACACATCAGAGGCATGGTTCTGGGAGCAAGAGATGGGCAGGCGGTGGAGGTCTCCCCACAACTCCCCCCAGGCCCTTTTATATGCGTGATGGGGCATGTGTCAGGGCTAAAGGCTGAGACAATGAATTCTATGAGTTGGAAGGAAGCACAAGGACTATCTAGGCCAGTGGTTCTTAACCTGGGGGTCGGGACCCCTTTGGGGGTCGAACGGCCATTTCACAGGGGTCACCGCTCCTCAATCCTGCCCCTCCCCTTTAAAAGAAGGTGGCCTCACAGCCAATGGGAGCAGTGCTTCTGAGACCCCTGCGCTGGGAGGAGGGGAGAGGAGGCATGCTGGACATTTCCCCATCTTTCCCTGGCTGGTGGGAAAGCACTGGAGGAGCCGAAACGCATCTGCGTATGCTGCCGCCATCTTTCCTCTCTCCCTATCCTTTCCTCCCTGCGCCTCGTGTAAAATGTGGGCTGTTTTGGCATTGCCTTTGGGAGTGACTGGCTTTTTGAACTGTGGAAACCCAACATTCAGGACTAGAACTACTGCCTTAATTCTGGCATTGATGGACGCTTTCTGTGCTTAAAAAAAGGGAGGAGGGTTACCAGTTTTTAGGCATTAGAAGTCTATCCAGAGAAGTGATTTAGGGCAGTGTTTCCAGTCTATTTGAAGTTGGAAATAACTAACTAACTAAATAATAAATAAATAAATAAATACCGAAAATGATTTTATGGTTGGGGGTCACCACAACATGAGGAACTGTATTAAGGGGTCGCGGCATTAGGAAGGTTGAGAACCACTGATCTAGGCCATGCAGGACTACAAAATTAAAGCTTTCTGATAGAATCATAGTGTTGGAAAGAGGCCTCATGGGCCAATGAATCCAACGATCTGTTTGCAATGGTTCTTAATCTTTCCTTTATTATGGACCCCTGTAAGTATCTTGGTCATTACCTATAAAGCCCTATATGACTTAGGTCCAGACTATCTGAAAAACCCTATCTCCCGATATGAACCTGCTAGAGCGGTAAGCTCCGCAGGGGAAGGCTTTCTCATAGTCCTGCCACCATGCCAGGCTTGCCTGGTGAGGACATGGGAGACAGGGCCTTCTCAGTGGCTGCTCCCACCCTGTGGAAGGCTCTCCCACAGGAGGCTAGCCTGGCCCCCTCCCTGTTGTCCTTTTGTGGGCAGGTGAAAACACTTCTTTTTAAGCAGTCCTTTAACGGATGAGCTGGAGACCTTTTGTTTTATCTATTGCCTGTTTTTAAGAATCTATTGTGAGTATTATAATTTTATATATCTTTTAATGTTTCGATTGTTTTTTATGCTTTTAATGTGTTTTTTTCTTAACCTTTTGGAAGCCACCTTGGGTCTCATCTTGGGAGAAAAGGCAGCATATACATTCAATAAATAAACCTATCTTTTGTTGCTGCAGGCCACCAAGACTGGATGCAAGATTTGACACCCTAAAGTGGATCAAATCTTTATTTAAAGTTGCTCATTGGGAGTCTTCACATTTGGAGAGAAGGGAGAAATAAGTAAATGCACACATTCCTATTATATTTTTTATTGGAATTATCCCAAATTTGTCTTCCTTCCTTCCTTCCTTCAATTCTTTCTTTCTTTCTATTTCAAGTGTAAAAGCTTATAATGTTTCTTCAAGCTTTTGCAGACCCCCAGAGGTCCGCAGACCCCAAAGGTTAAGAATCACTGAGCTAGAGCATCTCCAGCAGCTGGCACTCCAGCCTCTTCTTAAGGATGTCCACAGAAGGAGACCACCCCCTCCATTCCATTGCTGAAATGCTTGTACTGTCAAGAAGTTCCTTCTAAAGTTCAGTTGAACTCTAACCTTGACTGAGAAATGATAGTCTGTGCTTGCCTTTTTATATATTCTCTTCTCAAGCTTCCAGCCTCTCCCGCACACTAATGGGCTGGGTTTTTCTCATGAGTAGCTATTTTAGTTGCCTGGTAACCTGTTGCTAGGCTGTTCTAGTACTCAGGAGAGCTACACCCCTCAGAACTCTGTCACAGCGCAGTATAAAGTTTTTTTTTTAAAAAATGTACAGTGCGCTGTTACACCTTAGCATCCTGTTGATGACATACCTGGCTGTGAAGTAGTTGGATATTTTTGTCTGATACAGAAAAGCATTCAGTTCAACTGTGGTGCCATTGCATAAGGTTGCACATTGCACATCCATATACATCAGTGGGCGTCACACAATGGTGCACATTTTGTATTGATGTATATTGGTGCACAATGCGCAATTGATTTCACAGTGTTGCAGTTGTCTAACAAAGATTGCACAATATCACAGTTGTCTAATGGTGTTGCTCAACTGCAACATAACTCTGTGAACCTAAAATTATGGTCTGTCTCAATGATGGGAGTCTCTCAACCATGATTTCTCCCCTGGGATTGCCATTGAGTGCAGTGATTTTATGGGAAACTTGCTCAAAGTCCTGCTCTCAAGCTTACCTTCATTCTTCTGGCCTGTTTCTAGAGACAAAGTTTGACTCTTAACTCTTCCTTAAAGCAGATCCTCCCACCCACTCCCACCCACTGAACTGGATGTGAAAATGGGAAGCCAAGCCACACAAGTTGAGATAAAAATAGAAGGATTGCTCTTGGCAAGAGAGGATGATGAACAATAGGAGAGAGTTGCTGGAAGCATGATTTTTATGTTATGGTTTTGCTATGATTCACTCCCTCCACTGTGGAGTAGTGCGCTGGTTCACCCTTGGCCATGATGAGTCAGAGAATCCTAGAGTTGGAAGAGACCACAAGAGCCATCCAGTCCAAATCCGTTCTGCATTCATCCTCCATATGACGTCCCTTTAACTATTTAAACCCCACCACCTCTCCAGGGAATTGGTTTCATTATCAAACCACTTTTATTGTCAAGTTCCATCTTAATGTTCAACTGAAATCTACCCTCTTGTAACTTAAAACTACCAGACCTGTTCCTACCCCCTGGGGTAGCAGAGAACAGGCCTGCCCCCTCTTTTCTGGGACAGCCCTTGAGATGTTTAAAGAGTGCCCTCAAGTCATCCCTCTGTGGTCTCTTCCCCAGGCTGAACACGCCCAGCTCCCTCAATCTCTCTTCATATGTTTTGTTCTCCATACCTTTTTATCATCCTTGTTACCCTTCTCTGAACCTGCTCCAACTTGTCTATAGCTTACCTCCTTTCTGTGGTAATGGTCAGGATAATGGTTTTCAGCATGGAACTGTTTGAAGACGAATGGAGCAATCCATCACTCTTCCATTAGCCTGTAAACTCACCTGTGCAGACTTTCTGATCACCTGTGGTGACCAGGCTAAGGTCTTAGCTACCAAAGCTAAAGCTGGAACTGTGTTCACCTTGTGTTATTTTCCCAGCTGAAATTGTATTGTATCTGACCTTCTCCTCTGTTCTTCTTCTCCTCTTCTGGAAGGATATTGGAGAATGCAAGCCATCATTGGCTGGGGGAGTTCTGGGAGATGTAGTCCAAAAAAGTAACATTCTCAAGCTCTGCTGGTGATACCTTGTTGTGAGTCCCATTGTTGGGAGGAAGGCAGGATATAAATGAATATCATCATCATCATCATCATCATCATCATCATCATCATGCCACCACTCCAGTAGAGCATGACTCCAGAGCATGGGCTTGCACTGGGGCCTCTGTTGAAGGAATCGAGTCCACTGCTGAAAGTAAAAAGTTGAACTGGATCCCATTGATGTCTTCTTAGTACCGTTCCCTACCACCTCTCCTGCATGATTCATAAATTGGACTTGTTAATGAATGGAGAACATGATAAGGGTCATGCCGACTGAAGACACATTCTGGGTCATGATGATGGGAAAGGTCCAGATAGGATTAGGCAGAAAACCCTGACGCTGATGGGTTTGAGGTAATCCCTTCACCGCTTCAGGCTCTTGGCATTTTTGAACTCAATGGAAGATAAACTGCCCAGATGAAGCAGGGACCATCCCTTGATTTTACCCTACAGAGATCTTCCTTGTACACCTCACCTGACTGAACATTACGAGATTGTCATGAATCCCATCAATGCTTTGTCACTCTGGAGTTAAAGCAATCAGCCTATTCCAGAGCCCTTTGACAGACCCATGGGAAAGCCTTCAGGGTATGAAATAGAGTATAAAAATCCTAGCTTCAACCCCAGCCAGTTGTAGTGCATAAAATGGAATACAGACTGCCACTCCTCTGTGATACCCTCAGGTACTGTCTGAGTCTGTCCGCTGCAACCTCTTTCTTCAAGACTGGTAATGTGCTTTCCTCCCCTAATCTCTCTCTATCCAACCTTTGCCACTTTCTGATAGTCTTGTATGGTTCTTGAGAGTGTCTGATTTCTCTTGTGTTTATCTATCCAAATAAAATACTTTGTACTGGTATACACAGGTGAAAAGATCCTGCCGTTACCCTCCTCTCGCAGGCCTCCTTTGAGCTATAATTCCCCCAAATTCTAAGGAGCCACTGGCATTTCGGGTGGACCCCAATGTCCCCTGCCTCGTAGGGTCACATTGTTAGTATTGACCTGCTTACATACCAGATCCTAACTCTCCTTGTTTAAAAAATAGCTATAAATAAAGAAATGGGAAGTCAACACTCATAGAGCTGAAATGTTCGTTCCACAAGCCAGCTGTTTGCCTCTGTTGATACTTGTGTGCCCTAAAAGCAATCAAGAGTGGATAATTGAGCTGCTGACTTGTGTCCAATATTTTTGGTGCTGATGAAACTGTCTTGAAACTCTCACAGAACCATGGCGACCTGGGCCAGTACAGCCAGGGTTATTATGCTCCTTGTTTGTACATTAATTGATAAATGGTGAAAGTTTGGTGGCGTCCACACCGGTGGGAGGGTGAATCAGGCCTGGGTTTTAGTCTGAACTTGAAAGGAGCTTTCCGAAGTGCTTAAACCACTTTTGGGGATAGCTACTTCAAAGTTCAGGCTGAAATCTAGCATGCATTGAATGAGAATTATGTAATAGGTCTCCCCTTGCCCCAACATTGATGGAAGGGAACATACCACTGCAGTTTTGGAAGGCAAGAATACATCTTGGTCTATCCCATTTTAGCAAGAGTGCAAAAAGCACCAAGGATTCCTGCTGCTGGGGAGCCCACTGTTTTCTCTGGGCCCTGCCCCTGTGCTGTTTACACAGCTTGAGAGTCCAGTGTTAACAAGTGTTGCTTTTGCATCCATACTAGGAAAATTTTCAGTGGGATTCTGGGAGACGTAATTCCCAAAACCACGCTCCCCAAGCACCATAGCTGCGTAAGTAGCATTAAGTAACAGAAATGGTGGGTGAATGACATGACATCCCGTTCTGGGCACCTTTTGAAGCCCTCAAATCTTCCAGGAGTCTTGCCCTTGGCATTGGATTTGGAGATATCTCTATTTCCTTCCAAGGAAGATGAACGGTGTCCCTATTCCTGATGATGTTTTCCCGATAGTCCAGTCCCAAGAAGGCGGGGTGAAATTCTGACATACTCTCAATGAGAATATGGTTGGTTCATCTTGCTCTCTCCATTTCCCGACCACCAAGGACACCAAAAGCAGCTAAATCCTGTTGGATATTTCCTCTTGCCTATTTCTTTCGACTTGCTTCTTTGCTTTTATCGAACCCCCAATAAAGCTTTTAAATGCATGTACATACAGGTTGACAAATGAATAGGTTTCTGAAGCAAATCCAGCCGGTAGTCTCCCTAGAAACCAAAATGGTTAGACTGAGACTGTTGTGCCTTGGACACTTTATGAGAAGACCCGACTCCCTAAAAAAGAGAATAATGCTTGGTAAGGCAGAAGGCAGTAGGAAAAGAGGAAAAGATGCATTATGGATGGATAGAGCCAATCAAGGAAACCATGGGTGCCCTGAATTTGCAAGACTTGCATTTCTGCACCACTCCTTTTTGTTGTATTCTGTTCCTCTTTTTTTTTTTTTTTGGTTCATTATTGAATGCTGTTGTTATAATGAAAAAAAATGTATGCATTAAGAAAGAATTCTGCTGCCAATTTCTTTGGATCCATCTGCTGTTACTAATTTTATTTGTCCATGGTTATTCTGAAGGCAGGCTGCAACAAAATATTGCTGTTTTGGGGGCACTCTTGATGTTACCAAGGTAGCAAGTGATGCTTTCTGACAGGAGATGCTGTTTCAGTCCCATTTCTGATCTAGTTCTGTTTCTCCCCTCCTCCTTAATATTCAAATCAGGATCCAACAGTGCATGTTATCAGGGGAGTGGGTGTTCCCCTGTGGAGGAGTGCCCTCAAAGTGTGGTGTGATTTTTTTTCAAATTGTGAGGTTCTCTGTATCTGCTAATCTAGGTGTTAGGACCCACGGCCAGCTACCAGTAATGGTGTTACCCTGATTTCTAGGGTCGCTTGGGGGACACCTCAATGTGCTCCACGTGATGGGGAATGGAAACTAGCCAGAGCGCTAGCAATAGCCATGCGAGAGGCAGGGCAACCTAGCAGGGTCTTTTACCCAGTTTTTATGGGGTCAGACCAAGCCAAAAACCAAACAAAGATGTCCAATAAATGATTTTATTGAATACAAGCCTTACGCACCAATGCACTCACTCACTCACTCAAGACCTATTAAGAAGTAAAAGAGAGGAAATTGGACAGGGGAGTATTGAAGGGGTGTAGCTGGGGGTAATACTGCACCTTTTCCTAAAGTCCTGGGTCCGGGAAGACAGCAGAGAGATGAGCCTCAGCACGAGGAGGGCTGAGGGGATTACTCAACGGACGGAGCAACAGTCTGCTGGGAAGACCGGGAGCGATCCGAAGAAACGCTAAAAAACCGGGACTGTTTGTAGGGGGAAAAGTACCTGGAGGACTAATCCTTTCCCAGGGAGAATAATGGGTACTGGAGCGATAACGAAGCTCTATCATGGTAATTGCATGATGGGATTCAAGGGTTTGCCAAAGTCTCAGGATCTTCAGCTCTGTTTGTTTGTGGAATGATTTCATGTAAACGGTCCTCGCTTGGTGCGATATTTGCTCAACTTGGGGCAGACACACTAATCCCCTCAAGTCAGTGTCTTGGGGCTGAGGACCCTTTGTTTATTGTGGGTTTACACATCTTGAGGTCTCCTGGGGCTACGTGACTGGGGATTTTACTGGCCTGACCTGGTTTTCGGTCATTCGACTGTGCCTGCCTCCGTGCTCATCCGGGCGACCTCTCAGGCACACAGAATCATTTTTAATATCTAATTGTAGACCCCGGGCTAGGGTTTTTCCAGTGGAGTAACAATGGTATGCTTTGGACGGGCACCATATCTAGCTGCCATGCTGTTTAATTGGCAGTACGTTTTAATTGGCTCTGATATCAAATCAAACCTGAAGGTGACCGGCGGTCAAGCCAGAAAGAGGAAAGACTCTGACTGTAAACGTGAGGTCACAAGCAGGGTCAGCCTAAAACATCCTCTAGGTATAACCAGGTCATTTATCAGGACAATCACTGCTGTTTTAGAGAATAATAGTCTTAAGTAGAAGTCAGAATCTCTTCTGTGAATACAGTGCTCAGAAGGGAGATGTCTCCACTGATTGCTTCAATCCTGTTCCTGTACCCTGGGATGTTTTCTCGATCGCCCTGTCCTACCCACAATACAGAGCCATTCTCTCTTTGTCATCTAAGCACTGAAACCATAAGCACCATCCAGACCCCATTGTCTGTGTTGCAACTCCCATTGTCCACTAGGCTGGGAGAGCAATTAACTCACACCCCTTCAGGGAGAGAAGCAGAGTATATAAACCCTTGGTTTTGAGAAGTCAGGGGCAGTCAGATGAAATGCTGGACCCCACTATGTCACCATGAATCCTGATCTAGTCTGCCCTTAGACACCAGTCTAAGTCACATTTCAGCTTCTTCATACTCTTCTGGACTGGCAATTAAAACCAAAAAACCCTCTGCCTCTCTATCCATAATTTCCCCTCCCTTTATCCTTCAGTCAGCTGTTGTGTGAATGTGTGACTGTATGTGTCTTGTGTGCATGTATGAGTAAATTCCCCTCAATCAAAACACAGTTTTAGCTTATTTTTGAATCTTTGGCCGGTTCTTTTCCTGCGTGAGCCCATAAACATTGGCAGAAAAGGTCTCGCTAAATTGCCCCCCTCTTGCAAACCTCCTCTTTGAGCTAATTCATTCCCCACTTTTGCAAGGAGGTATCTGGCATCATGGGGCGGCCCTTGCGGCACCTACATGTTGGGGTAACACAGGAGACCTATTCAGGGGTAGCCGTGTTGGCCGCGCAGCAAAATACAACAAAATCCAAAATCTACAGAGTAGCCATCTCCAAAGCCAGCATTATGTGCATTATGCTTTGGAGTTGGGCAAATAAAGGCATCTCTGCATTGTGGATGTTGGATTTTGATGTATTCATATTCACTTTTTTCATATTCACTTTTTGTTCAACATTGGGCCTCAAAGTGACTTACATATTAAAATGATATTTAAAAAGGCAAATAGTATATATTAAATATTATATATTTAAACAGGATTAATTATAAAAGAATTAAAACAGCTAAAAAGAGGCTAAAAGAAACAATTAAAATTAAGACAGTACAGCACCCCCTAGCCTTTAAAAACTTCTTGTATTAAAATGCCTAACTGAATAAAAATAATCAGCATGCGCTAGCCTATTGCACATACAATAGGACATTAAAGTACCCAGAGTAGCATGCCAGTGTGCATCGCCTGTATATATTACCGTCGTGCATTGTACATTGCAATTGCACAGTGGGTTCTCAGCCATGCAGACTGACCACTGAGCTACATATATTGTGTTATGCTGTTATTCAGTCTAGGAGTTGCGTAGTCTAACTGCTGGTGCATACTTGCAAGGCTGCAAGAAGGAATTCGACAGGGATCCTGCTTCTGATTGTCACAACCTTCTTTGCTGGTGGGAGGTGGATGGAAACATCAGCCTATAGTCCCTGAATACATACTTCTTCCTTATACATCCATAATTGCAGGACAGGATGCAAACAATATCAGCAAGAGAAATACTGGGTGATTCAGGAAAGATGCAGAAGAAGAAGAAGAAAGGTTTTTTTTATTTTATTATTTATTTGTATCCCGCCTCTCCATATGGATCGAGGCAGCGAACAATTTACAAATAGCATGTATTTCGAAACATTTATATACATGCCCCCAACAAGCTGGGTACTCATTTTACCGACCTGCGAAAGGATGGAAGGCTGAGTCGACCTTGGAGCCCGGCAAGATTGAACTCACAACCTTGTGGCTTGCAGTACTGGCATTTAACCACTGCGCCATAAAATAAAGAAGAAAGTGACATTTTCTCTTCGGCCTGGAGCCCCTTAGCCTGTGAAGGGCACAGAGCAATTGCACCATCTGAAACGCTGAGAAGTCGGCCCCACTTGCTTGTGTGCTTTGTGTCCACTTCCCCTTGCAATACCCTCTCAACATACATTTTGTAAATGATTGAATGGGTTGTTTCCGAACAGCCCCTGTTTACTTTCTGCTATAAAATATTGCCTTGAACTTTCCAGCACTCATGGAAAAAGGAAGCCCCAGCAAAGCCTTCTGGGGGGCGCAAGGGAGGAGATGCTTAAATTAGGGAGTTTATTTGAGAAGGACATGGACTTAAGTAAACAGTAAGGAAGAGCTGTTGTCAGGATGCGGGTGGACGGAAGATAAATTCCATTTGCTGTGGGAACTCTGCTGGAGTCTGTGCACTTGTTGATCATGTTTATTGCTGATGGAAAGGTCCAAATAGCAGCTCATAGGTTATGCTGTTATCTCCTCCCCAGGAAGCTTTAGCCAAAAACAAGCTGGAAGGGTTTGGAGTCATAGAACCATTAGAATCGTAGAGCTGGAAAAGACTACAAAGGCCATGAAGTCCAACTGCCGGGCAGGAATACATCATCAAAGCAGTCCCTTTGACAGATGGCTATTCAGTCTCTGTTTAAAAACCACCAAAGAAGGAGACTCTACCACTCTCCCAGGCAGCAGCGGATTCCACTGTCACACTGCTCTTATTGTCAGGAAGTTCTTCTAATGTTGAGGTAAAATCTCTTTTTCCTGAAGTTTGAAGTCATTGCTCTGCGTCCTAGTCTCTGGAGCAGCAGAAAACAAGCTTGCTCCATCCTCCATACAATATCCCTTCAAATATTTAAACGTAGCTATCATGTCCCCTCTTAATCTTTTCTTCTCCAGGCTAAACATACCCAGATTTTAAAGCCACTCCTCATAGGGTTTCCTGGTTTCCTGGCCTTTTACCATTTTGGTCACCTTCCTTTGGACTTATTCCCGCTTGTCAATATCCTTCTTGAAGTGTGGTGCCCAGAAATGAACAAAGGATTCTAGATTTATTCCAGTATTCCTTACATGAGTGGAGGATGGAGAACCATTTTTGACACCTCCCAATTCTCACTGATCCCCCTTGGCGGTGATGATCCAGGAGGAGGCCATCTTCTTGGCACATCTTTCTGAAGAAATACAACTGGAGGCTGCCTGAACGGCCTCATCCATTCCTATCCACTAAATGGTGCTGGCCTGTACTTCAGCAGCCGATAGGCTTACAGATGTCATGGTATGCAGGAGATACTGGACATTATCTTTTGTAATAACTATGAGAGGACATATGTAGGCACAACAGAATTTACACCTGTGCATTCCACCAACAGGATACCAGTGGGAGAGTGCATCTGCACTGCCTATTTATACCAGTTTGGTCCCTCTTTAACTGCCATGGCTCTGTCCTGGAGGATCCTGGGATATGTAGTTTGATGAAGCATTTAAAATTCTTTCTACTCAAGCATCACTTTTCCTAGAAGAATCTGGATCTTTCTAGCAGACACAGAGACAAAAATTCACCATCGTCTGCCAGCCTAATGCAGCCCTGTGAATTATTGGTTTGGACCAAGGGGCCGTGCTTACTAGCTGAGTTCAGAAAGAGACAGAGATTGTCAGGAATAAGGATTGGTCCCTTTTCACCTTGAAAAAGGGAGTAGTGTTTCCAGTTATACGGGTCAAGATCCTACATCACACAGATTGTGGCCATTTCCGGACTGGACTGTTATAGTGCTATTATTCCACTTTCAACCTCCTATGGAATCCTGGGGTTTGCAGTCTAGGGAGGATGGCCTTTGAGGCCCCTCCCTAAACTGCAAACCCCAAGATTCCATAGGAGGTTGAAAGTGGAATAATAGCACTGTAACAGTCTAGTGCAGAAATATGTTTCATATCTTTACAGGTCTGTAACTACTTTGCAGAAACACAATGAAACCATGCTAGTCAATTGTGAAGATGCACATCTGGGGCAACGGGCCAGAGTACTCTGATGCATACTAGGTACTTCTGGTGCACCTTGGGAACTTCTGGTGTGGATTGGGAACTTCTGATATGCATCAGGCACTTCTGTTGTGCTTTGGATGCACCCATGCCCAGTGTGCAGCAGTGCCCCTATATTGTCATGTCATGGCAGCCTCTGGGTGAACACGGACATGATGAAACTACTCAATACAGTTTTGCATGGCTATTTATGAAGAATTAAGCTCCAAGCAAAATATCAGCCATATTGGGAGCGGGGGAATAAAAGGTAAAGCTAAGTGAAATTCCTGTTCTGTGTTTGTACCGAAAGTCTTCCCTCTACATTCGTGGGTTTCACCTTCACAAATTTGATTATTCACAAGCCGCACGTGTGCCCTCCCTTCTCCTTGTCCCATTCCCTTGCATTTTGCTGGGTGCAGAGAAGGAAGGCAAATGTGCCTAGGCAAAACACAAGGGAATGGGGAGGGGAAAGGCACATGTGCGCTTCCTTTTCCCCTCCAGAGCTCCCCCTCTCATTGCTTTGCTTCTTGCTCCTCTGGAGCCGAGAAGGAAGGCTTGTGCATCAGAGCAAAAGGCAAGAGAGTGAGAGGGGAAGCCCCAGAAGGTTTTGGGAGGGGGATTGTGGGGACAGGACTTATTTGCAGCTTTCCCACTTTCATGGGGGTTCCACACCTCGAACTTGTGCAAACGGAGAGGGGCCACTGTATTTTGTAATTCTTCTTAAACTTTAAGTTCTTAAGTGTTGCATCAAAGGCTGCAATACTCCTGAGCAGCACATGTAGAAGAGGTCAAACATTAAGCCCAGCCCTGGAATCTCATTGCATGGATCTTTGGTATATTGGATATATGTTCAGTTTAATGTACAGTAGAGTCCCGTTTATCCGACGCTCGGTTATCCGACCATCCGGATTAACCGACGTCGCGACGGCCTGGGGGCATGACTGTGGGCATTTCCGTGCCCCAGACACGCCCAGACACGCCTTGACATGCCCCCAGGCCCGCCCCGACATGCTCCCGACACGCCCCCAAAATGGCGGCCGCCGCGGGCGTCCAGGTAATCCAACCCTTTCGGTTATCCGACGCTGCGGCCGCCCGTTTGGGTCGGATAACCAGGACTCTACTGTATAATTGTTCTCAGTTGTAAGAAATTCGACTTAAATTGTGATTGTGTTTGGAGCACTCATTTCTAAACTGACCCCATAGCACCCAAGGGAGAGGCATACTAGCATGTCTGCTCTGTGCACATTGAGCTGGTTCCTTGCTTCTGCCTCTGTCTCTCCTGAAACCCTCAAGGAATGGTTTTTGCCCTTCCTTTCCACACATGTTGCTTGTCTCTTGACAGCTGTTTTTTTTTACCTCATTGCCGAGAAGGTCCTTAAGGCCCATTAATGAGAGCGGAGTGTTTAAATTCCATTGTGCCTAGATGCTTTTGGGCTGCCTAGGATTTTTTTTTTAAATAAAAGTGTGATATATGATTTTAATGTGACATTGTTTACATCTGTGTTGTAAATAACCAAGATAAGTGCCCCACTGTGCCTGTTAAAATCTAACTTGCATCTGATAGGTTTATGTTAGAATTCTCCCTCATTCCCCTTATTAGTGTTTAAGGCCATTTCCGCACTACACTCTTATAGCACAATTATTCCACTTGCAACATCCTATGGAATCCAGGGGTTTGCAGTTTCGAGAGGTTTCCCGAAACTGCAAACCCCAGGATTCCATAGGATGTTGCAAGTGGAATAATAGCGCTATAACAGTCTAGTGCGGAAATGGCCACTGTGTTTTCCTGCAGGGCAGAATGGGGTTGGATTGGATGACTCTTGGGGTCTCTTCCAGCTCTATGATTTTAGGATTGTTTTCCTGTGGTTTGAAGCCATGATTCCCTGTCCTGGTCTCTGGAGCAGAAAACAAGCTAGCCCCATCTTCCATATGACATCTCTTCAACTATTTAAACATGGCTGTCATGTCACCTCTTTACCTTCCCTTAGCAGACCACAAGCTAAACATGACTCAATAGTGTGATGCAGTATCAGAAAAAGCCAATGCAATTCTGGGCTGCATCATCAGGAACATAGTATCCAGGCTGAGAGATGTACTAGTGTTGCTTTGTTCAGGCCTTGCCTAGGATACTGGTTCCAGCCTTAGGAGAGGCATCACGGCCTTTAAGAATGGGAAAAGTACTGAAAATCTGGAAGATCAACGAACAGTGATGTCATGGGGAAGAGGGTATAGTTTTCTGGGAAACTCCAGAAGGCTAAACTGGGATCCTAGTGGGCCAGATCCAACTCTGAGGCCTGAGACTGTCACCAATGGGATTTCAACCAGAAGAGATGTCCACTGGAATGCTGGCCTTTTCATGCACTCATGTAAATCTTGTTACCCTGATTTCTGGGGTCCCTTGGGGGACACCTCAATGTGCTCCATGTGATGAGGAATGGAAACTAGCCAGAGCACAAGCTATAGCAATGCACGAGGCAGGGTAACCTAGTGGGGTCTTTTTACCCAGTTTTTACGGGGTCAGGCCAAGCCAAAAACCAAACAAGAATGTGCAATAAAGGATTTTATTGACTGCAAGTCTCACGCACCAATGCAATCACGCACACACGCACCCAAGAGCTATTAAGAAACAAAAGAGAGGAAATTGGATAGGGGAGTATTGAAGGGGTGCAGCTGGGGTAATACTGCACCTTTTCCTGAAGTCCGGGGTCCAGGAAGGCAGTGGAGAGGTGGGGCTCAGCACGGAGAGGGCTGAGGGGATTACTGGATGGACAGAGCAACAGTCTGCTGGGGTAACCGGAAGCGATCTGAAGAAACACTCAAAGACCAGGACTATTTGTAGGGGAAAAAGTACCTGGAGGACTAATCCTTTCCCAGGGAGAACAATGGGTGTTGGAGCGATAATGAAGCTCCACAATGGTAATTTCCTTTGCGTGATGGGATTGCAAAGTGTTGCCAAAGTCTCAGGATCTTTGGCTACATTGGGTTGTGGTGTGACGTCATGTAAATGGTCCTTGCCTGATGGAATATTTGCTCCACTTGGGGCAGACATGCTAATCCCCTCAAGTCGGCGTCACGGGGCTGAGGACCCTTTGTTTATTGTGGGTTTACACATCTTGAGGTCTCCTGGGGCTACATGACTGGGGATTTTACTGGCCTGACCTGGTTTTTGGTCATTCGACTGTTGCTGCCTACGTGCTCATCCGGGCGACCTCTCAGGCACACAGAATCATATTTAATATCAAATTGTAGACCCCGGGATAGGTTTTCTCTATCGGAGTAACAATTTCCTTACACATGCAACTGTGCTTATTGGATATCATGCAATGAACTTACCCAGTTCATAGTAGCTTAAATGGAATTCTGCAAGTGTAATTATTTGCACATTTTTGGATGGTGAATAACAATGTGAGGTTAGGTTGGTGAAGACAGGAGGTTTTCTCTGTAGCAATGCTTCTACTGTGGATCTCCCTACCCAAGGAAGTTAGACTGGCCCCATTTCTTTTAAACTTCCAGCCAGCAGACAAAACACTGCTGTTCCGCATTGCAATTCATTGTTTGGAATTGCTGTTCTATCTGTTTCAAAGTAGATTCTCGGATTGGTTTCAGATTGCTTTTAGGAGCTTTTAAAGAGCATTTTAGTGTGTTTTAAAAATGTTTTTGTCTCTCTGTTGTTTTAATTGGTTTTTATTTGCTCATAATCTCAGGAGACCTTGCAGGCCAGATGGCAATACAGAAATATTTTAAACAAACAAACAGACAAACATTTTTTTGTTTCTGCCTTTGAAGTTACCCTTCATTCACTGGGATTGCAGAAACGCTGCTGTGCATTGCTTAGCCATTTCCACACTACACTGTTATAGTGCTCTTATTCCACTTTCAACCTATGATGCAATCCTGGAATTTGTAGTTTATGAAGGGACCTTTAGAATTATCAGCCAGAAAGCTCTTGGGCCTCAGTAAACTAGAAACCCTAGAATTCCACAGGAGGTTGAAAGTGGGATAAGAGCACTATAACAGTGTAGTGTAGAAATGGCCTTTGTTGCACAAAGGGACAACAAACGCACAGACTGGCAGATACATAAACAGTTACACAACGTCAGTAGAAGAGAGGTCTAGTGCAACCACCATGTAACTAATTGAGTGTGCATTTATACCTTGCAGATCTGATATGGGCTCTTGACCACAAAGTCTTCTAAATGTCCTAACTGCCTTGGCCGGTTTGAAGAAGAAAAAAAAGGAAATTCTATTAGACAAATTTCACAATAGAAAATCCATGTGTGTGCGCGTGCGTGCATGCATGTGCCAGCCTTCCTTTTCCTAGTGGAGCAAACTATAATTTTCATTGTAAAAAAGTACATAAAAGCTATCCCCAGTGGATACTGGCCATGATGTTAGCCCCAAAGCATGGTACCCTGCGAGGTTCTCTATCAGAAACCGCAATCAAATGTAAAAGTGGAGAATTAATTAGCCTAAATTAAGAATATTGCAAGAGGAGGGGGTTATATGGGGTTACTGCCCAGGGAGACCAGTCAGAAGACTTATAGTTCAATTTAAATGCGTTTTATTGGGGGCAAATATACAGTTTCAAGCAATCACATAAGACTAACTGAAAAGAAAGGGAGGAAAATGGATAGAGGAAATAAAAAGGGATTGGGTTATATTTATCATCCAGAGAGAAGTAGAGAAGGACGAAATGGCTTGGGCTTTTCACCCAAGGACAGCACAGTTCAAAAAGCAGAACAACAAAGTGGATCCCTGAAATTGAAAATGCTGTAGGGGGACCCAAAATTGAGATCTGTTTACATCCAAAAATCTTCCCTGGAGACAGAGGTGTTGATGACTCTCTGCCCGTATAAAGAAAAGCTTGCAGAGTGGACAAAAGGTGACAGAATGGGTTGATGTTTAAGTCTGGAGGAAGCAAGTTGATGATTTGAACATGTAGATGATGAAAGATTTTGATGCCTGTGTGATTGGAGACCAGGAAGAAGTGACAGGTGGGAGGATAAGACAATTATTGATTTGGTGGGAATTTTCTTGTTTCCATGAGCCAGAGCTGTCAAAACCAACAACACTCCTTGTGTTTTGGAGTCTGTAACAAATATTGGGTGTCAGGAAGTTAATAGCTGGTTTCATGGCTTTGCCTTGTTTGTGTTTCTGTACCTGGCAATTAACTCAGGTCTTCCTAGTTAATTCTTTAGTGAATTTACGACCTGGGTCATGTTAAAGGTATTGCCTTCTCCACATGGCTCTTCCAGACATAAGTTGTAAATGATTTATATTTTACTGGTGTATTTACCTGGTGTTGCCCGGGATTTTATTTTCCTCTTAAGGACTCACCAAACTGTATTCTCCAGGACCTGTAACTTATCCGCATATTCCCCAATTCAATCTGTATTCAGAGTTGTTAACATACAGAGGTTAGGTTTCTGAGGGAATAAACTGCCCTCCTCCTTGCTGCTAGGCCTCGTCGCCATAGCAACTGGCCTATTCCAGTACGTGTCATGTTTCCCCATATTCCCCAATGCAATCTGTATTTAGAGTTGTTAACATACATAGGGTGGCTTCTGGAGGGAATACATTGTTTTCCTCTTTGCTGCTAGGCCTCATCTCCATAGCAACCAGCCTATTCTAGTACCTGTAACTTATTCCCGTATTCCCTAATCCAGTGTGTATACAGAGTTGTTAACATTCAGAGGTTTGGTTTCTGAGGGAATACACTATCCTCCTTCTTGCTGCTAGGCCTTGTCTCCATAGCTACTGGCATGAGGCCCAAGAGCTCTCCAGCTGAGAATGCTAAAGGCCCCTCCCTAAACAGCCAGCCCCTGGATTCCATAGAATCTTCACAGCCAGCCAATCATATGAGGTTTTTGCCTGCCTGATGCAGACAAACAGACAAACTCACAAACTTTGACTTTTATCTAGTAGATGTCCATTAAACATATCTGCCAATTAATATATTTGCCAAGTCTGCACAGTGCAGCTACAACAATGGCTGGGGATGATGGAAGCTGTAGAATCATAGAATCATAGAAATGTGGTGTTGGAGGAGACCCCAGGGCCATCCAGTCCAACCCCCTGCCATGCAGGAACACCCTCAAAGCACTCCCGACAGATGGCCATCCAGCCTCTGCTTAAAAACCTCCAAGGAAGGAGACTCCACTACACTCCGAGGCAGCACATTCCACTGCCGGACAGCCCTGACCGTCAGGAAGTTCTTCCTGAGGTTCAAACAAAATCTCCTTTCCTGCAGCTTGAATCCATTGCTCCTTGTCCTAGTCTCTGGAGCAGCAGAAAACAAGCCCTCTCCTTCCTCTACATGGCATCCCTTCAAATATTTAAACATGGCTCTCATGTCCCCTCTTAACCTTCCCTTCTGCAGACTAAACATACCCAGCTCTCTGAGTCTGTCTTCATAGGGCTTCATGGCTTCCAGGCCTCTCACCATTTTGGTCGCCCTCCTCTGGACTTGCTCCAGCTTGACCATGTCCTTCCTGAATTGGGCTGCCCAGAACTGGACACAGGATTCAAGATGGGGTCTAACCAAAGCAGAGTAGAGTGGTACCAGTACCTCCCTCGATCTAGACCCCATACTCCTATTGATGCAGCCGAGAATTGCATTGGCTTTCTTGGCTGCCGCATCACACTGCTGACTCATGTTCAGCTTGTGGTCCGTGAAGACTCCTAGATCCCTTTCACACGTACTGCTATCCAGCCACGTGTCCCCTATCCTATATTTCTATATTCCATTTTTTCTGCCTAAGTGTAGAACCTTACATTTCTTTCTGTTGAATTTCATTTTGTTCGCCTTGGCCCAGCTCTCCAATCTATCCAGGTCATTTTGAATTCCAACACATCCAGTGGGCACCCAGCTGAAGGAAGTTGTTCCACTCAGTGAAATCTTGAAAAAAGTGTTCATGTTACAGGAGTCTATTTGGACAACCATCTTCTTCTGAAATATCTAACTCGTGTGAAATGTGAAAGCAGCTTAGTTCTCCTGATGTGTTTTCTGATTGCTTAACTTTTTGGTCAGAGTGGTGTGATGGTTGGTGTGTTGGATTACGACCCTCGAGGCCAGAGTTCAAATCCCCGCTGGGCCACAGAAACCCACTGGGTGATGTTGGGCTTGTCATACGCTCTCAGCCCCAGAAAACCCCGTAATAGCTTCGCCTTGGGGTCACCGTGAGTCGGAAACGACTCAAAGGCGCCCAACAGCAACAAACTTTTGAGCACATTCCAAATCCCAAGGTTATGTTTTTTCAAAACTCCAAACAACCAGTTCCCAAGCTCTGTTTACAAAGGATCTCACTTCTTTCCCATCATTGCTAGATATGAATCTCTGGAAGGGCAATTTATAACCAGGCAGGGAAAGGTGGACAGCGGCACTGCTTTCTTGACTTTCTTAGGTTTCCCATCATTGGTTTCCCATATTTTATTTTAAAATTGAACTTCAGAGTTAATAGCACCTTGGAAACGCATGATAGTTCCTAAATAAACTTCCAGCTTCTTAATTTCCAGTCATCCCTCCACATTTGCTAGGGTTAGGAGCACAGGACGCGCATGAAAGTGAAAAAACTGTGAATAACTCTAAGTCCTCCCAAACCATATTTAACACAAACAAAAAAGTATGATCACCATATTCAACCCACTGTGGATTCCTTTCAGGGATCAGGGTTCCTTCCCAAGGCAGAAGTGGGGGGCTGGTGGGGCTTACTGCCACCTCGACTGCTGCCCCACACCATTGTTAAGAGGCATTCACAAGCCTCGTTCGCAATTTCTCAGTCTCACGAGGCTTGCAGTCCCCATTAAAAATGGCCTAGGGAAGCAGCAGAGGGAACAGCAAATAATCCGTGAATAATCAAATCTGCAAAAATGAAACCCGCAAATGTGGAGGGCTGACTTTATTTTTAAGTTAAACTTCAGACTGCTTTACCAGGTGAACATCAAAGACGTTCTATGATTTTGATTATCAGTTTTGAGAGGTCAGGGATAACATTCCTTCTTTTTTTTTTCCAGAAAAAGATACCAGAGAACAATTTCTATAAGCCTCCCCTACAGTAAGCCCAAATACCTCTATTTTCCTCTGTACACAAATCCCATCTTCTACACAGCTTCTAAAAATGCAGTTCTCTCTTTTCCCCCATTTGGCCACCCAAAATGTAGGCTGGCATCCTTTTGTTAACTGACACACATGTTCCCCTGTATCTTTTTGCAAGATGCAGAAATCCATATTCAGCTGAAAACTGTGGCAGCAGATGTGTAATGTGTGGTGCTATGGTAAATTGCAAATGCAGATGTGCGTTGTGCATTGCAATTGTGCATTTCATATTTGGGTGCACACATAGGCCAAGACCCTTCATTGCTTGAACATCCACCACAAGAGTTACCTTCCGCTGGATAGCAATGCTGCACAAAAAATGTGCATAGGAGGCCAATGCACATAGCTAGTCATCATGAAGTGAAATGCACATTGCATAATACACATTAGGGAAGGCATGTTATACATAGGAGAGCATGTGCAATGCATGATTTGCATATGCAGTGCATATTTGCACACTGCTCTTTGAACGTTAAAGTGCTACTGCATGCATAATGGTTCTGCATTCAAAACTGGTCACGGTTTCACTGTGTGAAAATTCACTGAAAGACAGTTGTCAGTCTCTCTTTTACACTGGATCTTGGTTGCATTGTTAGCTGAAAGCCTACATGGGGGTTGGATGCTATAACTCTCTGCATGGGGAAATACCCATGGATTGTGCTGTACAGCCCTTGTACTGAATGGCACAGTGGCACAATTGAATATTGTGAAAAATAGCTGAAAAGACTCATAAAACAATTTAGCACAGGATCGCCTGGAGCATTAATGTTTATTTAAAAGTACGTTTCTGCAGAACCAGGTGCTCCCCAGAGAGAAGGACACACCCCAGTATTGAATACCTCATGTTTTATCCCCTGTCCCCATCGCGGGTTTTCCCTCCCCTGAGATCCCATTGGATAGGACCCCAAAGGTTACAGCCTATCAGGGTCACCTAAGAAGTTACATTTCCCCTTCCCCATATTTACAGTATGAGTGATCATGCACTAATCATGCATTTCCCTCGTGTATCCTTAATTCTTCTTCGTGGTCTCTGTGCCTTCATACACTAGGAGCTTTAGCGCCTGCGCGGTAGCGTTCGGAAACTTCTAGAGCTTGTTCGCTTGGCGGGAACCCCTCCCCCACGCCGGTACTGCGCATGCTCCTCCCGCCGAGCAACGGTCTCTCCTCAGTTCTTTCTCGTCCGCCGTCGCGTACGGAAGGTTCTTTGGTTTGTTCCTCTCACTTTTGTGCTTGGCTTGCTGTTTTCCCGGTTTTACGGACTTTTGGACTGTCTCTGCCCTCTGCTTCTCCGGAGCGGCGTTCGACCTCCTTCCGGTCCCGGTCCCGCTCTTCCGAGCGCCCGGTGGCCTCGCCGCCTCCTAGGGAGACAAGAGAGGAACAACCTCGCTCGTCTGCCTCCAGATACACCTCGGCGTCCTACGTGGCCAGGTACGCGAGGGAATCTGAATGGAGAGAGCGCCCGGCCTCTTATCGGTCACACTCACCATCGTACCGGGATCGGTACCATCGTGACCCGAGTCGCTGGGAGACCTTCCGGAGGTCCCGGTCACCTCGTCGACAGCGCGAATCGCGCTCGCCTAGAGGGGACGAGGCTCGGTACCGTCGACGCCGAAGCCGATCTCCGTCGGACCGCCGCTCCTTCAGCCGTTCTCCCTCTCCTCGATATCATAGCGCGAGGGAGCCTTCACCTCGGTATCGGGCGATATCGCCACCTCCTAGGGTCACGGCAACGGCGATGCGCCCTACGGAGTCGGTGGTGACTGAGCGGGCTACGACGACGTCAGCCTGCCAGACTACCCCTGTCACCACTAAGAAGGTGAAGTCAGTAGTCAGCCAGCCCAAGCGGGACGCTGCTACTACCACCGCCCCGGCTGCAAAGAAGCCTAGGAAGGCAACACCTGTGGCGACTACGAAGGAGCCGGCAAGCGAGCGGCGAGAGGACTCACCGACCTCAGAGTCGTACGACTCGAGTGCGGAATCAGAGGTGTCTGAGGCGGACTCCCAGGAGTCTCCTCCGCTGGGAATCGGGGACCCGATCCCAGATTCTGCTCCAGAGGACGTCCACCAGTTCTCTGCGATGCTGCTCCGCATGGCTACTACCCTCGGCCTGAAGATCGCCGATGCGGAGCCGGAGGACGACGATCCAGTCTTCTCCGTCTTTGAAGGGAAGCAACCTGCCACGACCCCGCTGCCTCTCCTGCCCCGGGTATCCAGACTGGTGAAGGCCGCCTGGGATAGGCCGGCCTCGGCTCAGCCGATACCGCAGCGGTTGGAACACCTCTACAGGGTGCAGAAGGATAACGCCGGTTATCTCTTTAATCACCCTGCACCGAACTCTGTGGTGGTCGAGTCGGCACAGACGAAAGGCTCCGGCAGGCAACACACCACCCCGCCGGACAAAGAGGGCAGGAAGTTGGACACCTATGCAAGAAGGTTCTATTCCGCCGCCTCCTTGCAGATCAGGCTGTCCAACACTCAGGCTTGCCTCGCGGCATACCTGAAAAAGGTGCTCGATCGCCTGCAACCGGCGATGGAGGCGGTACCGGAGGACATCCGCCAAGCCTCCTCCGTGATCTTCAACGAGGCCATCTCCATCGCTCGGCAGCAGATGGCCTCCTCCAGGCACGCAGTGGAGATTGCCTCCCGGGTCATGGCGGGATCCATCGGCCTCCGCCGCCATGCTTGGCTGCGGCCGGCCGACATCCAGGAGGACACCAGAAGGAGGATTGAAGATCTCCCCTTCGACGGTGAGGGTCTATTTAACTCGTCCACAGACGAAGCTTTGGACAATCTCGTTAAGGCGAGGCTGACCGCCAAGAAGATCGGGCTACAGCCGGCCACGCAAGCCCGCAGGGCCTCCACCTTCCGCCCATCCTGGCGACGATCTTCCACCTCGTCGTTCCAGCGTTCGGCCCAGTCTGGACAGTCGAGACCGTCCTCCGGCTCATCGGCCAGACGCACGATTAGACGACGCCCGGCTTCGTCCAAGAAGTCCTCCTCTGAGACAAAGTCTCGGTTTTGACGTGCCTGGCAGGACCTACCAATACCCACTCTTCAGCCTACCATCAGCGCTCGGAGACCGACCGACTCTGGCTCGACATCTCGCGGAGTGGCAATGTGTCACTACGGACTCTTGGGTGCTTTCCATCGTCCGTCTTGGCTACGCCATCGAGTTTCTCGATATTCCTCCTCGAGGCGTTTACTATTCCACGCCGTCGAGTCCGGCCCTCCTGGAAGAGATCCAATCCCTCCTCCAGAAAGGGGCGATCGAGCAGCTCCCGCAAGAGGCCAAGACCACCGGCTTCTTCTCCAGGTACTTCACGGTACCGAAAGCCGACGGTACCCTCCGGCCGATCCTGGACCTCAGAGGGGTGAACTACTACATCCGCCCCAAAAGGTTCAAGATGGTCACGATACCGTCGATCCTGCCCTTCCTACATCGAGGGAACTGGTTCGCCTCCATCGATCTCCGAGACGCATACTTCCATATCGCCATTCGCCCGCAGCACAGACGGTACCTCCGCTTCGCGGTCGACGACACCTGTTACCAGTACAAGGTGCTGCCGTTCGGACTCTCGACTGCCCCAAGGGTCTTCACCAAGTGCATGGCCCCGGTGGTATCCTTCCTGCGGACGAAGTGTGCTTCTGTCTTCCCTTACCTCGACGATTGGCTGTTGGTGGCGTCCTGCAAACAGAGACTTTACCACGACGTCCACATGACGTTGTCACTCCTGACCCGCCTTGGTCTACGGGTGAATCCGAAGAAGTCCCACCTCGAGCCGGCGAGGATCTTGGACTTCATCGGGGCGACGCTCGACTCGACCTCCGCCAGGGCGTACCTACTAGAGTCTCGAGCCCAAACCCTGATCCGGGCCGCCGCTCACGCTCGTACGGCCCCGACGTTATCTGCGAGAAGCGTCCAGCAGCTCTTGGGCTACATGGCTGCGACCACCGCTGTGACATATCTCGCCAGGCTGAGAGCGAGACCTCTTCAACACTGGTTCGTCCGCATATTCGACCCCCTGCGAGACGAACAGACACTCCGACTGCAGCTGCCGGAAGACGTCCGCTCATCCCTCCGATGGTGGCAGTCGCGACGCAATCTCATGTCAGGGATGCCTTTCCAACAGCCGACACCGAAGGTGACGGTAACGACCGACGCCTCCCTGTATGGATGGGGTGCCCACTGCGGCGATCTCAGAGTCCGCGACAGATGGACCGACGACGAGACCGCTCTCCATATCAACGCGCTGGAGCTGCTCGCCGTCTTGAAAGCGCTACGGGCGTTCCGCCACGTCGTAGCGGGGCGGACGGTCCTGGTTCTGACGGACAATACCACCGCCGTCTGTTACATCAACAGACAAGGAGGGACTCACTCCACAACCCTGCTCAACATTGCACTCGACTTGTGGGAATGGTGCATTTGCCTGCATACGCATCCCGTGGCAGTTCACCTGGCCGGGCAGGAGAACACCACGGCAGACGCCCTCAGCAGGGACACCTCATCCCATCACGAATGGTCTCTCTCCGGAGAGGCGTTCAGACTGATTCGGGACCGCTGGGGCGAACCATCGATCGACCTCTTCGCGACCAGGGAAAACGCGAAGTGTCGCCGATTCTGTTCCAGAGCGGGCCACGATCGTGCCTCCATCGGGGACGCTTTCCAGTTTCCGTGGACCGGGGAACTCCTCTACGCGTTCCCGCCGTTCCCGCTGCTCGGCCAGACGATATCGAAGATCCTCGCCGACCGAGCCGACGCGATCCTGGTAGCCCCGTACTGGCCGAGGCAACATTGGTTCGCACCCCTGCTACAAGCCGCACGAGACGACCTGCTCCGGTTGCCACCGACACCGGACCTGCTCTCCCACTCCGGCGGCCGAGTCCTCCATCCGGACCTGCCACGCCTGGCCCTCCATGCCTGGAGGATATCGCACTAGACGATCCCGTGCTCGGTACCGTCCTCGTCGCGGCCAGGAAGGAATCCACCCGTCGCAACTATCAATACAAGTGGCGACGCTTCCTGACCTTCGCTAACGAGAGGAGTGAGCCGGTATCGCCCGCGGGGCTCTCTACCGTCCTGCATTTCCTCCTGCACCTCCGGCAACAGGGGCTGGCGTTTCCATCCCTGAAGGTGTATCTCTCCGCGATCGTGGCATACCAACCGCCACGGTCGGCTGCCTCGGCCTTCTTCAGGAACGATACCGTTAAGCGGTTCCTTAAAGGACTTCATCATCTCTACCCGCCGGTATCGCCGCCGCTACCGCCGTGGTCCCTCTCGCTGGTGCTCTCGCAGCTGACAAAGCCGCCCTTCGAGCCGATGGCGACCTTGGATGATAGGCTCCTGACCATGAAAACTGCCTTCTTGGTAGCGGTGACCTCAGCGAGGCGAGCGGGTGAGATCACGGCTCTTCGATCCGATGAGCCCTTCACGGTCTTCCACAGAGACAAGGTGGTCCTGAGACCTGACATCTCGTTCCTGCCTAAGGTGGTGTCCAGTTTCCATCTCAACCAGGACATCATCCTGCCTGCCTTCTTCCCGAACCCGACGACACCGTTGGAGCGGTCTCTCCACTCCCTGGACGTGCGTCGGGCCATGGCCTTCTACATGGACAGGACTGCTTCCTTCCGACAGACGCCGCATCTCTTCGTTTGCTATGGGCGACGTCGGAAGGGCCTCAAAGTGTCCACCCAGCGCTTCTCCAAATGGGTGGTGAGGACTATTCAACTGGCGTATGAGCTCGCGAGGAAGCCTCCGCCAGTCCTGCTTCGAGCCCACCCCACCAGAGCTGTGGCTACTTCTGCGGCCCTCCTGCGAGGAGTTGACCTGCATGAACTCTGCCGTGTGGCGACCTGGTCCCAACCATCGACCTTCGTGCGCCACTACAGGCTCGACTGCCGGTCGCGCAGAGATGCCCGGTTTGGACGTGAGGTGTTGGCTTCCGTGCTGTAGGACCTGACCCGCCGTCCGACCGGTAAGCTACACAGTCTCCTAGTGTATGAAGGCACAGAGACCACGAAGAAGAAGAACAGGTTGCTTACCTGTAACTGTGGTTCTTCGAGTGGTCATCTGTGCCATCATACACACCCGCCCTTCCTCCCCTCTTTCTCAGGTCCCTGTAGGTTCTACGGCGGACGACAGAACTGAGGAGAGACCGTTGCTCGGCGGGAGGAGCATGCGCAGTACCGGCGTGGGGGAGGGGTTCCCGCCAAGCGAACAAGCTCTAGAAGTTTCCGAACGCTACCGCGCAGGCGCTAAAGCTCCTAGTGTATGATGGCACAGATGACCACTCGAAGAACCACAGTTACAGGTAAGCAACCTGTTCTTCTCATTAGCAGTTTCAACATGCCCCTTGGTGTAATCACCCTAACAGTTCCTAACCACCCCTACTTCTAAACAATGCCAACCTTTTTTCTTATATTCCTTATCAACCAGTTTACTCCTTACAGACGGCCTTCTCCTGTCTGGTGTGTTGTTCTCTGAAACGCACTGGCCACCCTAAAGATCCAAGGTCTTGGAGGCCCTCTTCTGTTCAGCTGCCAATTTTAGGAAGCTGTTTTCTTAGACTTAGTGTATTACAGAAGCTCAAATATAAAATATACTGAAATATATGTGTAAATATATCTAAAATATGTGTTATACATATCAGCTAATATATATATGCTTCTAATGCATGTTATTAATACTGTATACCCAGTGCAGAAGCTAAAATAGATTTCATTTCTCTCAAGCCATTTCCGCACTGGACCATTATAGCGCGATGATTCCACTTGCAACATCCTATGGAATCCTGGGATTTGCAGTTCTGGGAGGGGCCGGCCAGCCCCTCCCGGAACTGCAAACCCCAGGATTCCATAGGATGTTGCAAGTGGAATCATCGCGCTATAACGGTCCAGTGCGGAAATGGCCTCAATGTGGAATGAATGTCCATATGTATCTGCATGCCCATTCATATCCACGTGAACATGTCTATGCAGCTGCACATATGCACACCCAAGGGCACTGCATGCGCAACTCTGCTTCCATGACCTTGAACTGAATACAGACCGTTCACAGTGGACAAAAAACATCCAGCTGCTTCCCCAGAGGAACTGGCAAGGACAGGGTTCTGGTCAATAAATGTGGGGCATGCAGCCAGGCCTCTGTGGCTTCTGCCCAGTTCCTGCAGGCCAAAGCAGGAAATAATAAAACTCTTAGGACCAGGCTCCTAGTTGGTTTCCAGAAGCAGCCAGAGGAAGGAAGGAAGGAAAAGGGCAGATGGCAAGATTTGGCTGGACACAGACACACATCAGTGAGCCTTCCTGGCTTCTGTCCTATATACGGTCTTCCTTTCGCATTTGGAACAAAGGTGTTTGTTTGTTTGTTTGCATGTTTGACTTTCTTCCTCCCAAAACTGGGACTCAGGTTGGTTCAGAACATGATTACAAAGAGGTACAGGTCAAAAACAAAGGCAGACAAAAACAGACAAAAGGTCAGCATTATTAAACCACAGATATGATGTTCAAACCCATGGCTGGTTTCAAAGCAATGAAAAGCAGAGTAATATGGAAAGTGCACATTTGTATTTTGTATTCTGTGATTTCTGTGTATTCTGTGATTGTATTCTGTGTATTCTGTATTCTGTGATACACTTTAATTTTTTTTTATTGTAATCTGCTTTGAGTCCTAACCAGGAAAAAATGCAGGGTATAAATAAAAACAGCATCAAAGACCCCACTACAGCCTGATGTTCCCTGATCTCATTCTTTGAGGCTTTTAGATTGTTCCCTTGGAAGGCTGAGAGGGGAAGCCTGAATAGAAAACATCTATCTTTCTATCTAAGAATGTTTGAAGAATACAGATCTGCCAAGCCAAGTTTATTTTTTTTGTAAGCCAATAATGCTCCATTTCTCCATGATGTTTGTTCTTATTTCCAAAACACATGTCAAGCTAAATGTCAAACTTTCCAGAGAATTCTTCTGCTGGCAAGATCCCATACGCCTGTTGGATATTTCAAGAAAAATTGGCAAGAGGACTGAAGCTCTTGAAAGATTGCAAGCCTCTACAGAAGGATGCAAGAATCCCCACTGGAATGGGGGAATTATTTCCGCCTAGTTTCAGAGAGGTTCTCAGGGGAACAGGTTCTAGTGGTGGGCAGGGTCAAAGGTCAAAGGGGTGAGGTCAGAAGCAAAAGTCAGAATCTTGTTGGTGTCTTACGCGTGCATAAACCTCTTCTCTGGAAGAAATCAGACATTTTTGCCTGGTGTACAACGTGTATACTCCATTCATGGTTGTAGAAGCGGGGTTCTGCATGTGGGGCTGGTGCACAAGGATGTGCTTTGTGCATCCGCTGCTCCAGAAACTAGGACAAGGAGCAATGGCTTCAAAGGTCAGGAAAAGAGATTCCACCTGAACCTCAGGAAGAACTTCCTGATGGTAAGATCAGTTTGACGGGACTAAGCTGCCTGGGAGAGTGATGGAGTCTCCTTCTTTGGAGGTTTTAAACAGAGGTTGGGTGGCCATCTGTCAGCAGGGCTTTGGGGTTGCACTGAATAGCCCTTGGGGTCTCTTCCAGCTGTGTGATTCTATGATGCTGTGCTGTGAGCATCAATCACCACATGCCAGATAATGTATTGATTGTGCTGTGCAACCTTTGTGATGAATTTAAGATACAGGAGGGCAGATTTCAATTGGACATTAGAAGGAACTTCTTGACCATGAGAGTGGCTGTGGAATGGAAATCAACTACCTGGAGCAGTGGTGGGTTCTCCTTCTCTGGATGTCTTCAAAGAAGGCTGGATAACTACCTGCTAGGAATGCTCAAGATGGAGATCCTGCAGTGAGCAAGGGGTTGACCTTAGTGGCACTTGTAGCCCCTTTCTTCCCTGTAATTCTATGATTCTGCCCACCCTTGTTAGCATGCAGCTCTTTTGGGTCTCGGCCACACCCATTCATAGAATCATAGAGTTGGAAGAGTCCATTGAGTCCAACCCCCTGCTATGCACGAACACCCATCAAAGCATTCCCAACAGATGGCCATCCAGCCTCTCCTTAAAAACCCCCAAAGAAGGAGAGTCCACCACACTCCATGGTGACAGCCAATTCCACTGCCGGACAGCTCTGACCATCAGGAAGTTCTTCCTGAGGTTAAAGTGGAATCTTCTTTCCTGCAGCTTGAATCCATTGCTCCTTGTCCTAGTCTCTGGAGCGGAAGAGAACAAACCTGCTCCCTCCTCAACATGACATTCCTTCAAATATTGAAACATGGCTATCATGTCCCCTCTTAACCTTCTCTTCTGCAGACTGAACATTCCCAGCTCCCTAAGGCGTTCTTCATAGGGCATGGCTTCCAGACCCTTCACCGTTTTGGTCGCCCTCCTCTGGACACGTCCCAGCTTGGTGACATTCATTCATTCATTTATTCTATCCACCTTTCCTTCCATTTCCTGTCTCCCTCAGTCCTTTGCCTTGACTCCTTGACATTCTCAAAACATCTGAATTCATCCAAAACATCTGGAGGTCTTCCAAAAGAGTCTGGACAGCTACCTGCTGCAGGGAATGCTTTAGCTGGAGCACCTGCACTGAACAGAGGGATGGCCCTTCCAAATCTAAGAGTCTATGATGGCAACACTGCGCAACTGGACCAAGAGACCACCTGTACCATGGAATGGGCAAGCAGATGTGAACACAAAGCCATGTGCAAATCATAGAGTTGGAAGAGACCCCAGGGAACATCTAGTCCAACCTCATTCTGCCATGCTGGAACCCACATCTAAGCACTCCCGAAAATGGCCATCCAGCTTCTGCTCAAAAACCTCCAAAGGAGGAGATTCCACCACACTCCACTGAGGCAGCATATTCCACTGCCGGACAGCTCTGACCATAATGTCCTAGGCCATTTCTGCACTAGGATGTTATAGCGCTATGATTCTGCTTCCAACATCCTATGGAATCCTGGGGTTTCGGCCGGCCGGCCCCTCCCGAAACTGCAAACCCCAGGATTCCATAGGATGTTGAAAGTGGAATCATAGCGCTATAACACGCTAGTGCAGAAATGGCCCTTGTCTCTGGAGCTGCAGAAAATATTTTAGCATTGAGCTCTTACCGCTGGCAATCAAGCTTTAGAAAAGCAGCCTTTATGAATAGAGGAAAAACACTCATGGGAGTGTGATCAGCAGTAGAAACCCAGCAGGCTGGACCGGGGCTTCAGGAGGGCCAGATACAGGTTTCAGGGCCTGAGATTCCCAATCCTTTCTATCATGGAATATTCCAGTCGCTCCTTTCCAGAAAGAAAGTAGAGGGCCCATTTGCATCTCCCTGTTCAATCGGGATAGGGACCATAGTTGCGCACCTGCAAACCATTTCCAAATTGTGGTGATCCCAAGGTGAACCTAGCACAGCTTTTCCTGGGCAAGATTTCTCCAAAGGAGATTCGTCATTGCTTTCCTCTGAGGCTGAGAGAGTGTGACTTGCCCAAGGTCACCCATTTGAACTCTAGTCTCTCAGAGTCCTAGGCCAAAACTCATACCACTACACTACATGGGCTCATGTACAGTGGTTACTATTATCCAATCCCATTCTGCAATCCTGATGGATCCAGATGCCTCTCCCCACCTGACACCTGCCAGACATCTTGGACTAAAAACACCATCACTGGGGTGAATGGGAGTGGTAGTCCAGCCACTCCATAAGGAACCAGCCTGGGCAAAAGGGGCTCCCTCTTTGGCCAGCAGTCCCATGCCCAGCTGGCTTTCCTTTCTTTTTTTAAATATATATTAATTTTAACTTAAAATAACAGCTGACATTTTTAACATAGACATGATCTAAAATTAAAACTATCCAGAGGATAGTTTTGAGGGTGTTCCTGCACGGCAGGGGGTTGGACTGGATGGCCCCTGTGGTCTCTTCCAACTCTACATTTCTATGATTCTATGATTCTATGAGGATGACCAAAATAGTAGAAGTGTTACCCTGTTTACTGGGGGTCCCGTGAGGGACACCAAATTGCGCTCTCAAAATATCAAAAGGTGGGGAAATTAGCACAGAGCACAGCTGGCGATGCCAGAGGCAGGGCAACGCAGCAAGATCTTGAACCAAACTTCTGCGGGGTCAGGCCGAGTCAAGGAGCAGACAGAGGTTGAACTAACAATGGTGATCTTTATTAAAATACAATCAAACTGTGTATGCAGCACACTCACGCAGATCAGTATAGGTGGGAGTGAGACAAAGGGATTTTTAAGAGGGATTGTTGATTTGCGTGATACTACACCTGTCCTGAAGCCTGGGTTGTTCACTGCGGAAATTCGGAGGTGTGTAGTCTCAGTACGTGGGACTGAGGGGAAGGCTCGCCAAGCACAGAGGCAGCACGGCGGGATGGAAATCGGGCGTCATCCGAGTGATCCAAGAAAGGTCTTGGAATCAGGGGTTTTTATAGGGAGAAATGTGGTCACAGGCTATTTCATACTTGGGGAAAACAATGAGTTTCGGGCTGGAGACAAAGCCTCCGAAAGGTCAAAATTTAGCATGATTGAGTTAGTTCCGAATTGACAAAGGAGTAGACAGTATGCAAACGCAGAGTGCTTGGCAGATGAGGATTCTCATAATCAAGCCTCCTGCTCGGGGCAGGGAGTTCTTTGTAAGTAGTGTGCATACATAATAGCACGCTTGCCGGGAGGTCTCCTAAAGCGGTGATCTGGCTATTTCTGGCCTGCCTGGGTGGGAAACAGAATGTCCACCGATTAGTGGCCGTGCCTAGTTTCGTGCTTGTCCGGGGACCTCACAAACACATGGAGAGGGATGGTAGAAGAGAGCCAAATTATTGATATCAAAGTGATATCTAATGTCCCCCAAGTGCGGCTTAGGAACTGCAGTAACAGAAGGTCTGGAAACTGTGAAGCCCGATAAGGGGCAGCTTAGGCAGCTGGGCATGTTTAACCTGGAGAAAAGAAGGATAACAGCCATGTTTAAATATTTGAAGGGATGTCATACAGAGGATGGAGCAAGCCTGTTTTCTGTTGATCCAGAGACTAGGGCACGGAGCAATGGCTTCAAACTTCAGGAAAAGCGAATCCTTCTTAACATTAGGAAGAACTTTCTGATAATAAGAGCAGTTTGACAGTGGAATACCCTGCTGCCTTGGAGTGTGGTGGAGTTTCCTTCTTTGGAAGTTTTTAAACAGGCTGGATTGCCACCTGTCGGGAATGCTTTGATGATGTCTTCGCGAATGGCAGGTATGGGGTTGGACTTCATGGTTGCTATGGGCTCTTCCAACTCAATGATTCTATGAAAGCCCAATACTGAAACAGTGAGCTAAAAACACTAAATGCTAACTCAATGAAAAACTCATTTACTAGCTAACTAAACACTAACTTACTAAAACAAAGAAGGTTTCTGACCCCTCCCAGACCAAACTGTAATGCAAGAGAGAAGGTAAGAAAAAGAAGAAAAAAACTACCATTACAGATCTAACTAAGGCCCTTTCCACACGTGGGGCGTGAATCGGGCAGAAACGGGACTCATCGAATTTCTTCTCCAGCCGATCGAGTCCGTTAGGATAAGGAGCAGTGTGAGCTTGTTGCTCCTCACTGCTCTGGCGTCCAAAATGGCGGCTTCCACTTAGTGAAGGTTCTCCACCAACCGGAGAAGCTCACCAGCCTAAAGCCTGCCCCCGGCGGATCTGTAGGCATGCACTAGTGCGCGCCTGCAAATCTGCACTGAAGTGCGATGATGGAACGACACAGGGTCGCATGCTCTGTGCTTTTTAAAAACCTCTTAAAAGAGATTTTTAAAAAGCATGCTGTGTGACCAGTTCCAGTCACTCCGAACCAGACTGAGGTATGGAACTACAAAAAGTAGTCCGCCCCAGTCCACTCAATGGTGCAAAGACCTCCGTCGGAGGTCGCTCTGTGCCGTTTTAATAGCCCGGTGTGGAAAGGGCCTAAGTCAACTTACTAGGGTTGCTAGTAACCTTCTCCCCAAATTAGTGCATTGTTAGATTCTTATTGCCTGACTGTTTTTCCTTTCTGGGCTGCTGCTGTCCAGTGGCTCCCATTTGCAAGAGCTGGCCGGAAACCTTCTCCCCAGCCTCTGAGCGCAAAGCAGCTTTTCCCCTTGATTGCATTATCTGCTCATTGCCACTTTACCACCTTTCCACAGAAGCCTTTTAATGTCATTAGGGTCTCTTCCTTGGGTAGATAAACATCCTCATTAATTCCTCTCTCTGCTTTCTCCCGCACTTCCAGCGATAAGGGATATGGGAGGATAATTGGACCATCAGCCACACTTGGCTGATGGACCGGACACAGGGAACGGAGGGAGGGATTGAGAACATAGCACAGTGGTGCTGGTGGAGAGAGACTGCTATTTGTGAGGGATGTTGTTGCCAGGAATAAGGCAATGACTCCTTTGAGGAGGCATGATGCCTCTGTCCAATTTGGCTTGGAAGAACGGAAGCACTGATCCCAAACCCCAAAGGCCGTCTGCTCTCAGGAGGAGAAATTCCACACACACAGACTTCGACTGAGTTCTACACAACATACCGTCCAACTGCCCTGATTCGGCGGGGACAGTCATAGGCCATTTCCGCACGACACTATTATAGTGCTGTTATTCCACTTTCCTGAGGTTTGTAGCTTACCGAGGCCAAAGAGTTCTCTGGCTGAGAATTCTCAATGCCCCTCCCTTAACTGCAAACCCATAGGATGTTGAAAGTGGAATAAGAGCACTATGACAGTCTCTGTTACCCTGTATGTTGGGGGTCCCGGGAGGGGCGCCCAAATTACCAAATAAAAACGCAAGACGGGGGAAATTAGACTCGAGCACTCTCTTAAGCTAACGAGAGGCAGGGTAACTTTAGCTGGGATCTTTAACCCTATGTATACAGCATCAGGTCAGAGAGCGGTTAGACAAGTTCTAAAGCAACAAATAATATTTTTATTGGAAACAAACAACACAAAAGACAAGACATACACTAACTAACTGGGAAATAGAAATGGAGAGTTTCGGAGGAATGGGTAATATGACACCTTTTCTCGTAGTCCTGGAGAGAAGTGGAGGTTGAGGGGAAGAAAACTCAGCGCGGTTTGTTGAGGGGGCGACTCGCTGGACAAACCGACAGCAAGGCAGGATAGCAGTCCAGAGTGTTCCAAGGAAGGCTCGGGATTGGGAGGTTTTTATAGGGTGGATTTTGCCTACAGGCCATGCCATGCTCGGTGAGAACAAAGGGAATTTGTAGCTGGACAAAGGCGTTGGAAAAGGTCAGGTTTTGAATGATGAGCTTAGCACTGGATGACAATAGTATGGCCAGTATGCAAATGGACCAACATAGAGGAATGGCTCGGCACTCGGTCGGTCATCTTTGTGTAAAGCCGCGCTGAGCAAGGCTGGTTTGCAAGAAGGAGTGGTCCCTTAAGCATCAAAGAGGCATTAAGTTGCCTGCCTAAATGAGGTTTGGAATATACAACCATTAACAGCTGCGCCTATTACATGCTTGTCCAGTGGACCTCTGCAAACACGTGGAGTAGGATGGCAGAGAAAGGTCAAGTAAAGGCCAAATTATTTGATATTAAGAGACATCTAGTGCTCTCACCAGACATAGCATAACCGTAGTAACATGTCGTGCAGAAATGGCCATAGAATCATAAAATTGGAAGATACCCCAAGGGCCATCCAGTCCAAGACCCTTCTGCCATGCAGGAACACCCATCAATGCACCCCCAGCAAATAGCCATCCAGCCTCTCTTTAAAAACCTCCAAAGAAGGTGACTCTACCACACTCCATTGAGAAAGCAGATTCCACCGTCAAAGGGCAAGAAGTTCAAGAAGTTCTTCCTAACATTTAAGTGGAATCTCTAGGAGTGTAGCATCTAGGTCAAGGGAAGTAATAGTCCCACTCTATTCTGCTTTGGTTGGACCTCACCTGGAATACTGTGGCCAGTTCTCAGTACTACAATTCTAGAAGGACATCGACAAGCTGGAATGTGCATGGCAGGGGGTTGGACTGGATGGCCCCTGTGGTCTCCTCCAACTCTATGATTCTATGACTTTATGGTGTCCAGAGGAGGGTAACCAAAAATACTAAAAGGCCTGGAAATTATGCCCTAGGAGGAATGGCTTAGGGAGGGAGCTGGGTATGTTTAGCCTGGAGAAGAGAAGATTAAGAAGGGACATGATAGCTATGTTTAAATATTGGAAGGGATGTCATTTCAAAGACGGGACAAGCTTGTTTTCTGCTGCTATAGAGAGTAGGTTGAGGGAAATAATAGTACTACTCTATTCTGCTTTGGCCACACCCCACCTGGATTGCTGTGTCTAGTTCTGTGCACCCCAGTTCAGGAAGGATATTGAGAAGATGGAAAGTGTACAGAAGAGGGGGACCAAAGTGGTAAAGGCTCACATTGCCTTTCTGCTTCCCATTGAGGCCAATGATGGATGATATTTAAGTAGATGATTATTCAATCGGCTTTGATGCAATAGACAGGTAATCCCACCAAGCCACAATTGCTTATAGTCATTGCTCAGCCCCTGTTACTTTGGCCCAGGTCTACCCGGTGATAGCACTTGATATCATTTTTGATATCAAAACCATTTGGCCTTCCTCTGCCACCCCGCTCCATGTGTTTGCAAGGTCTCCGGACAAGCACGTACACAGGCGCGGCCGGTAAGTGTTGGACATTCCATTCTCCACCTAGGCAGGCAAAACAGAGCCACTCTGTTGCTTCAGGGACCTCTCCTGCAAACACCCTTTTGCTTAAGCAGGACACTAACAAAGGCGCCCGGCTCTGAGCCAACAGTCTTACAAAGCCAAGCTGAGCACCTGGCATTTGCATCCTGGCTACACTATTGTTGATTCTGCGCTAAGCCAATCATGTTAAACTTGACCTTTTCTAAAGCTTTGTCCCGCTCCAAACTCGCATCGTTCTCACCGAGTAAGGCATGGCCTGCAGTCACAATTCACCCTATATAAACCCTCTGATTCCGAGACCACCTCGGATCGCTCCCGAGTTCCAGACTGCCTTGCTGCCGCTTTGTCTGGCGAGCTCCCCTCAGCCTCCATGCTGAGTTTCTTCCCTACCATCTTCCAGCTTCTTCAGGACTACGAGAAGAGGTGTCGTATCACCCATTTCTCCTGAAAATCCCTGTTTCCAATTCTTCCGTTAGCTGTGTGATTGTGGTGTCTTTACTGTTTGTTTGTCTTTCAATAAAACATCATTTTTGCTATTTCTAAAACTGTCTGACTGCTTGACTGACCTGACCCCGTAGACTCTGGGTTGCAAGATCTCTGCTAAGTTACCCTCCCTCTCGCTAGCTTTAGTGAGCGCTCCAGCTAATTTCCCCAACTTTGTGTTATTGTGTTTTGGTTATTTGGGCGCCCCTCCTGGGACCCCCAGAGAACAGGGTAACACCCCTGTGGAATAAGAGCAGATAAAGCAGACAAGAACTGCTCAGTTAGATCCCTTTATATCAATTGTTGCTATTTGCAAGCTGCAAACTTAGGCCAAAAGGGGATAAATGTACGCTTTAGCCCCGTCATAAAAACCGATTAGATTAACTTCAGAGCAATTAAACTGAAGCCCTGGAAGGGTTTAATGGGACTCTAAACCACTGGATGCACACTAAGGCCATTCCATTAGTGTCAGAGATCTTTTTGATTTATGATTCAGCATCTGAGCCAAAGCAAGGCTAACCTGAGCTAGAAGTAGACTGCATTGTTTTTACAGGGTGGCAAGAAACCAAAATGGCCTAGAATCAGACCCCATCCTTTAGGCTTCATAGTTTGCAAACATTACCAGATTGGCCTTTTATAATAAATGTTGGTGATCTTCAGAGATTTGCAAGTTTTGTATCCATTTGCTTTCTTCCCAGTTAAGGAATCATAGGATCACAGGCCTTTAGAGTTGCTCTGGACTGTTATAGTGCTATTATTCCACTTTCAACATCACCTGAAAGGCCCCTCCCTAAACTGCAAACCCCAGGAATCCATAGGATGTTGAAAGTAGAATAATAGCATTATAATAGTCCAGTGCAGAAATGGCCTAGGACATTCTATTCAGATATTTGAATAGAAGTGCATTTGCCTTTTTTGCTGGTGCATCATATTATTGGCTCGTGCTCAGTTTATGGTTTATGGTCTACGAAGACCCTAGTTCCTGTTCACATGTACTTCTGCCAAGTGACATCTATCCTCTATTTGTACATTCCATTTTTTCCACACAAATATTGTACCTTACATTTATCCGTGTTGAAATTAATATTATTATTAGGCCATAACATTCTTTCTGTAGTAGAGAGAAAGGCCATTTGCGCTCTACATTGTTATAGTGCTATTATTCCACTTTCAACATCTTACGGAATCCTGGGATTTGCAGTTTAGGGTGGAGCATTTAGAATTCTCAGCCAGAGAGCTCTTAGCCTCAGGAAACTACAAACCCCAGAATGCCATAGGATGTGGAAAGTAGAATAGCAGCACTATAACAGTGTAGTGTGGAAATGGCCTTAACAGCTTTACCGGGTGAGTGAGAAAAGACAGAGTTAAATGCCATTTTCCTCTCCACCCAGCTGCTGTTCTGAACATTGCTGTACGAATCTAAACATGTGGAGATTCAATCTCAGATTTCCCATGTCATTTTGTATAGTTTGGCCCTCAGTGTTTGTAGAACAAAATGCAGCACTGAAGAAACAGATGGTGCTTAAAAGCATTTTAGATGGGGAAAGTAGAGGTACAAAAGGAGGTTATTAAGAGGCGAAGAATTCCATGCACGAATTGAGGGCAGAGCAAATGTGAGCCAGGCAAATAGATAGTGATCAGGGAAACATTTGATGCCATTTGAGCATCGCTTGGGCATCAGAATGATGTAAAGTGCTTACATTCTGGTACTGGTGAGCATACAGCTGTCGGACACTGCCTAAAATCCTGGTGGTGCCTTATGCGCGCATAAGTTCCCCTACGGAAGTGGGTTGACAGTTTTGTCCAATGTGGAATGAGTATATTCGGTTCAAAGCCAAGGAAACCTTGTGCATAAGTTGTGCATGTGATACATGCTCTTGAGATCTTGAGACAGAGGTTGGGAGATAAATATTTACATAAATCCAGACCTGTGCAACATCATGTATTCCCTAATATGTATTCCTTCCCACAGTGGGATTTCCACAGAAATATATAAATGTTTACTTCCCAACCATCAGTCACGAAAGAAAGCACGCCCCATGACAGAGGCATAGCTAAGGAAAAACCCACCCTGTGACTATCAGATGTCTTTCACCACTTGGGGGAGCACTTTTGCAAAAATGTGCCAAGCGTGTCATCTAGTTCGGAAAAATATAAAATATCCATCGAGGTCTAGCTTTGGGAACAATAAAAAATATCCATAGACGCCTGCAGGAAAGCTTCTCTTTGCGAGTGACTTTGAAAGCGACTTTCTGGAGCAACTTTCCAGTTGTCCAGTGTAGAGTTTTGAAAAGTTACTTTTTGGACAACTATTCCCAGAATTGCCCTAGGGAGTTAAAGTAGTTCAAATCTAATTTTACCTATAGCTTGACATTTTGCATGGGTGACCTTGATGCAGTCGTTTTCTTTTGGTATCAGCTATTGTCCCCCCTTTCTAAACTTCTTCCCCCTTTTATTATGAGTCACATGTTTAATATACATTAATATATACTGTATTACAATGTGATTGCAAAGAAATTTTTTTTTTAACAACAATTGCTTTTTTAACCTATCCAACCCCCCACCCTAACAAATGGCTGACAGAGGAGCCAGACTCCCATATCTCTGAAAAAGCTTTTTCAGAGATATGGGATATGATCTTAATCAAATTTATCACATCTACATACCCTGATTTTTTTTTTGTACTTTCTCAATCATTATTTTCCAGTTATCACTCCATGATTCTTTACTATACTGTCCACTATACTTTAACTGTCTTTCCCTAAGAAAGTCAAATAATAGAGCTTCTTTTACATATTTTAACAAATAAAGTCATTCCACTCTGATTGCTTTTTCCATCCTAAAGCAATTACAGCATGAGCAGCTTTTAAAATTGGTTTTGTTACATACCTTTCATTCTTATTTAAACCTGTTGTCCCTAAATTGAGGGTTAAACAATTTTCTTCACTTAATTCAGTGGTTCTCAACCTTCCTAATGCCGTGGCCCTTTAATACAGTTCCTCATGTTGTGATGACCCCCAACCATAAAATCATTTATTTATCATTTACAATGCCTCCCCCCCGTCCCAGCAAAGGCCGCGCCTCACCAGCCAGGAATGGGGGGCAGGGAGGGAAAGAGGAGCCACATGTCTCCCCCCGGAAAAAACTCTGAGACCCCCCCCCCGGGCTCTGCTTCTGCTTCGCTCTCATTTCCACTGGGGGAGCAGTGTGGGAAAAGTTTCCAGAGTGTTGACCCTGGCCGGGGGGGGGAGGAATCCCAACGCCTTTGTCTTTTGCGTCGGGCGTAGCTGCCCCCCCCCGGAAAAGCGCTGCCTTGCAGTCCCCCGGCCCTTCTGCAGCACCCCCCTCCGTGGCAAGTGGGGCAGGGGCCGTGGAGAGGAGGGGGCCCGTCTCCGTGCTGCCACCGCCCCCCCCAAGCTGGCCCGTCAGACGGGAGGTTCTCCCGGTAGCGGAGAAGGGGAGCGATTTCAGTCCCTTCTGAACAGGGGGCAGGAGGATGCGAGTGCATGGCTCGCGCTTGCGCACCACCACCGTGGAGGGAATGGAGCCTAACACCATCAGAAATATGTATTTTCCGATGGTCTTAGACGACCCCTGTGAAAGGGTCATTCGACCCCCAAAGGGGTCGCGACCCACAGGTTGAAAACCACTGACTTAATTAAACCTCTCTCCCTATTATTATATTTATTTGCTTCTTAACCTCTTTCCAAAACTCCTGAATAAAAAATATGGAAAGCTTCACGAATTTGCGTGTCATCCTTGCGCAGGGGCGATGCTAATCTCTGTATCATTCCAATTTTATTACATGTGCTGCCAAAGCTTCTTCACATGGGATGTGATCTACATTAAAATGGGACAAAATCTATGTGCATGAATTCCAGAACTGGAGGGTGGGTGGGAACCTAATATCCCCTCCAAAAAAACAAGGCTGGGGGTGCCAAGTCCCCCAAATAATCTGGCAAAATTGTACCACCAACCCTTCTATGTAGTCGACCTTCCTTAGGCATTATCAGAAGTGTACTAAAGGAGCCCTGGTGGCGCAATGGTTCAATGCCAGTACTGCAAGCCACAAGGTTGTGAGTTCGATCCTGCCGGGCTCCAAGGTTGACTCAGCCTTCCATCCTTCCGCAGGTCGGTAAAATGAGTACCCAGCTTGTTGGGGGCATGTATAGAAATGTTTCGAAATACATGCTATTTGTAAGTTGTTCGCCGCCACGATCCATATGGGAAGGTGGGATACAAATAAATAATTAAATAAATAAAAAATAAATCAGCTAAGAAATACTAATGTGGCAGTTGTTGTCAAGTCCTAGAAATAATAAAGACTGTCTGCCAGCTATTTTGGGCATGTTTACTTGGGAGGAAGCTACACTGAAGCTGGCCTAAATACCCTAAAGGCTTCAGGTCCTGTCTGATCTTGAAAGCTAAGCAAGGTCAGCCTGGGTTTCTACCTGGATGGGAGACCACCAATGAGTACAGCAGGTGCTGTAGGCTGTATTTCGGAGGAACGAACTGGCAAAACCGCTTGTGAAGATTCCTGGAATAAGAAGACCCTATGAAATTAATGGGGTTGCCATAAGAACAAGTGCCTTGAAGGCACACACACTCACAATAAGCCACGTTGAACACACAAAAGCACATCTAAGGCCTTTTCCGCACTGGATTGTTATAGTGCTATTATTCCACTTTCAATATCTTATGGAATCTCAAAGGTCCCTCCCTAAACTGCAAACCCGAAGATTCTATACGATGTTGAAAGTGGAATCATAGCACTATAAGTGTCTAGTGTGGAAATGGCGTAAGTAGAGACTGTGCTTGTCTGAGGATATTTCTGCACTAGGCGGTTGTAGCACTATGATTCCACTTTCAACATCCTATGGAATCCTGGGGTTTGCCGGCCGGCCCCTCCCGAAACTGCAAACCCCAGGATTCCATAGGATGTTGAAAGTGGAATCATAGTGCTACAACCGCCTAGTGCGGAAATGGCCTGAGTTTTCATATTTAAGGAAGTTTTAAAGGTAACAGATGGGGAAAGTAACCTGTCCTTCCCCTGCAAGTAAGGGCAAGGAAGCAAAGTTAAGAACAACGTGCCTGTCGGTGTTGAACTCACCACTCACACCTTAAAAACAATTTCAGGATCCCTACATATGTGTCTTATCATCTGGTTGCTTGACAGAAGAGGGGGAATATTTACAGTGCCTGGTACATTAGGAATAATTCTCAGTATGGCAAACACATTATTTAAACCTCATTACATTGCGTCTATCACTTTCTTAGATTGTGAATCCTGATAATATTTCCCTTAAAAGCCCATTAAAAAAATCACAGGCTATTAGAACAGAAAGCAATTATTAAAAAAACCCTAGAGCAATAAAATGAATTGCCGTTTCAAAATGGATACAGAAGAGATAAAGGCCAACCTTTTCCTACATCATAAAGCTCTGAGTCACAGGCCATTTCCGCACTACACTGTTATAGTGCTATGATTCAACATCCTGTGGAATCCTGGCGTTTGCAGTTTAGGGAGGGTATTTAGAAGCTCTTTGACCTCAGTAAACTACAAACCCCAGAATTCCACAGGAGGTTGAAAGTGGAATAATAGCACTGTAACAATTGCCGCACTACACTCTTATAGCGCGATTATTCCACTTTCAACATCCTATGGAATCCTAGGGTTTGCAGTTTCAGGAGGGGCCAAGTGTTGAAAGTGGAATAATCGCGCTATAAGAGCGTAGTGTGGAAATGGACGGAGTGGAAATGGCGATAGACTCATAGAATCCTACTGCTGGAAGAGACCCCAAAGGCCATCCAGTCCAACCCCATTCTGCCTTGTAGTAAGACACAATCAGAGTACTCCCTTTGACAGATGGCCTTTCAGCCTCTGTTTAAAAACCTCCAGAGAAGGCCACTCCATCACACTCTGAGGCAGCCAGCCATATTCCACTGCCAAACTGCCCTTACCTCAGGAAGTTCTTCCAAATGTTTAGGTGGAATCTCTTTTCCTGTAGTTTGAAACCATTGCTCCATGTCCTAGTTCTGGAGCAGCAAAAAACAAGCTTGCTCCATACCCATATGGTATCCTTTCAGATATTTAAGCATGGCTATTGTGTCACCTCTTAACCTTCTCTTTTCAAGGGTAAACATACTCAGCCACTCCTTGTAGGACGTGATTTCCATGCTTTCACCCTTTTGGTCCCCCTCCTCTTGTCACTTTCCAGTTTCTCCATATCCTTCTTGAATTGTGGTGCCCAGAACTGGACACAGGATTCCAGGTAAGGTCTGACCAAAACAAAATAGAGTGGTACTCCTACTTCCTTTGACCTAGACACTCAACTCTTATTGTTGCAGCCTAGAATTGCATTGGCTTTTTTAGCTGCCGTATCACACTGTTGACTCATCTTCAGCTTGCGGTCTACTAAGCCTCCTAGAACAGGTTGGTCACTTATTTGTCAATGAGGAAACGAACACTGGTGCACAACACTGTGCAACTCGTGTTAAATGCATGATTGCAATGCACAACACACATTTGCTTATAAAATGTGTAATGCATAATTAGTATCTATATCCACAGTGCCGAACAGCGCCACGTGCCCAATGGCTCTGCATGTTTAGCTCTCTTTCCGTAACCTTCAAGTGAACATGGGTGTTACTGTATGGTCAAAAAAGTACAACCGTATGCATAGGAGAACTTGTGCATGTGGAATCAGTAACAGGGTGGCGGACAATTATGTTTTAAAAATATTTTTCCAAGCTGGAGAACAGATTTCACCTTTTTCTACAATAATTGGCTCACCCAAGAGAGCCATTAAAAGAATGAGAAAAGTTCATGGGGAAATATAGGAAAGTTTGCACAAAGGTGGCAGCTGGGTTTCAGAGGAAGTCGTAAGATGAAGGTCAAAAAAGGCGGAACCAGCTGGGAGCGGGCAGAGATGAGCCAAGTGGGTCTGAGTTTGGTCTGTTTGCAGCCAAGTGGGTTAGGCGAGCAGATGCTGAGCCATTTCCACACTAGACTTTTACAGTGCTATTATTCCTCAAAGGCCCCTCCCTAAACTGCAAACCCCAGGCTCCATAGGATGTTGAAAGTGGAATAATAGCGCTATAACAGTCTAGTGCAGAAATGGGTCTGCATAAAGGAGCTCCATTACTCAGAAAGGTTACTTGTGAAGATTACAACTCCCAAAACTATCCAGCCTGGGCTACAACTCCCAAGACCCCCCACGAATCATCACCCTTTACAAGGCCCTTCTTGGCATTAGGGCTCCTGGCCAAGGGGTATGTGTGTGTCTCCTCACCACGTGTGCAATTGCACTTCTAGGACCCCAAACTGAATGTGCATGTTCTGCGTCAGTGAAAGATGTCCAAGTGTTCCTGTAGGGGAACTTACAGGGAAGGTTTTCTGCCAGAGGGATGCACAACCGAATGTGCAACCATGTGCAATGTGCATCCATGTGCAATGCACACTCACACACAATACACATCTGTAAAGGGAGGAGTTGGGCAAGCCTGGCTGGTGTCAGCCAATTGTAGTTCAGGGAATGCTGTGAATGGAGGGGGGCTGGGGGGAGAAATGATACAAAACCTGAGGCTCATCTATGACACAAGGCAGGTAGGGGAAAATGATAGAGACAGGGGAAAAGATGCCCTAGAGCAGGGCTTTCCAAATGGTGTGTCGTGACACGTTAGTGTGTCGCCTGAAATGTGTAGGTGTTTCACCTCCTGGGCTAAGAAAGACCCCCTACCTGAGCCTCTCCTGCTCCTGCCGCCACCACCACAGTGGGCCAAGATTAGGTAGGGGGGCTGCCTTTCCGCTGCTGCCACCCTTGCTAGAGTCTTTTCTCAGCAGGGGTGACAGCAGCGAGCCAGGATTGGGTGCGGGGGCTGCCTTTCCTCCTCCTGTTGTCGTTGCCGGGGTCTTTCCTTGATGAGACCATCTTTCCTTGAGATCTTTCCTCGGCGAGGGTGATAGCAGCGAGCCAGGATCAGGTAGGGGGGCTGCCTTTCCCACTGCTGCCACCCTCACTGGGGTCTTTCCTTGGTGAGGGAAACAGCAGTGAGCCAGGATCCGGTGGATGGAGGCTGCCTCTCCCACTGTTTAACCTCTGGTTTGCTAGTAAAACTGAATTACTGTGTTGCCAAATGATACATGCCCAAAAAGCATGTCACCAACATGAAAAGTTTGGAAAGCTCTGGCCTAGAGATAGAGAAAAGCTGACATGGAGGCCATTTCCACACTAGCCTGTTATAGCACGATGATTCCACTTTCAACATCCTCTGGAATCCTGGGGTTTGCAGTTTCGGGAGGGGCTGGTGCGGAAATGGCCAGAGGTAGGGAACAAATTTAAGAGAGACAGGAATAGAGACAAGCGAGTCAGAGAGAAGGACTCATGTGGAGGAGGGAGTGGGCTTGTTTTCTGCCACTCCAGTGACTAGGACAAGGAGCAATGGTGTAAGGCTCCGCTTTGGGGCTCCCCGATATTAGTATGGTTTGGATGGGCACCATACCTAATTGGCATCATATGTAATTGGCAACATATTTTATTGGCTCTGATATCAAATTCAAGCCTGAGAGGTAATGGAGAGGTCAAACTGAGCGAGGGAAAGAATTTGACTGTAAATGTGAGAAGGATAGGTCAACTCCAAAATTCTTCCAGGTAAGGTTGAGTCATTCATCAGGCAAATACACACCATTCCTGGGGATAATAGGCTTAAATAGAAGCTGGACTTTTCCAGGGAAACCAACTGTGAGGAGCCCACCAGGACGCTGATTGACAGATATCCATCCTTGGTCCACCTGGATTCTTTCTTCTGTCCTCACAGCACCCAAAATAGACAGCTATTACAACACCCATCATGTCTTTGTCAATCAAGAACTAAGCCCATCAACAGATGAAAGACCCATTATCCACAACAGGTTCCCTTTGTCTTGCACCTGGAACCTTCACAGCCACAAGCCATTTTCAGGGTACAAATACCCCTGATTTCAGGATGCCAATGCAGTCTCTCGAAGGTCTATCCGTCACTCTGTCTGTCTGGCTCCTGCATGAGAACTGCTGCAAAATACATTTCTGCTCTTCACTATTCTACCGGACTGGTAATTATAATTCTTCTTCGTGGTCTCTGTGCCTTCATACACTAGGAGCTTTAGCGCCTGCGCGGTAGCGTTCGGAAACTTCTAGAGCTTTTTCGCTTGGCGGGAACCCCTCCCCCACGCCGGTACTGCGCATGCTCCTCCCGCCGAGCAACGGTCTCTCCTCAGTTCTTTCTCGTCCGCCGCCGCGTACGGAAGGTTCTTTAGTTTGTTCCTCTCACGTCGTGCTTGGCTTGCTGTTTTTCATGGTTTTACGGATTTTGGACTGACTTTGACCTCTCTTTCGGACCCCCCCTTCGGTTTTCGTCTTTTTGGATTTCGGAGTTTGGCGTTTCTTCGTCTTATGTCCGCGCTCTTTAAAAAATTGGTGTCCTCGGCCGCAAGGTTGCCCCCAACGACGGCCATAAGGAGTGTCTTTTCTGTTGGGCGAGTCCCACAACATCCGGACTTCCCCCAATTGGGGATTTTCCCCCCCCAAACTTTTCCGCAACCGCTCCGCGAAACTCAAATCTTATTGTTGGGAACAGTCTCTGCGGGCGATGGACGAGACCTCCACTTCCAAGATGGCCGACAAAAAGGCGCCCCCCCATCGACGGTATGGGCCGGCTCCTTTCCCGTCCACCTCGTGGGTTGGGCTGGTCCGGGGGAAAACGCCGATCTCGGCGTTACCGAGGATCCCGAAGCTGTCGGCGGCTCCAAGCCCGCGAAAGGATCCTCGACGGCGAGGAAGGCTGAGGCTCCCCTTACGGAGACGCCTCCCAAAAAAGCGCCCTGCTCCGGACGGAGGCAAGGGCAAGGAGAAGGAGAAGAAGAAAGAAGAAGAAGGAAAAGAAGCGCCCCCCGGCTGGGGACGCTGAGATTTACTCCTCCTCCTACTCAGCAGCCTTCCAAAGGGCGAGGCGAGTCCGTCGACCTCTCGGAGGATGAGATCGAGGACGTTCCCCAACAGCCCCCGGACTCGCCGGGTGGCAGACCCTCCAACCCTGGTGGAGGAGCCCCACCCCCCTTACCGTGGGCAGGCCCGGCCGACCTGCAGCAGAGAGAGCCCTCTGCTTCCCCGGGAAACGGCGTTCGACCCCCTTTCAGGTCCCGGTCCCGCTCTTCCGAGCGTCCGGTGGCCTCGCCGCCTCCAGGGAGAAGAGAGGAACAACCTCGCTCGTCTGCCTCCAGATACACCTCGGCGTCCTACGTGGCCAGGTACGCGAGGGGAATCTAAAATGGAGAGAGCGCCCGGCCTCCTATCGGTCGCATTCGCCATCGTACCGGGATCGGTACCATCGTGGCCCGAGTCGCTGGGAGACCTTCCGGAGGTCCCGGTCACCTCGTCGACAGCGCGAATCGCGCTCGCCTAAGGGGACAAGGCTGGTACCGTCGACGCCGAAGCCGATCTCCGTCGGACCGCCGCTCCTTCACCCCGTCTCCCCCCCCCTCGATATCATAGGGCGAGGGAGCCTTCACCACGGTTGGGCGATTCGCCCCTCCTAGGGTCACGGCAACGGCGACGCGCCCTACGGAGTCGGTGGTGACTGAGCGGGCTACGACGACGTGGCCCCTCCCAACTACCCCGGTCACCACCAAGAGGGTGAAGTCAGTGGTCAGCCATCCCAAGCGGGACGCTGCTGCTACCACCGCCCCGGCTGCGGAGAAGCCTAGGAAGGCAACACCTGCGGCGACTACGAAGGAGCCGGAGAGCGAGGGCGAGAGGACTCACCGAGCTCGGAGTCGTACGACTCGAGTGCGGAGTCTGAGGTGTCTGAGGCGGCCTCCCAGGAGTCTCCTCCTTTGGGAAAATTCGGGGACCCGACCCCCAGATTCTGCCCCAAAGGGGATCCACCAGTTCTCTGCGATGCTGCTCCGCATGGCCACTACCCTCGGCCTTAAGATCGCCGATGCGGAGCCGGAGGATGACGATCCAGCCTTCCCCCGTTTTCGGGAGAAGCGACCTTCCACGGCCCCGCTGCCCTCTCCTGCCCCGGGTATCCAGACTGGTGAAGGCCGCCCCCAAAACCCCCCGGCCTCGGCTCCCCCGAAAAAACCGCAGCGGTTAGAACACCTCTACAGGGTGCAGAAGGATAACGCCGGTTATCTATTTAATCACCCTGCACCGAACTCTGTGGTCGTCGGTCCGCGCAGACGGGAAGGGGCCCGGGAGGCAACACACCACTCCGCCGGCAAAGAGGGCCCGGAAATTGGACGCCTACGCAAGGAGGTTCTATTCAGCTGCCTCCTTGCAGATCAGGGTTCCAACCTCAGGCTTGCCTCGCGGCATACCTGAAGAAAGTGCTCGATCGCCTGCAACCGGCGATGGAAGCGGTACCGGAGGACATCCGCCAAGCCTCCTCCGTGATCTTCAATGAGGCTATCTCCATCGCTCGGCACCAGATGGCCTCCTCCCGGCACGCAGTGGAGATCGCCTCCCGGGTCATGGCGGGATCCGTCGGCCTCCGCCGCCATGCTTGGCTGCGACCGGCCGACATCCAAAGGGGGACACCAGAAGGAGGATTGGAAAAATCCCCCTTTGACGGTGAAGGCCTATTCAATTCGTCCCCCAGACGAAGTTTTTGGGCAATCTCGTCAAGGCGAGACTGACCGCAAAAAATCGGGCTGCAGCCGGCCACGCAGGCCCGCCCGGGCCTCCACCTTCCGCCCATCCTGGCGACGATCTTTCCCCCTCGTCGTTCCAGCGTTCGGCCCAGTCTTTGGGACTGGAGGCCCCTCCTCCCGGGTCATCGGCCAGACGCACGATTAGGCGGCGCCCGCCTTCGTCGAAGAAGTCCTCCTCCCAGACAAAGTCTCGGTTTTGACGTGCCTGGCCCGGCCCACCAATTCCCCCCTCTTCAGCCTACCATCGCGCTCGGAGACCGACCGACTCTCGCTCGACACCTAGCGGAGTGGCAGTATGTCACTACGGACTCTTGGGTGCTTTCCATCGTCCGTCTTGGCTACGCCATCGAGTTTCTCGATATTCCTCCTCGCGGCGTTTACTACTCCACGCCGTCGAGTCCGGCCCTCCTGGAAGAGATCCAATCCCTCCTCCAGAAAGGGGCGATCGAGCAGCTCCCGCAAGAGGCCAAGACCACCGGCTTCTTCTCCAGGTACTTCACGGTACCGAAAGCCGACGGTACCCTCCGGCCGATCCTAGACCTCAGAGGGGTGAACTACTACATCCGCCCCAAAAGGTTCAAGATGGTCACGATACCGTCGATCCTACCCTTCCTACATCGAGGGGACTGGTTCGCCTCCATCGATCTCCGAGACGCATACTTCCATATCGCCATTCGCCCGCAGCACAGACGGTACCTCCGCTTCGCAGTCGACGACACCTGTTACCAGTACAAGGTGGTGCCGTTCGGACTCTCGACTGCCCCAAGGGTCTTCACCAAGTGCATGGCCCCGGTGGTATCCTACCTGCGGACGAAGGGCGCTTCCGTCTTCCCCTACCTCGACGATTGGCTGTTGGTGGCGTCCTGCAAACAGAGACTTTACCACGACGTCCACATGACGTTGTCACTCCTGACCCGCCTTGGTCTACGAGTGAATCCGAAGAAGTCCCACCTCGAGCCGGCGAGGATCTTGGACTTCATCGGGGCGACGCTCGACTCGACCTCCGCCAGGGCGTACCTTCCAGAGTCTCGAGCACGAACCTTGATCCGGGCCGCCGCTCACGCTCGTACGGCCCCGACGTTATCTGCGAGAAGCGTCCAGCAGCTCTTGGGCTACATGGCTGCGACGACCGCTGTGACATATCTCGCCAGGCTGAGAGCAAGACCTCTTCAACACTGGTTCGTCCGCATATTCGACCCCCTGCGAGACGAACAGACACTCCGACTGCAGCTGCCGGGAGACGTCCGCTCATCCCTCCAATGGTGGCAGTCGCGATGCAATCTCATGTCAGGGATGCCTTTCCAACAGCCGACACCGAAGGTGACGGTAACGACCGACGCCTCCCTGTATGGATGGGGTGCCCACTGCGGCGATCTCAGAGTCCGCGACAGATGGACCGACGACGAGACCGCTCTCCATATCAACGCGCTGGAGCTGCTCGCCGTCTGGAAAGCCCTACGGGCGTTCCGCCATGCCGTGGCGGGGCGCACGGTCCTGATTCTGACGGACAACACCACCGCCGTCTGCTACATCAACAGACAAGGTGGGACTCATTCCACGACCCTGCTCGACATCGCGCTCGACCTGTGGGAATGGTGCATTCGCCTGCACACGCATCCCGTGGCGGTTCACCTGGCCGGGCAGGAGAACACCACGGCAGACGCCCTCAGCAGGGACACCTCATCCCATCACGAATGGTCTCTCTCCGGAGAGGCGTTCAGACTGATTCGGACCGCTGGGGCGAACCATCGATCGACCTCTTCGCGACCAGGGAAAACGCGAAGTGTCGCCGATTCTGTTCCAGAGCGGGCCACGATCGTGCCTCCATCGGGGACGCTTTCCAGTTTCCGTGGACCGGGGAACTCCTCTACGCGTTCCCGCCGTTCCCGCTGCTCGGCCAGACGATATCAAAGATCCTCGCCGACCGAGCCGACGCGATCCTGGTAGCCCCGTACTGGCCGAGGCAACATTGGTTCGCACCCCTGCTACAAGCCGCGCGAGACGACCTGCTCCGGTTGCCACCGACACCGGACCTGCTCTCCCACTCCGGCGGCCGAGTCCTCCATCCGGACCTGCCACGCCTGGCCCTCCATGCCTGGAGGATATCGCACTAGACGATCCCGTGCTCGGTACCGTCCTCGTCGCGGCCAGGAAGGAATCCACCCGTCGCAACTATCAATACAAGTGGCGACGCTTCCTGACCTTCGCTAACGAGAGGAGTGAGCCGGTATCGCCCGCGGGGCTCTCGACCGTCCTGCACTTCCTCCTGCACCTCCGGCAACAGGGCCTGGCGTTTCCATCCCTGAAGGTGTATCTCTCCGCGATCGTGGCATACCAACCGCCACGATCTGCTGCCTCGGCCTTCTTCAGGAACGATACCGTTAAGCGGTTCCTGAAAGGACTTCATCATCTCTACCCGCCGGTATCGCCGCCGCTACCGCCGTGGTCCCTCTCGCTGGTGCTCTCGCAGCTGACGAAGCCGCCCTTCGAGCCAATGGCGACCTCGGATGACAGGCTCCTGACAATGAAAACTGCCTTCCTGGTAGCGGTGACCTCAGCGAGGCGAGCGGGTGAGATCACAGCTCTTCGTTCCGATGAGCCCTTCACGGTCTTCCACAGGGACAAGGTGGTCCTGAGACCTGACATCTCGTTCCTGCCAAAGGTGGTGTCCAGTTTCCATCTCAACCAGGACATCATCCTGCCTGCCTTCTTCCCGAACCCGACGACACCGTTTGAGCGGTCCCTCCACTCCCTGGACGTGCGTCGGGCATTGGCTTTCTACAAGGACAGGACTGCTTCCTTCCGACAGACGCCGCATCTCTTTGTTTGCTATGGGCGACGTCGGAAGGGCCTAAAAGTGTCCACCCAGCGCTTCTCCAAGTGGGTGGTGAGGACTATTGAACTGGCGTATGAGCTCGCGAGGAAGCCTCCGCCAGTCCTGCTTCGAGCCCACTCCACCAGAGCTGTGGCTACTTCTGCGGCCCTCCTGCGAGGAGTTGACCTGCATGAACTCTGCCGTGTGGCGACCTGGTCCCAACCATCGACCTTCGTGCGCCACTACAGGCTCGACTGCCGGTCGCGCAGAGATGCCCGGTTTGGACGTGAGGTGTTGGCTTCCGTGCTGTAGGACCTGACCCGCCGTCCGACCGGTAAGCTACACAGTCTCCTAGTGTATGAAGGCACAGAGACCACGAAGAAGAAGAACAGGTTGCTTACCTGTAACTGTGGTTCTTCGAGTGGTCATCTGTGCCATCATACACACCCGCCTTCCTCCCCTCTTTCTCAGGTCCCTGTAGGTTCTACGGCGGACGACAGAACTGAGGAGAGACCGTTGCTCGGCGGGAGGAGCATGCGCAGTACCGGCGTGGGGGAGGGGTTCCCGCCAAGCGAACAAGCTCTAGAAGTTTCCGAACGCTACCGCGCAGGCGCTAAAGCTCCTAGTGTATGATGGCACAGATGACCACTCGAAGAACCACAGTTACAGGTAAGCAACCTGTTCATCTCCCCAAACCCCTCAGCCTCTCTATGATTTTTCCTCCCTTTCTCTTTCAGATAGTTCTTGTGTGAATGTGCGATTGTGTGTATCTTGTGTGCGCACATGAGTGAATTCCCCTCAATAAAACACATTTTTAGCTTACTTCTGAATCTTTGTCTGGTTCTTTTCCTGCGTGTGCCTGTAAACACTGGAAGAAAAGATCTCGCGAAGTTGCCCCCCTCTCACAGCCTCTTGATTTTGAGCTAATTAATTCCCCACTTTTGCAAGGAGGTATTTGGCATTGCAGGGTGGCCCTTCTGGCACCTACGTTTTGGAGTAACAAGATCGGTGGAGAAACACAGGCACTACCCTGCACCCTTGCCCTGTGAAGTCGACACACTTGGCAAAGGAAGTGCAGACGTAGGTAACTGTAGGAATCCCAGCCAGCTAGGAACATGTGTGAATGAGAATCTGTGTGCTTGAGCCAAAGGGCTACTGCTGGGTTGGGAATCTTTCCCCTTCTTTCTTGGTTTGTGCCGGCTTGATCACTAGCTTTGCAGTGAATCAAGTCAGAACGCAAGGGTTGTACAGAAACTGTCCTGGGAATCACTCCCTAACTTGAGTCTATTGGTGTGGAATCCAGAGTGTTTGGGCTAAGAAACACGTTAGAAACACAAACACCTCAAAATTGCTAGTGTCTCTGTTTGTGTGGTCTGTGTGCCACCTCAGCCAGGCCTGTGTGCCTTTGTAAAATTAGGTCTGTGTGCCATTGCAATTGTTAGGGTGCGTAGGAAGCCCCAATCCCTTGTGTGAGTCTCTAGAGAAATTGTGGTCTGTGCACCATGTGTGGTGGTGACCAATAATTGGGCAGTGTGCAATGCCATGTGGGGCCGCTACTGACCTTAGATAAAAGGCTTTATCCTGAGTGGTAGGAAGATACCCCTTCCTCGAAAAAGCATATAGGCAGGGCTCGGTTGCGTTCCTGATTTCTTTTCCCCCACTGTTCGGCAAAACAGTGTTAGGTTCCCTTTTCTAGGTTCGTTTTCCCCCTTGGCAAGCACTGTGTGTGGTGAGCACCAAGGATCTCCCCGAAAGGGTCACACGTGACCTTCCTGTCCCTGAGTGCCATGTTGTTACTCCAGCTATGGCACTGTTGGTGAGGACCCCAGATATCATTTTGATATCAAACAATTCGGCCCTTGCTTGACTTTTTCCAAGCCACCCCACTCCACGTGTTTGCGAGGTTCTCCAGACAAGCACAGACAGTGCGGCCGCTAATGGTTTTACATTCCAGACCCCATTGAGGCCAGCAACTCAAGCCTCACTCGTAGCTTCAGGGAACTTCCATCTGCAAACTCCACAATAGCTGTACGGCTCTCAGCCAAGCCACACTTTTATGTTGGGCCATCAACGTACCGGCCACGCTATTGTCATCAAGAGCAAATCCAATCATGCAAACTTGACCTTTTCCAAATCCTTTGTCCAGCGCTAAAACTTCCTTTGTTCTCACCTGGCTTGCCATAGCCGGTAGGCACAAACTCCCCTATAAAAACCCCTCATTTCCAAACGGTCTTTGGACTACTTTGGACTGCCATCCCGCCTTGCTGCTGGTCTGTCTAAGGAGCTCCCCTCAGTCAGCCACGCTGAGCTTTCTTCCCCGGAACCCCGTCTTTTCTCTCCAGGACAACGAGACCAGGTGTCGTATTACCCATCCCTACGCTTTCCCATTCTGCTTTCCAGTTAGTTAGTGTGTGTGTTGTTTTTATTTGCTGTTTATCTTCCAATAAAACTGTTATTTTTGTTACCTTTAACGTGCTTGCCTGCTCTCTGACCTGAAGCCGTAGACATAGGGTTAAAGATCCTTGCTAAAGTTACCCTGCCTCTCATTTAGCCAAGAGAGTGCTCCAGCTAAATTCCCCCAACGTGTATTTTATTTGGCAATTTGGGTGCCCCTCCTGAGACCCCCCAACACACAGGGTAACAAGGTCCTCTGTTTACTGCTGGTTCCACGGGTGTGTGCTGACCAGTGGGCTCAAGGGAAACGTGAGTGGGTGTCCCCTCAGTTAAAAATATTTTTTTTTAAATTTGACTCTTGTTTTCTTTTGTGTTTAGCAAGCGTGTTAGAACACACCCTTGCTTTTCATTTGAATTGGCAAACTTTTGATTTGGGGTTTTTGAATTTGCATTTTTGAATTGGCATCATGTTCCGTCATGAGGACAAAAAAGATAAATTAGAGAAGTGGGTTATTAAAATAGGCAATAACCCATGGAAGGAAGGAAGGGTCCTTTAACACTGAGGATCCCTTCCAAACCCTGCAGGAAGTTTACCGCACCAAAAGCAGAGAAAAATCACTTTTTGGCCCATCTAAAGATGCCATGGTAGTATGGGAATTCTGGATGGCTATGAATGATGCCACCCATTTAATGAAGGATCTCTGTAGGATGGCTGACAATCTGGCAAAAGAAATGGACACTGTAAAAGCCCAACACCAGAGGCTGACGGCGGATAAATCAGCCTCTTCTGCCTCAGCCCAAAAGGCCTGTGCAAAATTGGATACAGCCATGGTAGAAAATCAAACTCTCAAGGCAAAAGTTGCTGCCCTGGGGAGTGATCTCACCAAGGCACAGTATGCAGCTCAATTTCTAGCTAACCAGGCAAAAATGAACCCAGAAAAGGTTAGCCATGAGTCTTGTGAGCTCAAGCTCACAGAAGTAACCCAAAGACTAGCTGCTAGGGAAGCTGTGATCTCCGCAGTGTGTCCCAAGGCAGTTCCCCCATCCCAGTGCATGCTTTGGAAGAATCTCTTCCTGAGGATGCATACCCCCAGACTCCCTTCAACCCCAACTGGGAAGAGCCCATGCCTCTCCACCCAGTTGAGACCAGGTCCATGACGAGGTATAAGGCTGAAGCCTCTGATGATAGTGATGAGGTCCAGGAAGTGACAACAGTTTGTGTCCCCTGGAAAGCTACCGAAGCCAAGGCCATTGCTGACCAGCTAGGTCCTTTAAATAAGGATACAGGTATCATGTGGCTGAATGTCATTGCCCTACCGCACAGCTAACTGTCAAAACTTGACCCAGTTAGCCAGACTTTGTATGTCCCCTGCAGACCTGCCCACCTTAGAGTCTGCAGTGGCAGTGCGTGAATTGGTTGCTTTGGACAACCATGACTGGATGAAAGAGATCATCCAGATCTTGTGGCCAGGGCAGACTGCAAATGCACTCTTTGTTGTTGAGAGACAGGCCCCAGGACAAAACCCAGAGGTTCATGTTGCTAGGAAGAAGCTTTTGGCTATCCTAGCAGGCAAGGCTGTTCCCTCTCCAAGGCTAGGCACATTTGATTTTGACACTGAGGAGTTCAAAACTCTTCTTTATGGAGGCTTTGACTCCCAAACCAAGATGGCCTTCGGTCCCATCCACGCTGATGCGCTCACATGGGCAGACTTTGCAAGACAGATCAGGAAAGTGTCTGATCTCCTTAGGGAGGCCGGCGCGGTAAGGAACACCAAGGTCAGCCGGAAACATGGACCCAAAATCATGGGAGCCTGTACAAAGGGTGACCTATGGCAATCATGGCCCACACATACAGTACAACAGAGTGGGCAGTCGAGGAAACCCATGTCTTTGCGGTAGCTGGAGGGGGAGATACAAACGCTCCAGTGGCAGTGCCAGTGGCAGAGATCAGCATGGTAACTCCATTTCTGGCAACAGCTGTGGCCGAGGCAATGCTTCTTCTGGCCCTATGCAATGGCAAGGACTGGGAAACCTGAGCCAGACCTCAAACCCTGGGCAGCAGTCTGGAGGTTATGATGCTCAGCAGTCAGTTTATAGTAAGGAACAAAGACATGTACAGCGACTGCTAAAGACAGCAGGAGCCAACATGTCCCAATTCCACATGAAGCCAACCACTGAGTTGATAGATGCACTCCTGGAGCTGCAGGGAAGCTCTGTTGGAAGCACACAGCTGGTGGATGCAGTCCTACCGAGCTACACACAGAACATGGACATGACACGTTAGGGATGCCCGAGGTCCAAAGCACTTCCCCAAAGAGTTGTGGCTCACATGAAGCCCAACAGCCGGGGAAGGCAGACGGTTAGAGCAGGCATCCAGACCTCATGGGCAGAATCCCCTGCTAAGCTCCCAGTGGACACTGGAACAAAGCAAATTGTCCCTCACCCTCACCTAGCCATGAGTGCGAATCCAACCACCTCTAAGACCATGGTGCTTTCAGAGCACAGAGAAGGCTTGAGCAAGGCTAAGGTTCAGGAAGAAACCCCCATAGAATCAAACAAGCCACAGAACATTGCCAGCATGTGTGACAGTCAGGAAAAGGAGAACACACGGCAAGTGGAAGGTAATCCCAAGCTTCCAGAACTTGCCTTTGTTCCCTCTCTGAGTCCCTTGTCAGAAATCTGCAGTTTCCCCTGAGATTTTCTTGAATCCTTGGCAGAGAGAGTCCACCCTCTCTATGCCCTCTTTCAAGGGAATTTCCTGTGGGACTGGGGATCCAAGCAGCACAATGCTTCTGCCCAACCAGAGCACAGGTTAGCAAAGGCACTCACTCTGGCACACCCTGATTTGACACTATAAACTCCCTTTGATTGCTTTCCATCAGGGGAGATTTCAACAACTGCAAGCCTCAAATACCACATGGAGATGGATGTAGCTCTTGCCTTCCCCTCCACAGAGCTATACTGGTGCCAAGTTGCGTTCATGTTCTGTGGCACCCAATATATTTTTACACTGGTAATCTTGAGAGGGGCCGAGGCAGTCCATGGCTTTGTCGCAGTCACCATGATGCCAAGAGAAAAACTATTACTTCAGGAGGTACTTGAACCAGACACTAGCCCCCCTCCCTTTGATTTGGCCAAAAGGCTCTCAAGCCATGCAGCAAAGCAAGCAACACAGCACCCTTCATTTGAAGTTGCCAAGACTAAAGCATACATGAGGATTACAGGTTTTATACCTTCTACAAATTTAGACATGCAAAGCTGTGATTGGGGAGGATCATAAATCTCACAACATCCCACCAATCTAGATGTTTTCCCAGTCCCTCAGTTGTTTACACATCTTTCACCCTTGAGGCTGGAACGAGTTCATCACTTATCTTTGAGCATTCCCAGTTCTCATAGCACCTTTCAATACTTTAATCGGGGGGATCTTCTCCCACTTGAGTGGACACATTGTAACAGCAAGCAATAAAATGATGAACCATTTGATCTCCTAAAATACACTAACAAGCTTCAAACAGATACATAGTTCCAAGTAACAATTAGCAATTGATATTGCAGTGCTCTAGCTGACTCTAGCAATGCCTAAACTAGCTATTCTAATCTTGGAGCATGTGAAGGGAGGCGGGGCTATGGGGTGAGCGGCATGGCCACTGTGTGAGGGGGCATGGCTGCAGTGCGTGGGGGTGTGGTCAGGGCAAGTGGGGGCATGGCCAGCACATGCGGGGGCATGGCTATGGGCTGGGATGCCCCCAAAACATTGCAAATTGCCCTCCTGTCCCCACATCCCTACATGACTGATTGTAATACCCATTCTAATACACATCCAGGAAATACTTATGACAGGAGCCACTCATCCTGACATGCAGGCCCTTTCCACACCTTAACTTCTTCTGGCGCTGGGGAGCGGGGATCGTATGAGCAGCCTCTGGCGAGAGGCTCTCATGTCCGGGGTCCTTCAGCTCCGCACGAACTGCCAGCTCGTGCGAGAGGCCTGCCTTTTCCTTTGGCAGCGCAGCCTGGGAGTTTCCCAGGCTGCACCGGGGCAGGAAGTGCGACTGTCATGGCTCCAGAGGCTCCGCATGCCAGGGAAGTGCACATGGGGCCCCGGAGCAATGCGCGATCGTGCACCATTTTCAGCTTCTAGCCGAAAATGAAAAGGTGCGCGATCGGCGCCTGCCAGCCCCTGGAGCATCACGCGATTGTGAGTGCATTGTGCAGATCGCTCCTCACAATCGCGCAATGCTCCAGGCCCTCTTTCGCATGGCAAATGCTGTGTGAAAAGGGCCGCAGACTCAAGACTGTGGCTTCCTTGATTGAGTCTATCTACCTGTAATATGAACTTCCTTTTTTCCTACTGCCTTCCACCTTACCAAACATTACTGACTTTTCCAGTGAGTCATGTCTTATGACCAAAGTATGACAAACTCAGGTCAGTCACCTTAGTTTCTAAGGAGCAAGCCATTTATGAACTTTTTGAGCAATGAGAAATTTAATGATGCAATAATCTGTGACTAGTCACAGACTATTGCATCATTACATTTCTCAAGAAGTCCATAAATAGTTTCCAATCTTTTTTTTTTTAAACTTCAATTGGTTTATCCTTTAAAACTCAGGCTAGTCTGGCGATTTGGGCTACTTCAGCAACCTCCTCAGTCCATTCTTCCATCGTTGGTCCTTCAGTCCATTTCCAGGCTTGTGCAACCAACATTCTTGCTACTGTTAGCTCATAGAGAAGAAATGAACCATGGCCATTTCCAGACTAGACATAGTGCTCTTATTCCACTTCCAACATCCTATGGAATCCCAGAGTTTGCATTTTAGAGAGGGGCCTCTAAGGTCCCTCTCTAAACTGCAAACTCCAGGACTATTTCCGCACTAGCCTGTTATAGCTCTACGATTCCACTTGCAACATCCTATGGAATCCTGGGGTTTGCAGTTTCGGGAAGGGCCGTCCAGCCCTTCCTGAAACCGCAAACCCCAGGATTCCATAGGATGTTGCAAGTGGAATCACAGCGCTATAATAGGCTAGTCTGGAAATGGCCCATATTCACTTTCTGGTTAAAGGCAGGATGTAAATAAAGGGATGGATGGATGGATGGATGATGGAAGTGGTTACATACAGTCACTTAACACGCAGATAACACGTCAGCAGGATCCTGGCCTTTTTCTGTAACACACAACCCCTGAACCTGACGTTCGTGTAACTGCAGAAACTGAGAGTGAATGAGCACCCAGTAGTTTGTCATTGTGTACAAAGAGGCTGGCCATAGATCCCTCTGAGACAGGCTCTTGAGCGATGCCTCGTGGTGGAACCAGCTGAGAAGCAACCGTTGCACAATCACACTCCCTCCCCAGCCGCATCCACCCACCCATTTGGAAAGGGCAAGGTACATCCTGTGGAGTCTGGTAAATAGGGGTCTGTCCCTGCTTTGAGCATAAATGCCAGGATTCACTAAGAGTCACAGGCTCCACTGAGTTTGCTGAGTTTACCACAGGCCAAAGTGCATAGTCGTAATTTTTTTTAGAGAGGGTAGCGACACACAAGCTGCCTAGTAGCATTTTTCCCTTTTTAAAAAGCATTTGGATTTTGCACAGGCTAAGCCTCTCTGTGTTTACTCTGATGGGGGCCCTTTCACACAACACAAATGGAGGAGGTGTGCTGGCCTGGGGCATAAGCCTTTGTATATGGTCTGACGTGTGTGCAAAGTTGGCATAATAATGTGTGGGCATCTGTTGCATGACAATAGCCAATGGAGCTCATCTGAATATTGGTTGGAGGTTCCCCATTCCTTCCACCATGGAGTTTTCCAGTTGCTTCCCCTCAGAAAGAATGTGGCGTGCCAATTTGCATCCCATTTACTCAACTGGGACAGTGATTGTTGGTGTGTACCTCCAAGTCATTTCCAACCTTTGGTGAACCTGTCACTGGGTTTTCTTGGCAAGATTTCTCCAAAGGAGGTTTATTATTGCTTTCCTCTGAGACTGAGAGAGACTGTTTCTGCACTACACTGTCTCGTAGTGCTATTATTCCACTTCTTCTTCGTGGTCTCTGTGCCTTCATACACTAGGAGCTTTAGCGCCTGCGCGGTAGCGTTCGGAAACTTCTAGAGCTTGTTCGCTTGGCGGGAACCCCTCCCCCACGCCGGTACTGCGCATGCTCCTCCCGCCGAGCAACGGTCTCTCCTCAGTTCTTTCTCGTCCGCCGTCGCGTACGGAAGGTTCTTTGGTTTGTTCCTCTCACTTTTGTGCTTGGTTTGCTGTTTTCATGGTTTTACGGACTTTTGGACTGTCTCTGACCTCTCTTTCGGACTCCCCCTTCGGTTTTTGGTCTTTTCGGATTTCGCAGTTTGGCGTTCTTCGTCTTATGTCCGCGCTCTTCAAGAAGTGCGTGTCCTGCGGGCGCAAAGTTGCCCTCAACAACGGCCACAAGGAGTGTCTTTTCTGTTTGGGTGAGTCCCACAACATTCGGACTTGCCCAATTTGCCGGGATTTTACTCCCCAAACTCTCCGCAACCGGTCCGCGAGACTTAAGTCTTATTGTTGGGAACAGTCTCTGCGGGCGATAGACGAGACCTCCACTTCCAAGATGGCCGACAAGAAGACGACCACGTCATTGACGGTATCGACGGCTGCCGTTCCGTCCACCTCGTCGGTATCGGGCTCGGTACCGGCGAAAACGCCGATCTCGGCGTTACCGAGGATCCCGAAGCTGTCGGCGGCTGCCAAGTCAGCGAAAGGATCCTCGACGGCGAGGAAGGCTGAGGCTCCCCTGACGGAGACGCCTGCTAAAAAGCGCCCTGCTCCGGACGGAGGCAAGGGCAAGGAGAAGGAGAAGAAGAAGAAGGAGAAGAAGCGCTCCCCGGCTGGGGACGTTCAACCTCCTACTCCTCCTCCTACTCAGCAGCCTTCCAAAGGGTGAGGCGAGTCCGTCGATCTCTCGGAGGATGAGATCGAGGACGTTCCCCAACAGCGCCCGGACTCGCCTGTGGCAGACCCTCCAACCCTGGTGGAGGAGCGCCACCGCCCTCCTAGCCGTCGCAGGTCGGCCGACCTGCAGCAGAGAGAGCCCTCTGCTTCTCCGGAGCGGCGTTCGACCTCCTTCCGGTCCCGGTCCCGCTCTTCCGAGCGCCCGGTGGCCTCGCCGCCTCCTAGGGAGACAAGAGAGGAACAACCTCGCTCGTCTGCCTCCAGATACACCTCGGCGTCCTACGTGGCCAGGTACGCGAGGGAATCTGAATGGAGAGAGCGCCCGGCCTCTTATCGGTCACACTCACCATCGTATCGGGATCGGTACCATCGTGACCCGAGTCGCTGGGAGACCTTCCGGAGGTCCCGGTCACCTCGTCGACAGCGCGAATCGCGCTCGCCTAGAGGGGACGAGGCTCGGTACCGTCAACGCCGAAGCCGATCTCCGTCGGACCGCCGCTCCTTCAGCCGTTCTCCCTCTCCTCGATATCATAGGGCGAGGGAGCCTTCACCTCGGTATCGGGCGATATCGCCACCTCCTAGGGTCACGGCAACGGCGACGCGCCCTACGGAGTCGGTGGTGACTGAGCGGGCTACGACGACGTCAGCCTGCCAGACTACCCCTGTCACCACTAAGAAGGTGAAGTCAGTAGTCAGCCAGCCCAAGCGGGACGCTGCTACTACCACCGCCCCAGCTGCAAAGAAGCCTAGGAAGGCAACACCTGTGGCGACTACGAAGGAGCCGGCAAGCGAGCGGCGAGAGGACTCACCGACCTCAGAGTCGTACGACTCGAGTGCGGAGCCAGAGGTGTCTGAGGCGGCCTCCCAGGAGTCTCCTCCGCTGGGATTCGGGGACCCGATCCCAGATTCTGCTCCAGAGGACGTCCACCAGTTCTCTGCGATGCTGCTCCGCATGGCTACTACCCTCGGCCTGAAGATCGCCGATGCGGAGCCGGAGGACGACGATCCAGCCTTCTCCGTCTTTGAAGGGAAGCAACCTGCCACGGCCCCGCTGCCTCTCCTGCCCCGGGTATCCAGACTGGTGAAGGCCGCCTGGGATAGGCCGGCCTCGGCTCAGCCGATACCGCAGCGGTTGGAACACCTCTACAGGGTGCAGAAGGATAACGCCGGTTATCTCTTTAATCACCCTGCACCGAACTCTGTGGTGGTCGAGTCGGCACAGACGAAAGGCTCCGGCAGGCAACACACCACCCCGCCGGACAAAGAGGGCAGGAAGTTGGACGCCTATGCAAGAAGGTTCTATTCCGCCGCCTCCTTGCAGATCAGGCTGTCCAACACTCAGGCTTGCCTCGCGGCATACCTGAAAAAGGTGCTCGATCGCCTGCAACCGGCGATGGAGGCGGTACCGAAGGACATCCGCCAAGCCTCCTCCGTGATCTTCAACGAGGCCATCTCCATCGCTCGGCAGCAGATGGCCTCCTCCAGGCACGCAGTGGAGATTGCCTCCCGGGTCATGGCGGGATCCATCGGCCTCCGCCGCCATGCTTGGCTGCGGCCGGCCGACATCCAGGAGGACACCAGAAGGAGGATTGAAGATCTCCCCTTCGACGGTGAGGGTCTATTTAACTCGTCCACAGACGAAGCTTTGGACAATCTCGTTAAGGCGAGGCTGACCGCCAAGAAGATCGGGCTACAGCCGGCCACGCAAGCCCGCAGGGCCTCCACCTTCCGCCCATCCTGGCGACGATCTTCCACCTCGTCGTTCCAGCGTTCGGCCCAGTCTGGACAGTCGAGACCGTCCTCCGGCTCATCGGCCAGACGCACGATTAGACGACGCCCGGCTTCGTCCAAGAAGTCCTCCTCCGAGACAAAGTCTCGGTTTTGACGTGCCTGGCAGGACCTACCAATACCCACTCTTCAGCCTACCATCAGCGCTCGGAGACCGACCGACTCTGGCTCGACATCTCGCGGAGTGGCAATGTGTCACTACGGACTCTTGGGTGCTTTCCATCGTCCGTCTTGGCTACGCCATCGAGTTTCTCGATATTCCTCCTCGAGGCGTTTACTATTCCACGCCGTCGAGTCCGGCCCTCCTGGAAGAGATCCAATCCCTCCTCCAGAAAGGGGCGATCGAGCAGCTCCCGCAAGAGGCCAAGACCACCGGCTTCTTCTCCAGGTACTTCACGGTACCGAAAGCCGACGGTACCCTCCGGCCGATCCTGGACCTCAGAGGGGTGAACTACTACATCCGCCCCAAAAGGTTCAAGATGGTCACGATACCGTCGATCCTGCCCTTCCTACATCGAGGGAACTGGTTCGCCTCCATCGATCTCCGAGACGCATACTTCCATATCGCCATTCGCCCGCAGCACAGACGGTACCTCCGCTTCGCGGTCGACGACACCTGTTACCAGTACAAGGTGCTGCCGTTCGGACTCTCGACTGCCCCAAGGGTCTTCACCAAGTGCATGGCCCCGGTGGTATCCTTCCTGCGGACGAAGTGTGCTTCTGTCTTCCCTTACCTCGACGATTGGCTGTTGGTGGCGTCCTGCAAACAGAGACTTTACCACGACGTCCACATGACGTTGTCACTCCTGACCCGCCTTGGTCTACGAGTGAATCCGAAGAAGTCCCACCTCGAGCCGGCGAGGATCTTGGACTTCATCGGGGCGACGCTCGACTCGACCTCCGCCAGGGCGTACCTACCAGAGTCTCGAGCCCAAACCCTGATCCGGGCCGCCGCTCACGCTCGTACGGCCCCGACGTTATCTGCGAGAAGCGTCCAGCAGCTCTTGGGCTACATGGCTGCGACCACCGCTGTGACATATCTCGCCAGGCTGAGAGCGAGACCTCTTCAACACTGGTTCGTACGCATATTCGACCCCCTGCGAGACGAACAGACACTCCGACTGCAGCTGCCGGAAGACGTCCGCTCATCCCTCCGATGGTGGCAGTCGCGACGCAATCTCATGTCAGGGATGCCTTTCCAACAGCCGACACTGAAGGTGACGGTAACGACCGACGCCTCCCTGTATGGATGGGGTGCCCACTGCGGCGATCTCAGAGTCCGCGACAGATGGACCGACGACGAGACCGCTCTCCATATCAACGCGCTGGAGCTGCTCGCCGTCTTGAAAGTGCTACGGGCGTTCCGCCACGTCGTAGCGGGGCGGACGGTCCTGGTTCTGACGGACAATACCACCGCCGTCTGTTACATCAACAGACAAGGAGGGACTCACTCCACAACCCTGCTCAACATTGCACTCGACTTGTGGGAATGGTGCATTTGCCTGCATACGCATCCCGTGGCAGTTCACCTGGCCGGGCAGGAGAACACCACGGCAGACGCCCTCAGCAGGGACACCTCATCCCATCACGAATGGTCTCTCTCCGGAGAGGCGTTCAGACTGATTCGGGACCGCTGGGGCGAACCATCGATCGACCTCTTCGCGACCAGGGAAAACGCGAAGTGTCGCCGATTCTGTTCCAGAGCGGGCCACGATCGTGCCTCCATCGGGGACGCTTTCCAGTTTCCGTGGACCGGGGAACTCCTCTACGCGTTCCCGCCGTTCCCGCTGCTCGGCCGGACGATATCGAAGATCCTCGCCGACCGAGCCGACGCGATCCTGGTAGCCCCGTACTGGCCGAGGCAACATTGGTTCGCACCCCTGCTACAAGCCGCACGAGACGACCTGCTCCGGTTGCCACCGACACCGGACCTGCTCTCCCACTCCGGCGGCCGAGTCCTCCATCCGGACCTGCCACGCCTGGCCCTCCATGCCTGGAGGATATCGCACTAGACGATCCCGTGCTCGGTACCGTCCTCGTCGCGGCCAGGAAGGAATCCACCCGTCGCAACTATCAATACAAGTGGCGACGCTTCCTGACCTTCGCTAACGAGAGGAGTGAGCCGGTATCGCCCGCGGGGCTCTCTACCGTCCTGCATTTCCTCCTGCACCTCCGGCAATAGGGGCTGGCGTTTCCATCCCTGAAGGTGTATCTCTCCGCGATCGTGGCATACCAACCGCCACGGTCGGCTGCCTCGGCCTTCTTCAGGAACGATACCGTTAAGCGGTTCCTTAAAGGACTTCATCATCTCTACCCGCCGGTATCGCCGCCGCTACCGCCGTGGTCCCTCTCGCTGGTGCTCTCGCAGCTGACAAAGCCGCCCTTCGAGCCGATGGCGACCTCGGATGATAGGCTCCTGACCATGAAAACTGCCTTCTTGGTAGCGGTGACCTCAGCGAGGCGAGCGGGTGAGATCACGGCTCTTCGATCCGATGAGCCCTTCACGGTCTTCCACAGGGACAAGGTGGTCCTGAGACCTGACATCTCGTTCCTGCCTAAGGTGGTGTCCAGTTTCCATCTCAACCAGGACATCATCCTGCCTGCCTTCTTCCCGAACCCGACGACACCGTTGGAGCGGTCTCTCCACTCCCTGGACGTGCGTCGGGCCGTGGCCTTCTACATGGACAGGACTGCTTCCTTCCGACAGACGCCGCATCTCTTCGTTTGCTATGGGCGACGTCGGAAGGGCCTCAAAGTGTCCACCCAGCGCTTCTCCAAATGGGTGGTGAGGACTATTCAACTGGCGTATGAGCTCGCGAGGAAGCCTCCGCCAGTCCTGCTTCGAGCCCACTCCACCAGAGCGGTGGCTACTTCTGCGGCCCTCCTGCGAGGAGTTGACCTGCATGAACTCTGCCGTGTGCCGACCTGGTCCCAACCATCGACCTTCGTGCGCCACTACAGGCTCGACTGCCGGTCGCGCAGAGATGCCCGGTTTGGACGTGAGGTGTTGGCTTCCGTGCTGTAGGACCTGACCCGCCGTCCGACCGGTAAGCTACACAGTCTCCTAGTGTATGAAGGCACAGAGACCACGAAGAAGAAGAACAGGTTGCTTACCTGTAACTGTGGTTCTTCGAGTGGTCATCTGTGCCATCATACACACCCGCCCTTCCTCCCCTCTTTCTCAGGTCCCTGTAGGTTCTACGGCGGACGACAGAACCGAGGAGAGACCGTTGCTCGGCGGGAGGAGCATGCGCAGTACCGGCGTGGGGGAGGGGTTCCCGCCAAGCGAACAAGCTCTAGAAGTTTCCGAACGCTACCGCGCAGGCGCTAAAGCTCCTAGTGTATGATGGCACAGATGACCACTCGAAGAACCACAGTTACAGGTAAGCAACCTGTTCTTTCAACATCTGATGGAATCCTGCACCATTTCTGCACGACACTTTTATAGCGCGATGATTCCACTTTCAACCTCCTATGGAATCCTGCGGTTTGCAGTTTTGGGACGGGCTGGCTGGCTTCTCCCGAAACCGCAAACCCCAGGATTCCATAGGAGGTTGAAAGTGGAATCATCGCACTATAACAGTCCCGTGCGGAAATGGCCCAGATGGTTTTCAAATTGCAAGTTTTTAAATTATGAATTTAATATGTACGTATGCTTTCTTAACTGGTGTTATATTCTTTTTACTGATTATTTATTTTTTGATCGGTGTTCATGTTTTTAACTGTGTTATGAATCTATTTAATGCTGTATTTTAATCTGATGTTCCCTGCCTTGATCCGTAGGGAGATGCAAGTAAGAAATAAATATTCGTATTGTCACCATCAGCATCATTACCATCATCTCCATAACCAGGGAACCATGACATTAATAGATAAATGCATTGCTTTTATAGAATTTTTGTCATCTAGTCTTGAAATCCCAACAGGATTCTATTTTATATATATTTTTATATTATACTGTTTTATTGTCCCACTGAGGTCAGGGTAAATTTGCATTCTCTGCATGAGGAGGGAAAAGAAGAAATTCTTCTATAACAGAAGCTCAAGGTTTTAAAAAAACAAAGCAAAACCCTGAGCTTCTCTTACAGATGAGTTTCTTCTTCGTTTCCCTGCTCATGCAGGGAATGAAAATTTACCCTGACTGCAATGGGACAATAATTGATACCATTTTCAGCTGCTCTTCCCGCCGTTCAGTTAGGAAAAAAGCCGTGGGCATTGTTTTGCAATAGCCAAGAGACCGGAGTTACAAATTAGGAAGTCCCTGTTTTCAGCTTTCATTTCTTCCATGAGCTCATCCAGCAGCTGAATGAAAACTCCTGTTTGTCTGGCCCTGGCCTCTTGCAGCTGCAGTATGGACCTAGGCCATTTCCACATTGCACTTTTATAGTGCTATTATTCCACTTTCAACATTTGGTATCATTCTAGGGCTCAGAGTTTACTAAGACCAAAAATGCTCCTCCCTAAAATGCAATTCCCAGGATTCCATAGGATGTTGGAAGTGGAATAATAGCACTATAACAGTGTAGTGTGGAAATAGCCCTAGTTGTACTGGTAGAAGTGGAGAGCCCCAAAGCCTCAAGCCAAATTTGTTTCTTTCTGAGTCCTGACCTGGCCTTCTGGGCTGCACCAAGTAGCCGGAGCCCTTTCACCATGACACCAACTAGGTGGTGGTTTCCCTGATTTTCCACTTCCATTAAACCATTGTAACGAGTCTAAACACTTCTCTGAAGGCTTAGTTTACAGCAAAAAGAGCTCAGAGTTAAAATACAGTGGTTGAAATACTACATGGCAGTGACCCCCAACCTGGAGTACACGTACCCCCTGAAATATGGATGAAGAAATTTAGGGGTATGTGGAAAAAAAATGAATAATGGCAGGAATGGCAGAGGAAGGAGAGGGCTTGTTTTCTGCTGCTCCAGAGACCAGGACAAGGAGCAATGGATTCAAGCTGCAGGAAAGGAGATTCCACCTGAACCTCGGGAAGAACTTCCTGACGGTCAGGGCTGTCCGGCAGTGGAATGTGCTGCCTCAGAGTGTGGTGGAGTCTCCTTCCTTGGAGGTTTTTAAGCAGAGGCTTGATGGCCATCTGTCGGGAGTGCTTTGAGGGTGTTCCTGCATGGCAGGGGGTTGGACTGGATGGCCTCTGGGGTCTCTTCCAACTCTACATTTCTATGATTCTATGATTCTATGAGGAAACGTATACATCATTCTCAGAGGACGTCACAATTTGATGCCATTCTTGATTGACCACGGTGTTGTGTGGTGGAGACAGTTTTGGGTCAGTCTAAGTGACCTCTGGGTGTGAGGGAAAAGCAGTTAATTTCCTCTGCCATTGAAGTCCCTCTGTGTTTGAAGGAAAGACAAAGAAACTTTGTATAATGGAATGTTATCAGTATGGCTTGACGCGTTAGCCCTTGGCTGCGTTACAGAAGATTCACAACATTTGTAGACCCTGGTGGGAACTTATGTATAACAGATTTGTTTTCTTTCTTGAGCATGTGATGATTGTACTGGAAATGTATAAATTGCTGTGAATATGAAGGGGCGGGGCTGAGTCTTTTGGGAATGATCCCACTGAGACAAATAAACAATTTTCCTTAATCTGTGGGTCTCTATCTCTGTTCTGCAACAGTTGATATTCCTGTCCTGGAACCTTAAGGGACAAGGAATGGCAGGGGATCACAGAGACAGAGGGCCATTTCCGCACTACGATGTTATAGTGCTATTGTTCCACTTTCAACATCCTGTAGAATCTTGACATTTGAAGTTTAGGGAGGAGCACTTAGAATTCTTAGCCAGAGAGCTCTTTGGCCTCCGGAAACTACAAAAATACCAGCATTCCATAGGATGTTGAAAGTGGAATAAGAGCACTGTAACAGTGTAGTGCAGAAAGGCCCAGAGAAGTGTGACGCTCAAGCCAAACTTTCAGCTGCTGTTGGCCCAGAAACTTTAAAAAATACAGTCTTTCTCACATGCATATGCACAAAATGCCTCAACCCTAGTCCTGCCCACACTAGTTGGCTCCTTGAGCCTTGCGCATATGTGCTCTTTTCTCCCTCTTCCTTGTGCCTTTCTCCGTGGGGAGAGAGTGTACCTGGTGGAGACATCCAGTTCCACCCAAATCTGTCGGAGGAAAGGATGCACCGTCCCAGTCACTCCTTCCCATGCCTTCAGCTGGGAGCAAACCAGATTCTGAGACCATGGAGAGCGTTGAGGTGGGTAGCAAGGCACAATGGGATGGAGCGGCCAGGGGACTGGGCTGAGACCCTGCCTCTCCTGCCATGGGTGTGGGGAGGTCTCCTCCAAGCTCACAGAAGCTTTCTGATGGGTCTTTTTGTTCCCTCAAAGAAAGGTTATGGCAGTGGTGCTGGGGGTACAATTTAGGGAAACCGGCTGCCAAGGGGAATGCGAGTGAAAAAAGGATTGAGAGGCATTGCCTTGAACCAAGAGTTCTTCAATTTGGGGTCTGGGGTCTCCTGAAGGTCCATGGAGGTGTCACAGGGGGTGCGTGAAGCCCTGCTGCTGGACATCAACAACTGCGGCAGCAACAGGTCTGAGCAAGGACTTGAATCCTAGTTTCCTGAAGCCTTTAATAAATAAATAAATAAATATTCGAAGATTTAAATAAGTATTCAAATATTTAAATCTAAATTTAAATATTTTGTACCTTAAGTCTTGGGGGTCCCTGGTAACAAATTATATTTACAGGGGGCCCCTGATAAAGAAAAGGTTCAGTATCACTGCTTTAAACCATTGTAAGAGGTCCAAATGCTTCTCTTCTGGCTTAGTTACCAGCAAAAACAGGCCATTTCCGCACTAGACTGTTATAGCACTATGATTCCACTCTTTCAACATCCTATGGAATCCTGGGGTTTGCATTTTGGGGAGGGGTCTTTGACAATAACAATCAAGCTGGGAGCAAGTCCAGAGGAGGGCGACCAAAATGGTGAGGGGCTTGGAAGCCATGAAGCCCTCTGAGGATAGACTTTGAGAGCTGGGGATGTTTAGTCTGCAGAAGAGAAGGTTAAGAGGGGACATGATAGCCACGTTTAAATCTTTGAAGGGATGCCATATAGACGAAGGAGAGGGCTTGTTTTCTGCCGCTCCAGAGACCAGAACAAGGAGCAATGGATTCAAGCTGCTGGAAAGGAGATTCCACCTGAACCTCAGGAAGAACTTCCTGACAGTCAGGGCTGTCCAGCAGCGGAATATGTTGTTTCCATGGAGTGTGGTGGAGTCTCCTTCTTTGGAGGTTTTTAAGCAGAGGCTGGATGGCCATCTGTCGGGAGTGCTTTGAGGGTGTTCCTGCATGGCAGGGGGTTGGACTGGATGACCCCTGGGGTCTCTTCCAACTCTGCATTTCTGATTCTATGAGTGCGGAAATGGCCCGGGGCTCCTTGCTCAGCCTCAGAAACCCAAAAATATAGTTGTTCTGAAGCCAAATCACTCCTAGAGTCTGGGAACGGGATGCCGCAGAGAACACTTTTTGCTTAGCGAGTTCCCTAAAAGGTCACAAATCTAAAAGTTTTAAGATTTGCCATCTTGTATAGAGGTTGGATTAGTCTCTTTTCACAAGATGAGGGCTTTTTTTTAGTTGCCGCTCTAGAATGGCGGACTCCTCCTCCATTAGCTGCTCATTTGATTTGCTTGGATCATTCTTGGCATATCAAGATGAGAAGTAAGCGAGGACCATCTCTTTCCATCCGCCCTGGAAACTAGTCCTGCTCCCTGCCTTTGTTGTTTATTTTGTACTCCCCCCCGTCCCGTTTTAATAAAAGGAGATGAAACAGATAAAGACATGAGACAGCATTATTACAGCAAAAAAACCAGAAGTCAGCCTAGGGATAGATACTATCTTGGAACGTATTGTGCTGTAACTTTTTTCATTGTTGATATTGAGTCTGTGTCTGCAGTTTTAAGATGTTTTGGATACTGGTATGTGATCAACAGTTGACAGGAAGTTTAGAGATTTTGTAGAGAAAGCCGCATTGGATCCCATGTAGGAAAAACGTGGAAAGAAAGGAAATCCATCCATCCATCCCTATTTATGGACCAACCAACTGGGAAGGCAATTCTTTATTATAATAATAATAATAATCTACTTTTGTATATACAGACATTCAAAAAATACAAAAACAGAACCACACATTGGTCACTTTCATTGGTCACAATAAAACAAACATGGAATTATAGAGCGATAAACATTCCCATCTAGTCTAACCCTCCTGGCAGTGCAGAAATTCACAGTTACAGCTTCCTTGGCGAGTGACATTTTCCTCGATTTGTGGATCATGCAAACAGAAACTTCTTACGAAGCAGTGATGCTGCAAAATCACCACATTTCATGAGCTTTGATTTCATATGCATTGGTCTGCACTCATCTTCTGTGAAATAATCAGACATGTCCAGCCCTTTTATCTAAACTGAAATTTTACATAGAGAAAAATTGCACTTTTCAACCTATGCAAACTGTCTGAATTCTTTGCCTAACAGTGGCTGTAATGCTAAGAATATTCAGGCCAAGATCTTCCATCAAAGAGATGGAGTACAACTTTATACTAAAAGAATTATCTGGCAGTTGTAGAATAACACCGCATGAATGAAATTTTTATATTGTGCAACTAAATGCACATATGCACGGATGTATATGTGTGAAGTGCGCTTATGCAAAGTGTACAATACACAATCTGCATCAATGTACAAACTCAAACATGACTGCAGAAGTTTAGTCCACAGGCAACTTATGTGTCCCCAATGGGAGGCCAGCTTTATGTGATAGTGAACTCCATTGAATTCAATGGAGCTGATTCCTGAATGTCTAGACAGAGGCAGCATTGCACTGTTTTAATCTTTTTCAGGTTACAGGGAAGAACTGAGAAATGTAAGGCAAACAGAGAAGAGCAAAAAACACAGCACCCTCCCCCCCAAAATACAAAGAAACAAAAGAAAAATTTCAGAGACAACTGCTTGCTCATATTATTTAAGTAGAAAAAGATTCTGGAAGGGGAAAAATCTCACACACATACATGCAAACACAGGGACCATCATGCCCAACAATACACAACTTCCTATACCAACAGCAGCTTGGAAACTGAAAGGAGGAAATTTAAGGACATTTGCAGGAGTACTTCGGTCCCTTCTGACTCCCACCTCGTGGCAATCTTCACCCTCCCACATAATACCTCTTCTTGACCAGCATTGTGTTTCCAACTGCAGCGAGTCAGACACGATCAGAAGCTCACAAGCAGGACATACGAGTTATAGCCTGCCCATCTCGCTTGTCTGGAATCCCAAGTTATACTGGCTTGGGGCGTAGAGGCTCCGTTTGGCTGCCGTTGGTTGATTGCTACCAGCAGAGCTAAGCAATCCTGAGATCAAAACCCTGCGTTTTGCCTTCCCTTTGTTTTCGTTTGTGCTACTTGCACTTTGGAAGTTGCTTCTGCAGCAGTGCACACCATGCCACTTAGAAGCACATGTTAGGGAGCAGCAGAACTTGGAAATTTTAACTCTTTGGACTACAACTTCCACAATCCCCCAGCCAGCATGGCCCATAGTAATTTTCCAGGGTCAGGGGGCCATACTGGACTCCTCTCCCAAACCAATCCACTGCTGCCAAGTTTGCTGCCGCCACCACCGTTGCCATTGAAAATTTAGCAGCAACTGTAGCATCTTTCTATGGTCCAAGAACATGCTAGAGCATCCTCTTGTATCACAGGCCCTTTTCGCATGGGCCTTTGCTCGCGCGACAGCCCCGTGAGCCTCGCGGGAGTGGGAGCGTCGCTCCGCACGACGCACTCCCACTTCCGCCCGGCTCACGGGGCTGAAGCAGTGCGAGCGCGGGTTTTTTGTTTTTCGCGTCCAAGCGAAAATCACCCCGTGCTCGCGCAACGCTCCCGGTGCCCACCCGCACTTACCTTTCATGTGGAGCCTCCGGGAGCCGGCCGGGTCGCGCTTCCTTCCCTCCGCCCCTGCGGAAGGAAGGAGCAGGGTGGGGAGGTAGCGCAACGGATGTGACGACGCCCGCTTCGCGCGCGCGCGGGGGGGAATCCAGCGCGAGGTCTCCTGCTTCGCAGGGGGGAGGGCGGCTTGCGCGGCAAGCCTCCTTCGGTGCTGCTTCCCCGCTGGTTCCTTCGCCTGCGGAAGGAAGGAGGGGGAAGCGGCAGCCTCCCGGAGGAGCCTTCTTGCGCTTGCCGGCCTCCCCCGCTTGCGCTAGAAGCCTCAGTGCGAAAAGGGCCACAGAGTCTTGGAACACTGCAAGGCGGGAAGTCACTTTTTTGTAGCAACAGGACTTCGGTGGTACGGATGTTGGCAGTTGGAAGTAACAAGTTACAAGTGATACAACTGCCTGCAACTAGTTCCCTTCTTCAGGTTTTGGGAGTAATGAAGATATCAAAAACAACAGAATAAGCAAGGGTTCAGTTACTTTAGTTGAGTTACAGTAGCTAGTATTATTTTTCTAGCTAGACTGAAAAGATGCTTTTAAGAACATTTCTAGAGGCATTTGAACACAAATTTTTCAAGTTTTATGTCATGTTCCTTTCCTGAGTATTTTTCTGCCTGGAAAAGAAAGACACAGAAAGTAATGGGAAAGTACGAATTGCACAATAAATTATATATCAGTTTGCAACCCATCCTAACTGGTTTAAATCCCCCAAATGCATCTTCGCAGGCTGAAAAATTCCCATCTGGAACCTCGGGGAGCTGTTGGCAGTGTAGATAATACTGTGCTAGATGGACTGAAGGTTTAATTTGGTATTTGTCCTCTTCCTTCAAATTTGTTTCTTGACGTGTTTGCTGAAATATCCCTGGGGGCGAACAACAATATGGAGTTGCTTTGGACAATTCTTCCAGATGCTCCTCTGACAAATGCAGGGCACTGGACAGCTAAACAGTCCAGAGCACATATCAATACTGGTCAGTCAACCTTCAAATTGCAGTTCTGTGATTGCCTGAAGAGCCGTCGAACTTTGAAAGGTACTCTCCAAAAGGGTGGAGAACTACTGGCGGCAAATGTCAACCTCTGACATGGGCTTTGGTTTAGCTAAAGAAGATTCCTGCTTGTTCCTAGTCCGTGACTTGCACGTTGTTCGGCAACTAAAGACGGAGCGTAGCAGTCGGAGGACTGGGGGACGCAGGATGGCAAACACCCAGGGGTCAATGATGGAATTAACAGACAGAAACCTCATCGCCCGAAGGTCCTCTGTGTAATTGTTGTCCTTACTAAAGTTGTTCATGAAGGCACGGATCTGGAAAGGGGGGAAATACAAAAATACTACTTAGCAATTACGTGGGCTGGAATTTAGCAAGAGACTTACATCTTTGTAGGTGGACGTCAGTGTGTGGGAAATAGAATTAAGTACAGTAGTCCCCTCTTATCCATGGGGGATACATTCCAAGACCCCCCAATGGATGCTTGAAACCACAGATAGTACCTTTGTCACAAGTTGTTTTGGAAGTCAGCTATTTGGAAGGCTAATGTAACGTGATGGCAGTTTGCTAAGCAATAGGAATAGCTAGCACAGTGAAACTCAGCACAGTGGTATGCATGGGATGAGCTTATGGATGAGAAGAATTCTATATAAGGCAAAGTTTCAGCATGTGTTTTGAGCCTTCAGTGAGAACCAGCCAGAGAGGGAGAAAGAGTGGCTTGGATGTGATGAAGGAGTTGAGGAAAAAGCACAGGGATCTGGTGTCTGAAGCAGGGATTGTCAAAGTCCACCAGAAGTTTAAACCATTAATGTATCAACACTGTACTATAACTGAACTCTAACAAGATGTTTTATTTCCACTTTATTTCCATTTACTAAAATAAATGTTACATACTGTTTTATAACTACCAAGTTTGTCTGAGTCCTCTAAAGCCACTGATAATAAACAGAACATGCTACCTTAAATAAACAGCTTGGTTCTGAGGAACAGCTGAAACTCTAGCCCTGTTACACAAAGGTTATGATAAAAGGGTAGAATCAGGGCAAAGGGATATTGACAGGGCACCTTATTAGACTGGAACTGCCACACCAATCTGAGGGAGAATAAGGGCCCATCATAGGCCCTTTTCGCATGGCACTTTTGATGCGAAAGGGCCCCTCGAGTATTGCATACATGTGAGGAGCAGTCCACTAGACGCACTCACATTTGCATGATGCTCCAGGGCCTGACAGGGACCGCGCACGCATTTTTTCATTTTCAGCTTTAAGCCAAAAATGGTGCGTGGTTGCACATCGCTTCAGGGCCCCACACGCACTTGCCTTGCATGTGGAGCCTCGGGAGCTGGGCTGGTTGCGCTTCCTGTTCAGTGCAGCCTGGGAAGATCCCAGGCTGCACTGCGAAAGGAAGAGGCGAGGCTCTTGTGCAAGTAGGAAGCTTGTGCAGAGCTGAAGGGCCCCAGATGCGAGAGCCTCTCTCCAGAGGCTGTTCGCGCAAGCACTGCACCCCAGCACTGAAAATAGGTGAGTTGCGGAAAGGGTCATAGTACTGAACCCTATACTGTCACCGGAAGTAGCCCTTTAGCTTTGCAGGGACCATAGAGTTCTTCATACTACTGGATAGTATGAAGCCACTCTATGTAGTATGAAGTCCCTCTATGGCCCCTGCAAAGCTAGCGGGCTCACTTCAGTGACGCCAGAACTGTTTCCTATGGTAGTGTTGGCAGAGGGGTAGTTAAAGTGGGGGGTGGGCAGGCAGGCAAGGTGCTGGTGGCAGGACCCAGAGCAGGCCATGTGGGTGCTGTCCCCTTGATGTCATGGCAAAGGATGAGAGATGAAGATGAGTTTGTGAGGGAAGAGGTTGACCATGGGTAACCGAAACCATAGAAACTGAAACCACGCATTAGAGGGGGCGCTCCTGTGATGCTACACTGCATGGGCATCCATTATGCAATGGTAGCCAGTTGGGTGATTGATGTGCCACGGCCCCAGTGCAATAAGCTTTGGGGCACTCCCAATATGCATCTGGCCACCGGCTAGGAAGTGCTGGAGTGCATCAGAAATGCCCAATGTGCATTACAAATGGCCAAATGAGGCCTAACCAATGCAGAATAGAGTGGTACCATTACCTCCCTCGATCTAGACACCATACTCCTATTGATGCAACCAAAAATCATGTTGGTTTTCTTGGCAGCTGCATCACACTGCTGACTCATGTTCAGCTTGTGATCTACCAAGACTCCTAGATCCTTTTCACACGTACTGCTATCCAGACACACGTCCCCCATCCTATACTTGTGACTTTCATTTTTTTCTGCCCAAGTGCAGGACTCTACATTTCTCTCTGTTGAAATTCATTTTGTTAGCTTTGGCCCAGCTCTCCAATCTGTCCAGGTCGTATGCACACACATTTTGATATCGGTGATTTTTCCACTTTTGCAGGTGTCCTGAGCCCCTAACCTCAGTGAATGTGGGGAACTGACTGTAAATCCTACTCATCCCACTCATAAAATGACTTATAAAATGTCAGTTCTAGTTGAAAGTAACAACCCGATCTAGGCCCTTTGTGTTTCAGCTTGACATTGAACCAAAGTCAACATAACAAAGAATTCCCATAGATGTCCCCAGTTTATAGCTCCTGAGGACTGGAAAGAAAACATCTACATATGAATAAACAGTGTGATGCAGCAGCCAAAAATAAATAAAATAAAATAGTCAGTGAAATTCTGGGTTGCGTCAACAGGAGCAGATTGATGGATATAATAATGTGATTCTATTTTGCTTTGGTTGGACCTCATCTAACTTACTGTGTCCAGTTCTGGGTGCCACGGCTCAAAAAGGATTTTGAGAAGCTGGAATGTGTCCAGAAGAGGGTGACTGAGGCCATTTCCACACTACACTGTTATAATGCAATTATTCTACTTTCAACCTCGTGTGGAATTCTGGGATTTGTAGTTTACTGAGGCGAAAGAGCTCTCTGGTTAAGAATTCTAAATGCCTTTCCTTAAACTGCAAACCCCAGGATTTCACGGGATGTTGAAAGTGGAATAATATAGCGCTATTACGGTGTAGGGCGGAAATGGCCAAAGACGATCAAAGGTCTGGAAAGCGAGCCTTGTGAGGAACTATTTAGGGAGCTGGGAATGATTAGCTGGGAGCAGAGAAGTCTGAGGAGTGACACGAGTCATCTTTAAATATCTTCTAGTGGAAGATGGGGCAAGCTGGTTTTCTGCTGCTTTGGAGACTCGGACACAAACCAATGGGTTCACACTGCAAGAGAAGAGATTCCACCTAAACATCAGGGAGACTTTCTTGACTGTAAGAGCTGTTTGATGGTGCAACGGGTGGCGAAATCCTCCCTCTTTGAACAGAGGTTGAATGGCCATTTCTCAGGTTTGTTTTATCCGCGTACTCCTGCATGGCAGGGGGTTGGAGGGGATGGCCCTTGTGGTCCCTTCCAGCTCTAAGATTCTACGATTCCCTCTGGGAAAAGGGACAAAGCCGAAAAGAGAGGCCAGGAGGAGGCAAAAAGAAAGTGAACATAGGCAGATCAGCCGGCAAAACCACAGAAACTAATTTACCATACCTAAAATTGTGAGCCAGGCCCTCAGCAATTTCCTGTGTTCTACTTAAACTGGATAAAAACCTGTTTTTTCCCCTACATCAACTGATGTCAGAAACATTTCCTGCTTTAAGGGGCTGTACGTAATCCTTTGCGGTCTTTTCATCCTAGCTTTCATCCTAGCTCCCAAGCAGATCCTGGCCTGTTTTCTACTGATGGTTATCACCGAGTTCATATTTATTCAAGTGTCTAAAAGTGTTGCTTCCTCAAAGTGTCCTTCTCCTGGGTGTCCGCCCTCCTGGGCAAGTGCAAACAGCATGAAGCGCATAATCCCCTGAAGCATGTGTGCCTGCAGCTCCTTTCAGCTGAAATCCTCTTCCGTTGTTTCCTCACTTAAGCCATTTCTGCACTAGGCTGTTATAGCGCGATGATTCCACTTTCAACCTCCTATGGAATCCTGGGGTTTACAGTTTGGGGAGGGGCCTTTGAGAGAACTTCCTGATAATAAGACCTTGTTGGATACTGGGGTAAGCTACCGGCTGGCCTCTCCCGAAACTGCAAACCCCAGGATTCCAGAGGATGTTGAAAGTGGAATCATAGCACTATAACAGTCTAGCACGGAAATGGACCTAATTCCACGTGATATCCAACATTTTTCATCTCAGACCCACTAGTAGGCTACCTAGGGGTGCCTGATACAACCCGAAGTGATATCCCATCAATTCAATACCTCCCCGCAACATTCCACAGATGAAAACTGGGCCACATTTGGCCAAGCAACATCTGAGTGTGGTCAAGATGGCAAAAGTTATTCAGGAGGAAGGACACACAACCTGGGAGAGGCTCCAGCAGTTTGCTTTTGCCTGAGTCTACAGGGAAGGGCAAGGTCCTGTCCCTTCTTTCTGCTCCCTCCTGCTTAGTTAAAGCTCTTTGCAGCTACTGAAGAAAGCTGAGGACAAAAGGGGAAAGCAGAAGGAGGAGAGAAGAACTGGGACATTTTACAAGCAGATGAAAAATTGGGATGAAAGGGGATTCATTGGGACAGTCCTTGCCAAGGGAGACAGTTGGAAGGTATGTACTTCTGACTTTCTTTTCAGCCATTTTCCAGTCACATGATCTCCTTTCAAACATTTAGACATGGCTATCATGTCACCTGAAACTATGCCCTGAATACAGTCACTAGCATCCTGTTAGTGACTAAAGTATGCATAACTTCCCTCCTGCATGCAGTTCTACTTTTTTGACCATGGTGTAGCATTCATATTCAGTTGGAAATTGTAAAAGCAGAGTCAAACATGTGGTGCCACTGTGCATGTTTGCCACTATGCATTGCACATGCTTAGCAGCCCTGACCATGGCAACTGTGGATATCCCATTTTTTTGCACTTTCAGTGTTCCAGTTTGCTAAGGCACAATCCTCACGTAATTCCTTGGGTGAAAAGCAAGGCTTGGTCTCTTGCTTTAGGATCTCAGCCAGTATTTTCTTTCTCTGCAAATCCATTTCTTGCAAAAAATCTCCCCAATTAAATTCCTGCTTGGCCCACATGCATAAATAAATTCTCCCAATCCCCGCACACTCTCCCTCTCAAACTTAATATCCCTTGGATTCATTCCTCCACCAAAGAATTCCTCCATTGAAGAGACAGAACTCAGACAAAACACACTCCAAACAGAGATATTTAAGGTAGCTGGTCCCAGTACAGCAGTGGTCCAAGTTGATTAATCTACTCATCTTTCCTCTTAAACAAAAGCATAAAGTGCAAGCATTTGTCTCGTGCACCAGTCCATCTTGCAGGAGCACATAGAGGAGGACTGCATGAAAAATTCTGTTTTTGTATTTCAGCAGCTGGAGTTTGGGAAGATCAGCTGGCATCCTATTAGTGACTTATGTATCTGCAAGTTCCTTTACGTATGTGGTTGTCTTTTTTCAGCTGTGGCATAACATTATTCAGTCCACTGTGGAAGCAGAGTTGTGTACATGGTGTCACTGCACGTGTGGATGTGCCTTACACATTGCACATGGATTTTGAATTGCAATGGTGCCTTTTACATTTGTTGGCACATTCAGTTGCACAGTCTTGCAATTCACTAGTGCACAATAGTCACGCAACTCCACAGTGTACCGTTACACTCTGTCTCCTTGATATAGGCCATTTCCGCACTACAGTGTTAAAGTGCTGCTATTCCACTTTCAACGCCCTGTGGAATTCTGGGGTTTGTAGTTTACTGAGTCCAAAGAGCTCTTTGGCTGAGAATTTGAAGTGCCCTTCCCTAAACTACAAACTCCAGAATTCCATAGGAGGTTGATAGTGGAATAGCAGCACTTTAACACTGTAGTGCGGAAATGGCCATAGTGTTAGCTATTCCTGTATTCACACTACAGCTTCCAGAATCCTCATCCTCTGGTTAACTGGGAGATTCTGGGATTTGCAGTAAAAAAAGGCAAAGTGCCCAAGCTCTGTCAGTACCAGTGCATTGGGAGCAACTGCTTGATTAGGTCCTGGGGCTTCTGCCCATCACTTTAAGGGCAGGAATCCTGGAGCTTGCAAAGGCCTATCCCTAACCTGAACACCCCAGGATTCCATAGGATGTTGAAAGTGGAATAATAGCACTATGACAGTCTAGTGCGGAAATGGCCCAGGACGCTGCAACGAAATGGTGTGCACTCACCAAAAGACTAAGTTCAGCCATTCTCTTCCAACTATCTGTCATGAGACCTTTCAAAAGCCAGCTGTTACATCTCAGATTCTGACTAAACTCAATGGGAAAACATAGATGAGGTGCACGACTGGAGATATTTAAATACAGCAAAGACCCGTCTATTGGCAACAACGAGGAGCATGTCAGCATCCGTGGGAAGAGGGAAGAACCAGCTGGGAATTTGGTCCATTTCCATAACTTACTTTTCCATCCTGGCAGTGTGATAGGCCTCTCCCACTCTCTGCCATGTGGCTGGTAAATGGGTCAGCTGCAGAGCCAAATGACAGCTCAAATGTGTCAGGGTGGCGCTCAATCTGCTTTGGGTTTTAGTCTGAATTTCAAAAGAGTAAGATGCCATACCCTATTTCCAAAATGGGGTTGGAACCTTGGATTGTTCCTTTAAAGTTCAGACTGCACCCCAAAATGGATTCACCATCCTACTACATAGATGCCACTAGCCAGCAGAAGAAAGACAGAGGCGATTTCCACACTATACTGTTATAGTGCTGTTATTCCACTTTCAACATCATGTGGAATGCTGGGGTTTGTACTTCACTGAGGCTCAAGAGCTCTCTGGCTGAGAATCCTGAAGGCCCCTCCTGAAACTGCAAACCCCAGGATTCCACAGGAGGTTGAAAGTGGAATAATAGCGCTATAACAGTCTAGTGCAGAAATGTCTTTAATCTTATCTTCTGCAGGCTAAACATACCTGGCTCCCCAAGTCAGCTCCCATGTCATCTTCCACTGAACCCACTGCCCTCCACTCTGCCCCACATTACCATCTTTCCCCAGGAAAATACAACTCATCATGTCATCTCGTGATGCGTCCAAAGTATGCTAATCACTTTCTGTGTTCTGGTACTGAACGGAAAACTACTGGATGCAATTTTATTATTTTTTCCCCTCTGCCATTTCCTTCCTAGCCTCTCGAATCACTATCTTGCTCCTGACTCATGAGATCACAGAAGCTGGCATCCTGTTTCTGAACCAGTGCACGCACTGGTAACCTCGAGGTGGATTTCTGCAATGCACCGCACACTGGGCTGCCCCGTACCAAGTTTGGAAACTTCACTTGTGCAAAACACAGCAGCTAGATTGGTTACTGGTGCATCTAGGAATGATCATATCACACCTGTACGAAAATCACTCCTTTGGCATGCCAATTAGGCCATTTCTGTCCTACCCTGTTCTAGTGCTATTATACCACTTTCACCATCCTATGCAATTCTGGGGTTTGTAGTTTCCTGAGGCCCAAGAGCTCTCTGGCTGAAAATTCTAAAGGGCCCTCCCTAAACTGCAAATCCCAGGATTCCAGAGAAGGTTGAAAGTGGAATAAGAGCACTAGAACCGTGTAGGGCAGAAATGGCCTTAGTTTCTGGCCAAACTACAAAGCACTGGCTGTTGTCTTTAAAGCCCTACATGGTTTGGGCACAGGTTACCTACAGGATTGTCTTCTCCCATATAATCCACCCTGTACACTCAAGTCTCCCAGGGGACATTTATATCACTCATCGAGGACCAAGCTGGCAACCATTAACCAGGGGACTTTTTCATTAGCCATCCCCAAGATTTGGAATGACCTGCCAAAAGAGACTTGACAGCTGGATACACTGTGGCCCTTTTCGCACGGGACTTTTCTCGCGCGACAGCCCCGTGAGCCTCGCGGGAGTGGGAGCGTCGCTCCGCACGACGCACTCCCACTTCCGCTGGGCTCACGGGGCTGAAGTGGCGCGAGCGCGGGTTTTTTGATTTTCGCTTCGAAGCGAAAATCACCCGCGCTCGTGCAACGCTCCCGGCGCCCGCGCACACTTACCTCTTGTGCGGAGCGTCGGGGAGCTGGCCGGGTCGCGCTTCCTTCCCTCCGCCCCTGCGAAAGGAAGGGACGGGTCGGGGTGCTAGCGCGACGGACGCGACACGTCCTGCTTTGCGCGCGGGGGGGGATGGACGGGACAGGCTCCTTTCTCGCACGCACACGGGGGGATGGACGGGACAGGCTCCTATCTCGCGCGCACGGGGGGGGATGGACGGGACAGGCTCCTTTCTCGCGCGCGCGGGGGGGGATGGACAGGACAGGCTCCTTTCTCGCGCGCGCGGGGCGGATGGACGGACGCGCGAGCCGCCTCCGCCTCCGGGAGGCTGCCACTTCCCCGCTCGTTCCTTCACCTGCGGAAGGAAGGAGGGGGAAGCGGCAGCCTCCCGGAGAAGGCTTCTTGCGCGAGCCGCCCTCCTCCGTCGTGCGAGCGCTGGCGCTGCGAAAAGGGCCTGTCTGTGTTTAAAACAGCATGAAAGACCCATTTCTTCCGGCAGGCCTATCCAGATGGTTTTTAAACTGCAAGTTTTTATATTAGGAATTTAATATGTATGTATGCCCTTCTGGAGAGCCAGCATAGTGTGGGGGTTTGAATATCAGACTACGATCCTGGAGACCAGGGTTTGATTCCCTGATCGGCCATGGAAACTACTGGGTGACCTTGAGTGCATCACTTAAGCCATTTCCGCACTAGACTGTTATAGCGCTATGATTCCACTTTCAATATCCTATGGAATCCTGTGCATCCTATGGAATCCGGCCCCTTCCGAAATTGCAAACCCCAGATTCCATAGGATGTTGAAAGTGGAATCATAGTGCTATAACAGTCTAGTGCGGAAATGGCCATACTCTCAGACCCAGGCCATTTCTGCACTAGACTGTTATAATACTATGATTCCAGCTGGCCCCTCCCAAAACTGCAACCCCTAGGATCCTATAGGATGTTAAACGTGGAATAATAGCACTGTAACAGTCTAGTGTGGAAATGGCCCCAGAACATCCTGTGATAGGCTTATTTCAGAGATGCCATAAGTTGGAAACAACCTGAAGGCACCCACCAACAGCTCTTTGAACTGATTATGTATTTTTAATTGGTGTTCCATGTTTTTAACTGTGTTTTGTATCTATTTGTTGCTGCATTTTAATCTGGTGCTCCCTGCCTCGATCCATAGGGAGGGGCAAGTAAGAAATAAATATTTATTGTTGTTGTTATCAGTACTGCTGCTAGTACTACTACTATTAAAGTCCCACGTACACCATCATCATTTACTTCGGGCATTTTGTTCTTTCACGGACAGCTAGATCCCTGGGAAAACTACCAGACCTGGTTAATCTTGGGAATCTAGAGGCATACTGAAAGAGATCCTTTAGTCCTTTAAATCTGCCTTTTCCGGCTCTATTGCCTCTTTAAAAACCATATGCACACATAAAGAACGGTTGGCTTTGTTCACAGAATATGTGCACCTGAGTGTGACGTATCTGTCAGTGAAGAAATATGTCTAAATAATCTGACCACGGAAAGGAAGATCCGTTAGTCATACCATTGACTCAGCGCTCTGTGCTGATTTTTAGATACGGGGTGTTTTAATTACACACACACACACACGCACACACACACAGACCAAGTTTGGCTCCTTCGGGCATTTGCAGCCGCTGGGCTTATTTTACAAGTTGACTTCTTGGGATCTGACGGTTGTTTATACACTGTGCGGTTTCATCATGTCAGCAGAGTATCATTGCAATGTAATAAAATGTAAGACATATAAACAGTGAGGCTGCAAATGCTGGATGCATTTATCAGTTGAATTAACTGAACCTCACTTCCCTTCCCAGAAGACATAACACACTACAAGCGGTTGAAATGTTTTAGCTTCCGTTGCATTGGTCAGCTGCCCTCAGGGTTTGGAACACGCCAGAAAGTGGGAGTAGCAAATAGCCCGGATAGGAACAGTTGCTGACTTTGGGGGATGACGATCCCAAGAATTCTTCCGGTGAACCTGCAGAACTCCCCACTGGTCATGGCACTGTCATCTTAAAAGTAACTTTTTCAGGCTCTGGGGTGGGTAACCCTTTTCCTGATCATTCTTCCAAACCACAGTCTTATAACAGGTCAGAGAACTGGACCATCTAGTCCTATGTATGTATGTGCCTTCATATCTCCTGTTTCATTAGGTTCTCTTTTGTCTGGAATACCACCAACAGCACTTGGTATTTGTTGGCGATCTTCCATCTAAGTACAGTCAGCCCTCCACACACGCTAAGGGGTGTATGACTCTGTCGGGAGTGCTTTGAGGGTGTTCCTGCATGGCAGGGGGTTGGACTGGATGGCCCCTGTGGTCTCTTCCAACTCTACATTTCTATGATTCTATGACTCCCTTAAAAGTGAAAAAATAGCAAATATCAAAATGGGTATATGTGTCTAGGGGAAGGGGGCCCAGGCATGGTGGGGAGAGTGGACACTCAGGGTGCAAACCAGGGAAAGGAGAGAGAAAGGGCATGTTGGCACGCTGGCCCTATACTGCCTCTCTCTTGCCCATCTCCTTCCTTGGGAGTGGAGAGAGCGTTGGGAGAAGGTTTGTGGTGCTGAGAAACTGGCCTGTGAGCCCTCCTTAGCTGGCCTGGCAGCTGCTGGTGGAGGACGAGAAGGCTCAAAGATGGGTTTTTAAAGGACTGCTTGGCCTGACTGGAGCTGTGGAGAAGGAAGGTTGCCCTGGAAAAGAAGCACTTGAGATGTGGGTGCAGTAGTCGGAGAAATTTGCAAATCATCAAATCTGTGAAAGTGAAACCTGCAAATGTGAAGGGCCGACTACACTAACCAGGGACGACCCTGCTTCGTTTCCAAGATCAGGTGAGACCCGGTGCCTTTAGGGTATTTAGCCCGTCTCATCTAGCCACAGGGTGGGCAAAGTCTGGCTTAGGGGCCACACATGGCACCTGAAGACTGTTTATGTGGCCCTCAATCCATCCAGACTCCCTGGATTGTCTTTTTTTCTGACCATTGAAATAGCCCCCACCCATTCAACAAAATAAATAAATAGAAATAAATCTATTTTGCATTTCCTATTATCTGGAAGCAATCAATCTAACTATAAGCGTTTGTTTCACTATGTTGTCGAGCTGCAGTATCCAGACAAGGCATATTTTTCACACTAGACGGCTAGCATTCACTATAATTCACCCTAAGCACTCATACACATATATGTATACTGAGTAGCAAGTTGAATAAACCATACAGTTGCAGACATGGGCCATTTCTGCACCAGATTGTTATAGTGCTATTATTCCACTTTCAAGCTCCTGTGGAATCCTGGGGTTTGTAGTTTACTGAGACCAAAGAGTTCTCCGGTGGAGAATTCTAAAGGCACCTCCCTGAAGTGCAAACACCAGGATTCCATAGGAGGTTGAAAGTGGAATAATAGCACTGTAACAGTCTAGTGTGGAAATGTCCATTGTGTCAGGGGATTTCTTCTGCATTTTCCACTGACAGTCAGCATTGTGTAGTTGTCTGAGTGTGACACTACCACCCTGAAGACACAAGTTCAATCTTCTGCTTGGCCATGGACTCCCACTGATGGCCTTGGATATGTTACACACTCTCAGTCCCAGAAAACCTGATAGGCTCACTTTAGGGTCACCATAAGATGGAAACAAGGCACACAACAACCTATACAAGTAAGGCATAAATACCATCCTTCCAGGAGAGTAGATCTTGATTGAACATTAGAAAGAATTTCCTGACAGTAAGAGCAATTCAGCAATGGAAGCAATTCCCTAGAGAGGTGGTGAGGTCTTCTTTTCTGGACGTCTTCAAGAGAGGCTGGGCAGCTACCTGCTGGGGATGCTTTAGTTGGAAACCTTGCACTGAGCACCAGATTGGACTCAATGGCAGCGGCACGAAGGAAAGCTGTTTCCACAAAACTGCCAGTCATAGAATCATAGAGCTGGAAGAGACCCCAGGGGCCATCGAGTCCAACCCCCTGCTATGCAGGACACCCATCAAAGCACTCCCGACAGATGGCCATCCAGCCTCTGCTTGAAAACCTCCAAAGAAGGAGACTCCACCACGCTCGATGGAGGCAGCAGATTCCACTGCCAGGAAGTTCTCCTGAGGTTCAAGTGGAATCTCCTTTCCTGCAGCTTGAATCCATTGCTCCTTGTCCTAGCCAGTCTCGGATGGACAGAATGAAATGACTATAAAAAGAGGAGGAACTTCCTCAGAATTGAGGGGATTTTTAAAATTGTTGCTGTTGGCCCCATTCCCAGGTTGGCTGAGCCTTCCTGATAGAACCATGTTGTGTGAAGACACCCTGAGCATGATGCACCCTCCCACAGCCATGCTCTGAAGTAAGGGGACAGTTGTGTGGCCAATGCAATTAATGAAGAATCTTTCAGCAGCTCACAAACATGGCTGACTTCACCTCCAAGAGGAAAGGAAAAATTAAATCAAAATGCCTCCAATTTTCCTGGAGGACGATATTTGCTGGAAAAGTTTTGACTTGGCTCCAGCTGGCTCAGGAACAGAACCACTTTTGAACTGATCTGAGAGAGTTCTGGGCTCCTTATTTTAAGAAGAATATAGACAAACTGGAGTGGGTTCAAAAAAGTCAATGAAAATTATAAGAGGCATGGAGAACAAAACATATGAGGAGGTTGAAGGATCTGGGCTTGGGTTCAGCTTGATGAAGAGAAGACTGAGGAGTGATATACTTTCACTCCTGAAATACCTCTAGGGCTGTCACAAAGAGAAGGGGGCTGGCCTCTTCTCTGCTGCCCTAGATGGTAGGACCAGATCAACTGGTCAGAAGTTACAGGAGGATAGACTTCGACTGAATGTCAGAAGGAACTTCTTAACAGTGAGAACGGTTGGGCAACGGAACCAACTGTCCCTGCACCCTTCCCTGCCTTCCCCCTGTCATTCGCCCCAGTGGGGAGGGAAATGCATGCACACACCTTGTGAATAATCAAATTTGCAAATGCAAACATGGAGGGCTGGCTGTACAGCATTCAGTAGTGGGAGACTCATTTTAAGGAAGGTATAGACAAGTTGGAGAAGGTTCAGAGAAAGGCAACAAGAATGGTAAGAGGTCCAAAGAATAAGACATATGAGGAAAGGTTGAGAGAGCCTGGCATGCTCAGCCTGGTGGAAAGAGGATTGAAGGATGACACGATCACACTCTTCAAATAACTCAAGGGCTGTCATGGAAAAGAAGGTGCAGGTTTGTTCTCTGCTGCCCCAAGTCTCATGGTTTTAAATTGCAGGATTTCAACTGAATATTAGAAGGAACTTCTTGACAGTAAGAGCTGGTTGGCAATGGAAGCAATTGTCTCCTTTTCTGGATGTCTTCAGAAAGAGGCTGGATGGCTACCTTCTAGGGATGCTCTAGCTAGAGATCCTCCACAGAGTAGGGAGTTAGACTTGATGGCCCACACAGCCCCTTCCAGATCTATGATTCTATGATTATTTAACATTGTAAAATATCAAATTTTTCAAAAGCAGAAGTGGATTTCTGGCGATCTCATAATTTCCTTCTCCACCTTATTTTTCAATAGTTTTGACAGGACTCCCCCCCACAAGCTGTACCTTCAGTGGGGGCAAAATGAAGGAACCGCCCCCCCAAATAAGAATTCTGTCCCACCTGCAATGACCTTTTCCTTCAGTTCCTAAACTCCTAGCCTTGAAGAGGGTGAAACACTGAAAATCATTCACACCTAGGATTTTGCTATTTCCTGTGTTCACATTCCTTTGATACCTCTGCCTGTCCATGGTCTTTAGATCAGCAGTTCTCAACCTGTGGGTTGCGACCCCTTTGGGGGTCAAACGACCCTTTCACAGGGGTCGCTTAAGACCATTGGAAAATACATATTTCCGATGGTCTTAGGCTCCATTCCCTCCTCGGTGGTGGTGCGCAAGCACAAGCCATGCGCTCGCGTCCTCCGGCCCCTTTGGCGCGATTCATAACAGTAGCAAAATTACAGTAGCAACAAGAATAATTTTATGATTGGGGGTCACCAAAACATAAGAAACTGTATTAAAGGGTCGTGGCATTAGGAAGGTTGAGAACCACTGCTTTAGATGCTTAAACTGTATTACAGAGCTGGAGCTGGAGGGGATCACCAAAGCCACCTGGTCCAACCTCATTCCGCCTGGCAGGAAGGACACAGCTCAAGAGCTTCTGCCCGTCCAACCTCTGTGCAAAAACCACCAAAGGAGGAGAGTCTGCCACTGGTCGGCAGTTGATTCTACTGTCAGTTTTAAACACTCGGTTGAGGTTTTAAGTTGGTGCAACGCTAGAAATTTGGGGACTGGAGGAAAATTCATGGGGGACAGCAGGAATCTTATTTTGGGACACAGTCCTTATTTTGCCCCCCAAGTTGCAGGAAAGGAGATTCCACCTGAACCTCAGGAAGAACTTCCTGACGGTCAGGGCTGTCTGGCAGTGGAAGATGCTGCCTCGGAGTGTGGTGGAGTCTCCTTCTTTGGAGGTGTTTAAGCAGAGGCTGGATGGCCATCTGTCAGGAGTGCTTTGAGGGTGTTCCTGCATGGCAGAATGGGGTTGGACTGGATGACCCCTGAGGTCTCTTCCAGCTCTACACTTCTATGATTCTATGATTCTAAGTTCCATCTCTGCTCCTCTTGCACAGTGTGCCGGAGCAGAACACCAGCCCTGGACTGTGCACAACAACCTGCTCCTGATCTGGGCCAATGCTATCTGCTCTGATGGATCCAGGTCTATAGGGGACACAGAAGGGTCTTCTCTGCATCACCTGCTCTCTGATCCTGTTTGCCAGAGAGGCTGCCAGAGACACCCAAAGACACCCAGGGAAACATAAGCCTAACATGTGAAAACAGGCTCAGCCGTTGGTGTTTCATGGTTTGTCTAGCTGAGGCAAAACCACTGTTTTTGGAATAGAACCACAGAATCTTAGAACTGGAAGAGATGCCAAGGGCCATCCAGTCCAACCCCCTTCTGCCATGCAGGGATAGACAATCAAAGCACTCCCAACAGATGGCCATCCAACCTCTGTTTAAAAACCTCCAAAGAAGGAGATTCCACCACATACCCAGGCAGCAGCATATTCCACTGTTACGCTTCTCTTACCATCAGGAATTTCTTCCTGATGTTTAGATGGAATCTCTTCTCCTGAACTTTGAAGCCATTGCTCCATGTCCTCGTCTCTGGAGCAGCAGAAAACAAGCCTGCCCTGTCCTCCAGATGACATCTCTTCAAACATTTAAACATGGCTACCACGTCACCTCTATGATTCTATGATTCTCTGAGGACCACACAAGGTTGGGTGGTGGGTTGCTGCTTTAGGTCACAACACAAAGGAAAAGGTTAGCCTAAAGCATGTGCAGAATGCATTGCCAAGCAGACCTCACACAGTGACCATTTCTGCACTAGCCTGTTATAGTGCGATGATTCCACTTTCAACATCCTCTGGAATCCTGGGGTTTGCAGTTTCGGGAAGAGCCAGCCGGCGCCGGGGGAGAGCCCGGCCATCTCGGCGGTGATGTTCTCGGTGTGTTGATTCCACTTTCAACATTCCAGAGGATGTTGAAAGTGGAATCATCACGCTATAACAGGCTAGTGCAGAAATGGCCACTGAGGGAGCACGGATTGAAAGAAGGAAAACTAGAGGAGCGGAGGCTAGATTCAATGGGGGTTGGGGGAAGCAGGCAGGCAACTGCTCCGGCTTGAGTCTGAACTTTAATGGTGCTGTCTGAGATTCTGCAGCCCATTTCCCCAAATTGGTCTGGGATGCTCTTCTTTACAGGGAAGGGTGACTTGGGACTCTGAGTTCAGCAGGAGAATAGAGATTTTTCCAAATTAAAAGTGGGACTGTCTTAATTTTAATCACACTACTCAGGAAGGAGAATCAGTGTGGCATAGCGGTCTTAATGCTGGACCACGATCCCGGAGACCTAGCTTTGACTCCCCATCGGGCCATGGAACCCCACTGACCTTGGGGGCGCGACACACTCTCAGCCCCAGAAACCTCCCATAGTTTTTGCCTTAGGTTCACCCCTAAGTCAGAACCGTCACGAAGGCACACAACAAAAGCAGCATTATGGAGGAAGCGCTGAAATACCCTAAGGGCATCAGATGCCGTCTGAGGTCATGGAAAGGGAGCAGGGGCAGCCCTGGCTGGTAGTTCGGACTAGGGCCCGGCGCGGATAGCCCCCCTCCAGGGGCCGAGGGGCCCCAGGTGGTACGATCCCTCTCCCCCGCCGCCTCCCTCCCTCCCTCGGGCCACTCACCGTGAAGGGCAGGGAGCAGACGGCGAAGGTGACGGTCATGATGGAGAGGAGGAGGAGGTGGTCCAGCTCCTCGGAGACGGAGGGCGGGCGGCCCCCGAGGGCCGGCGGCGCGGGCTCCGAGGGGGCGGGCAGGGGCCGGGCGGCCTTCCCGCGGCGGTGCATGCGGACCAGGCTGACGATGGCGCTGAGGTTGCAGAGGAGGACGGCGAGGATGAGGAGGAGCAGGAGCGAGGCGTAGAGGAGGGCGAAGGGCAGGGCGGCGCGGTCCCCCGACGGCGGCGGCGACGGCGCGCCCGCGGCGCCCATCTGGACGAAGCACCAGGTGCCCGGGCAGTACTGGACGTAGCGGCCGAAGCCGAGGAGCGGGAGGGCGCAGAAGGCGGCGGCCAGGGCGTAGAGGGCCGGCGGGGCGGCGGCCAGGAGCGCCGTCGGGAGCCCGCCGGCCAGGCGGCGGTAGAGGTAGGGCGCGCCGAGGGCCAGGCTCCGCTCCAGCGCCATGGCGCCCAGGCAGCCCAGCGTGGCCAGGCTGAAGAAGCTCATGGCGAAGGCGAAGTAGAGGCAGACGCCCTCGCCGCCGGCCAGCCCCACCAGCGTCCGCCCGCGCCCGTACGCCGCCAGCACCACGGGGCTCAGCAGGCAGGTGCCCAGCAGGTCGGTCAGCACCAGCGCCAGCACCAGCCCGTGGAAGGGCGCCGCCCGCTCCCGCCGCGCCCGCCGACGCCGCCTCGCCGCCAGCAGCAGCGCCAGCGCCGTCGCGTTGCCCAGCAGCCCCGCCGCGAACATCACCGCCGCGATGGCCGGGCCCTCCCCCGGCGCCGGCGCCAGCAGCTCCAGCCGCTCGCACGGCCGCCCCGCGCCCATCGCCCCGCCGCCGACTGAGCGCCCCACCGGAGGGAGAGGGAGAGGAGGGAGCGAGGAGAGCGGGCGGCGCCGCCCTCGGCCCTCCGTCCCGCCCCGTCCCGCGCTCCCCCTTCGCTGCTTTCCTCCCCGCGCGCACCGCCCGCAGCGCCTTGGCGCGGACGCCCCGTCGGAAAAAGCCGGGAGAAGGAAAGGAAAGGACGCGGCTGCCTGCCTGCGTCCCCGAGGGCTGCGGGGATGGGGGCATCGGGGCCCTCCTCCCACACCCTCCAAGTGCCCCAAAGCAGAGATGGGGGATCGGGGTCCTCCTCCCTCACCCTCCAAGTGCCTCGATGCAGGGATGGGGGATCAGGCCCTCCTCCCCCACCCTCCAAGTGCCCCTATGCAGGGATGGGGAGGGGATAAAGGCCCCCGCGCTCCCCCTTCGCCGCTTTCCTCCCCCGCGCGCACCGCCCGCAGCGCCTTGGCGCGGACGCCCCGTCGGGAAAAGCCCGGAGCGCCCGCGGCGGCGGAAGAAGGAAAGGACGCGGCTGCCTGCCTGCGTCCCCGAGGGCTGCGGGGATGGGGGCATCGGGGCCCTCCTCCCACACCCTCCACGTGCCCCAAAGCAGAGATGGGGGATCGGGGTCCTCCTCCCTCACCTTCCAAGTGCCTCGATGCAGGGATGGGGGATCAGGCCCTCCTCCCCCACCGTCCAAGTGCCCCAAAGCGGGGATGGGGGATCGGAGCCCTCCTCCTCCACCCTCCAAGTGCCCCTATGCAGGGATGGGGAGGGGATAAAGGCCCCCGCGCGCCCCCTTCGCCGCTTTCCTCCCCCGCACGCACCGCCCGCAGCGCCTTCGTCCGGACGCCCCGTCGGAAAAAGCCGGGAGCGCCCGCGGCGGCGGAAGAAGGAAAGGACGCGGCTGCCTACCTGCCCCCAGGGCACCTGCCTGCGGGGATGGGGGCATCGGGGCCTTCCTTCCACCCCCTCCAAGTGCCCCGATGCAGGGAATGGGGAAGGGATAAAGGCCCCCCTCTCACACCCTCCAAGTGCCATGGTGCAGGGATGGGGGGATCGGGGATCGAGTGCTTCCCACCCCCTCCAAGTGCCCCGATGCAGGGATGGGGGAGCGGGGCCCTCCTCCCGCCCCCTCCAAGTGCCCCAAGGCAGGGAATGGGGGGGGATAAAGACCCTCTTCTCACACTCTGCAAGTGCCCCAATGCAAGGATGGGGGGATCAGGGCCTCCTCCCACCCCCTCCAAGTGCCCCGATGCAGGGATGGGGGGAGATCAAGGCCCCCCTCTCACACCCTCCAAGTGCCATGGTGCAGGGATGGGGGAATCGGGTATCAAGTGCTTCCCACCCCCTCCAAGTGCCCCGATGCAGGAATGGGGAGCGGGGCCCTCCTCCCGCCCCCTCCAAGTGCCCCAAAGCCGGGAATGGGGGGATCGAGGTCCTCCTCCCGCACTCTCCAAGTGCCCCAAGGCAGGGAATGGGGGGGGGATAAAGACCCTCTTCTCACACTCTGCAAGTGCCCCAATGCAGGGATGGGGGGATCGGGGCCTCCTCCCACCCCCTCCAAGTGCCCCGATGCAGGGATGGGGGGATCAAGGCCCCCCTCTCACACCCTCCAAGTGCCATGGTGCAGGGATAGGGGAATCGGATATCGAGTGCTTCCCACCCCCTCCAAGTGCCCCGATGCAGGGATGGGGGAGTGGGGCCCTCCTCCCGCCCCCTCCAAGTGCCCCAAGGCAGGGAATGGGGGGGATAAAGACCCTCTTCTTACACTCTGCAAGTGCCCCAATGCAGGGATGGGGGATCGGGGCCTCCTCCCACCCCCAAATGCCCCGATGCAGGGATGGGGGGATCAAGCCCCCCTCTCACACCCTCCAAGTGCCATGGTGCAGGGATGGGGGAATCGGGGATCGAGTGCTTCCCACACCCTCAAAGATCCCTGATGCAGGGATGGGGGGGATAAAGACCCTCCTCTCACACCCTTCAAGTGCCCCGATGCAGGGATGGGGGGGATAAAGGCCCTCCTCCCGCACCCTCCAAGTGCCCCAAAGCAGGGATGGGGGGATCGGGGCCCTCCCCCCACCCTCCAAGTGCCCCAATGCAGGGATGGGGGATCGGGGCCTCCTCCCGCACCCTCCAAGTGCCCCTATGCAGGGATGGGGGGGCCGGAGCCCTCCTCCCGCACCCTCCAAGTGCCCCTATGCAGGGATGGGGGTCGGAGCCCTCCTCCCCCACCCTCCAGGTGTCCCAAAGAAGGGAATGGGGGGGGAAAGGCCCTGACACCCTCCAAGTGCCCTGGTGCAGGGATGGGGGGATCAGGGCACTCCTCCCACACCTTCCAGGCATCCCGCTGTGGAGCGGAGGGTATGGATTGATCCTCTATTGTCCCACTTGTTGAGCTGATTTTCATATGTCCCCTCAAATCACAGTTGGAAGGGGCCATCCAGTCCAAGCCCATTCTGTGCACCAAAATACACCATCTGAGCGTTCCTGACAGGTGGCCGTCCAGCCTCTGTTCAAAACCTCCGAAGAAGGAGACTCCACCACACTCCATGGAGGCAGCAGCGGATTCCACCGTGGAACTGCTCTGACCCTCAGGAAGTTCTCCCCTAATGTTTAGGTGGACCCTCTTTTCTTGTGACTTGAATCCATTGCTCTGTGTCCTCGTCTCTGGAGCCGCAGAAAAGAAGCATATTTCCTCCTTTGCATGACTTCCTTTCAAATACAAGTTATCCTTCCACGTTCACCAGGGCAGAGCTTTCCAGACTTTTCATGTTGGCAACACGCTTTGTAGACATGCATCATTTTGCGACACAGTAATTTCAGTTTTACTAGCAAACCAGAGGTTAAACTAACCCCGTTTAAGAGATACAGAAATACATAAATTGTAATAACAAAAGGTATGAGGACACAACATATCTCATGAAAACCTTTAATATAGTTTTAAAAATATATGATTTATAAATAATAACATGCATTTCCAAGATTGTAGGTGACACACCTACACACTTCAGGCAACACACTAATGTGTTGCGGCACACTGTTTGGAAAGCCCTGTGCTAGGGCTAGGTGGAAAAACTGTGAATAACTCTAGGTTCTCCCAAACCATATTTAACACACAAAAAAGTAGGATCACCATATTCAACCCACTATGAATTACTTGGAGGCACCAGAGTTCCTTCACAAGACAAAAGTGGGGAGCTGGTGGGGCTTTCAGCCACCCCCACGGCTGCCCCACACCATTTTAAATAGGGACTTACAAGGCGCGTTCACGGTTTCTCAGTCTCATGGGGCTTGCAGTCCCTATTAAAAATGGCAGAGGGAACCCGCAGCTTTACTTGTTAAATATGCCGGGGCAACAAAGGGAAATAAGAAGTCACCAGAAGATATGATTATATTTAATAACTGCAGCAAAGTTGACCTATGCGCAGCACTGGAAAGAAAAGAAGCAGACTGATATAGAAGAATGGAAGTTAAAAGTTCTGGATATGATAGAGATGGGAAAAATTGCATTTTCTTTGAAGAATAAATCTATCCAGAACTTTGAGAAAGAATGGAAAAGAGTATTGGATTGGGTAAGGATATAAATGTATAAGAAACCAAAGAAGAAAGAATGTAACTGTAAGATGGAAATTATGTCCGTAATGGAATGGAAATGGGCAATTTCAGCTGGAAGATTTAAGCATGGAAGTGTGTGTGGGGGGGTTATTTTCGAGACAAACTTTCCATAAAATGGCATAGGGAGGCAGCAGAGGTGATAGCAAATAATCCATAAATAATTAAATACACAAAAGTGAAACCCACAAATATGGAGGGCTGGCTGTATTTAAACACGGCCATCACATCACCTCTTCACCTTCTCTTCTCCAGGTCAAACAATACTCAGCTCCTTCCCTAAGCTTCTCCTCACAGGGCTTCATGGTTTCCAAACAGTTTCCAAATTTCTCTCTCCTCCTCTCGTTTTCCCTGTCTGTTCTCAGCTTACTTCAGTTGCAGCAAACTGAGTTTAAAGTATAAAAGTAGTTTGCACTCCATTATGAACTCAGAAGGGGGAATGAAGAGGAGAGGAGGGGGAAATTCTTTCCCTTCCCAGTAGGTCCAGGCAAAAGCAAACTGCTGCAAGCACTCTCTTCCTCATGCCCTCATATTTTGCCACCTTGGCCAGATTCTGATGTTGCTTGGCTACATGTATCCCAGTTTAATCCATGATATCCTGGAGGCGGCGTGTCATCCCTACTGTTACCTGTATGTTGGGGGTCCCGGGAGGGGCGCCCAAATTACCGAATAAAAACACAAGTTGGAGGAAATTAGCTTGAGCACTCTCTCGACTAAACGAGAGGCAGGGTAACTTTAGCAAGGATCTTTAGGTCAGAGAGTGGCTAGACAAGGTTTTAAAGTAACAAAACAATATTTTATTAAAGACAGGAAACACGGAAGACAAGACATAAACTAACTAACTGAGAAATAGAAACGGAGAGCTTTTTGGGAAGGGCAATATGACACCTGGTCTCATAGTCCTGGAGAGAAGCGGGGTTCCGGGAAAGAAAGCTCAGCGTGGTTAGCTGAGGGGAGTTTCCTTAGACAACCGGCAGCAAGGCGGGATGGAAGTCCAAAGTAGTCCGAAAATGTCCCCAAAATGGGGACCTTTTATAGGGTGGATTTTATCTACAGGCTATGTTATGCTTGGTAAGAACAAAGGAAATTTCGAGTTGAACAAAGGAGTTGGAAAAGGTCAAGTTTTGCATGATTGGTTTAGCTCTTAATGACAATGGTGTGGCCGGTACGTTGATGGCCCGATACAAAAGAATGGCTCGGCTCTTGGCCGAGTGGCTTTGTGTGGATATGCGCCGAGCAAAGCCAGTTTGCAGGGAGGTTTTTCCCTAAAGCAACGGAGAGGCTCAAGTTGCCTGCCTGAATGGGGTTTTGGAATGTACAACCATTAATGGCCGCGTCCCAGACGTGCTTGTCCAGGGGACCTCTGCAAACACTGGGAGTAGGGTGGCAGAGAAAGGTCAAGCAAAGGCCAAATTATTTGATATCAAAAGGATATCTAGTGCTCTCACCCGACATATCATAACTGTGATAACACTACTATCCAAGAATGCCTGGGAGGAACGTGGAAAAGACAAGCCTTTCTCATGCTTTCTACCTTAACCTTTCAGTGTTTAGTTCACCCTACCCCAAACAAAATAGAAAAAATAGTTTTCATGGATCTAAGGTTTTTAACCTTTAGTCTTCCAGACGTTTTGGAATTCACCTCCCGGAAGCCCTAGAAGCCTGGCCAGTGTTCAAGGATTATGGGAGCTGGAGTCAAAAAGTCGTCAAATTGGAAGAATCCAACTCCATTCAGTCATACAGGAATACACCATCAAAGCAACCCCAGCAGATGGCCACCCAGCCTCTGTTTTAAAACCTCCAAAGAAGGAGACTCCACCACACTCGTCAGGAGGGCCAAAGGCTGAAATACAACCAGTAGTTTTCCATCTTTGATCCTCCAGATGGATTTTACCTCCCAGAATCCCTAAACAGTGGCTAAGCTGACTGCAGTGGTATCTGGAAGAACAAAGGTTGAGAAATAGTGTGTTTCACAACTGCATCCCTTTGAAAGAGGGCTTTTTTAGCTTCAGAAAGGATTAGGGGTACTGGGGTTGCCCGCGTTGCTTCACCACTCTGTTACCCTGTTCTCTGGGGGTCCCGGGAGGGATGCCCAAATAACCAAAACACAAACACAAAGTTGGGGAAAATTAGCTGGAACACTCACTAAAGCTAGCGAGAGGCAGAGTAACTTAGGAGGGGTCTTGCAACCCAGCGTCTACAGGGTCAGGTCAGTCAAGCAGTCAGACAGTTTAAACTAGCAAAAATGATGTTTTATTAAAGGACAAACGAACAGTAAAGACACCACAATCACACAGCTAAGGGAAGGATTGGAAATAAGGATTTTCGGGGGAAATGGGTGATATGACACCTTTTCTCGTAGACCTGAAGAAGCTGAAGAAGGGTTTGTGGAAATGGAATCTCAGTACGCAGGACTAAGGGGATGGAACTCAGGAGCGATCCGAATGAGGCAAGCGATCCGAGGTGGTCTCGGAATCGGGGGGTTTTTATAGGGTGAATTGTGACTGCAGGCCATGCCTTACTTGGTGAGAACAATGCGAGTTTGGAGCGGGACAAAGCTTTAGAAAAGGTCAAGTTTAACATGATTGGCTTAGTGCAGAATCAACAATAGTGTAGCCAGAATGCAAATGCACAGTACTTAGTCCGGCTTTGTAAGACTATTGGCTCCGGGCCGGGCGCCTTTGTTAGTGTCGTGCTTAAGCAAAAGGGTGTTTGCAGGAGAGGTCCCTGAAGCGGCGGAGTGACTCTGTTCTGCCTGCCTAGGTGGAGAGTGGAATGTCCAACACTTACCGGCCGTGCCTGTTTACGTGCTTGTCCGGAGGCCTCGCAAACACGTGGAGCGGGGTGGCAGAGGATGGCCGAATGGTTTTGATATCAAAAGAGATATCTAGTGCTATCACCGGGTAGGCCTGGGCCGAAGTAACAAGGGCATTTTTAGCTTCAGAAAGGATGTCAAGGCATGTGAAGGTGATACCTTCTCTGTCCCCACCCGTCCCACTTGGCAGATAATGTCTTGTAAAGTAAACAGAAGAGACTGCCAATTATTATCTTGGCAGGATATAGGAATGGGCACCATCTGTTTGAATGGGCCTGTCACCGGGTTAATAGTTCCGTTCTGTTTGAGAGAAAGTTTATTAAGTGCTGCAAATATATTGCTGGAAGGAAATTTGAACCAGGCCCCGGTAAGGCTCCTGGCAGTTCTGGTATTGTTAAAGGCCATCTCTCTCATGCACTGTAACTTTTTATAGCTTCCTTCTAGAACTGTCGGGGGCCTTTGACTAATGACTGATTACCCAAGAAGCAGCATTGTATAGTAGTTTGAGCGTTGGACTATGGCTCTGGAGGGCAGGGTTCTGTTGGGAGTTAAGAGTTTCCCAAGGTGTCAGCTGTTTTGGGGAAACTCTATGAAAGCTAAAACTGTTAGGAATCAGCCTTCTTTTAGCAGAGTAGCAGAAAAAGCATCTCTCAATCTCTCTGTGGCTTCCCTGAACTGAAACTGACTAAGAAAACAAAACAAGGCAGGCAGTTTCAGGTTACAAACTTAGACAAATTTACTAATGGATTTCATAGTTATATATATGTAACTGCATCCTAACTAGCTAACAGATAGATACCTACAGTAAGGCATGATGGGGAGGAGGCAAAAATCAGTGTGTTGGTTCAAAACTGAAGGCAGATAGACTCCTTCAACAGAATATGAAACCACAGGCTCCCAGCCAGGGATAGATACCCCCTATGTTGTTTAATAATAATAATAATAATAATAATAATAATAATAATAATAATAATAATAATAATAATAAAAATTTCTATCCCGCCTCTCCCCATGGATCAAGGCGGCGAACAACAATAATACATTAATTACATCAAAAGTTTCATAAAAGTTCATAAAAGTTTACACATGTTTAGGAGTTGCCTTTATTCCCTGAGGTGTTTTAACCCTCAACCCAGCGAAGAGAGGGGGCATTTTAAATCCCTTGTAGAAATCAAGACTAACAAAGCAAGCATTTAATAACATTGGATCTGTAATGGTATTTCCCCCCCTCTTTTTTGTTTTCATTACAGTCAGGATTGGAGGGCGGGGGGGGGCTCATGTCACATCCTGGCTAACTTGCCCTCGAAAACTTCACTTAAGAGTTTCAAACAGAAGTGTTTTATTTAGAAAAGCAAGCAACACAGCAACTTTTCCAAAAGTTGCTGAAACTAAAGCATCGGAGTAGGTTGCAAGTTGTATACTTTGCCCTACAAATTTTGGCACAAATATCAATGATTGGTTAAAGCCGTACATGTCAAGTAACAGGCACGTTCCCAGGCTTACAGTTATTTACATACTTTTCATCATGGGAGCAAGGTGAAGTTCCTGTCCCCTTATCTATGCATGACCCATTCCCATAACACTTTCTTGCTATTTCATTCCCCCTCTCCCCATTTTGATCTTCTTTCCTTTTGCCTGCTACAAAGTGACATTGAACATACAGCAATTAACCATCTGGAGCGTAGAGATACTTTAAGAGTAGCAAATAACAATGGATATGTCATAGCACTTTAGCAGGCACTGACCTATTTGTTTCTAATGCAGCTACACTATTAAATATACATATTAAATGTTAAATACACATATGACAGGAGGAATGCATCCTGAAAGGTCACAGCCCTACTGGGTAATAAAATCATAGATTCATAAAGTTGGAAGAGACCCCAGGGGCTTTCCAGTCCAACCCCCCGCCATGCAGGAACACCCATCAAAGCATTCCCAACAGATGGCCATCCAGCCTCTGCTTAAAAACCTCCAAAGAAGGAGACTCCACCACACTCAAGACAGCATATTCCACTGCTGGACAGCTCTGACCATCAGGAAGTTCTTCCTGAGGTTTAAGTGGAATCCATTGCTCCTTGTCCTAGTTTCTGAAGTAGTGGAAAATAAGCTTGTTCCCTCTGTGATATGACATCCTTTCAAATATTTAAATATGGCTATCCTGTCCCCTGTTAACTTTCTCTTTTGCAGACTAAACATACCCAGCTCCCTGAGATGCTCTTCATAGGGCTCCATGGCTTCCAGGTCCTTCACTATTTTGGTTGCTCTCCTCTGGGCACACTCCAGCTTGTTGATATCCTTCTTGAAAAGAGATCCTCAGAACTGGACACAGTACTCCAGATGAGGTCTGATCAAAGAATAGGGTGCTACTATTACTTTCCTCAATCTAGATACCATACTCTTATTAATGCAACCAGAATTGCATTGGCTTTCTTGGCTGCTGCATCACACTGCTGACTTATGTTCAGCTTGTACTCTACCAAGACTCCTAGATCCCTTTAGTTATATGCCTTTTTTCCTTTTTCCTTTTTCTTCCTTTCCTTCTTTTCCTCTCTTTTTTCCTTTTTGTTTCTTTATTTTATGTATTACAAAATAATACACAAAGTAATGTGTATACTTTGATTTTAACTTAGATGATTTGTGTTAAAAATTAATTAAAAAAAGAACACAGGAAGTCAATGTTTATGTTCTGTTGAATTAATGGGTGTACTTTAGATGGCTCATTCTTGTATTGTGGTATTTTAAAGCATTTTATATTCTTAAAAGACTGTACACTGTCCAGAGAAGTCTGGTTATTTCGCCATTTAAAAGCATAAGAGATAAGATAAGGACAGAGAGGGTATACTCTCACAGTCTCACGAGCATCAAGGTATTCAGAAAACTAAAGCAAGGGCAAGAGGGTTGATGTACTGGCCTGATATGTCAAAAGATATTGAAACAGTTATTGGGAACTGTCCTGCCTTTGGTCATTTTGCTCCAAGCATCACACCATGAGGGGCCATTTCTGGATTTTTTCCAGAGGTGCAATATCCCTTGATCGCAATGGGTGGGGATACATTGGCATTGGGACCATGACGATGTTATACAAAACCATGACTTGTGGACCAGCAGCAATGCGAACCCCCCCGTGGGACAGCAGTGTCACACGGAAATGGCCTGAGTCAGAGGAGATGGCAGCTGAGGCAGTGGGAGGACCTTCTCCCCAGCAGGAAGCTGAAGATGTGGCACAGCCATTTTTGCTGAGCATAGGAAGGACAAGAAGCTACATCAGTCCCAGTGACTCTTGAGTAGGAGACACCGACTAATCAAGCACCTTGTGCCTTGGGACACCTGGCTATAAATATTCCAGCAGTTCACTGGCAGCCATGTTGCTTACAACTGTCTGATTTGGTGACTGGCAGTAGTCTTTTTGGTGTTTTGTGTTCCCCCGAATGACTTCTATTTATTATTGTCTTACTCCTTGCTGACATTATTTGGACTACTGACCTGCTGTAGACTTCTGGACTGCCTGATGACCATTCTCTTGCTTCTTCCATCATCCTGTTGGATAACATGTGACTGACCTGGACTTGCATTTCAACCATCTGCTTCCTGGGACTCTTGCTGAATGGAGCATAGGACACTTACATCACCTAAGGGAACACCAGGCAACTTAGTAGATTGAGCATTTGGTTCATCTTGCCTTAAACCTATGCAGCCAGGACTTTCACATGCCTGCCTTTGTGGACTTAACTGGCTAGTGAGCTTGTTTTCTGCTGCTCCAGAGACTAGGACACTATGGAGCCATGGATTCAACGCAGAGGAAAAGAGATGCCACCTAAACATCAGTGGAATCTGCTGCTGCCTCCGTGGAGCGTGACGGAGTCTCCTCCTCCTTTGGAGAGATGTAAAGGGTTGCCGGATGGACATCTGCCAAGAGAGGGTTTTGCCGGAGTGTTCCTGCACGGCAGAAGAAGGGGGTTGGACGGGATGGCTGTTGTCTTCTCTCCAACTCTAGGATTCTATGAAAGTGTCGGGGAAAAACGGAGAAACCATCAGTAGAATGATGGGAATTGTCAAAATGGATGATCTTACACAGAGGTTACAGGGATATACAAACAGAGATCCCCCCCCCAAATGGAAGTGTTTCCTTAATTACTCGAAGAAAAAGGAGGGTGAACGGATGCTACAGGTTTTCGCTTCCTTAATGCTTCTGTTCTGATTAACCATTTACTCTGACAGGAGAAGTGTAATTGCGAATTATTAGAGGATTTCAGTTTGTTGCTGTTTTAGGTTACTTCTAATATTTATAGCGGATGATTTTACCAATAATGTTGATGTTTTACTAAAAAAAACATTTTTTGTAAGGATTGATTAATATGTTATTTTGATTCTTCTTGCTTATCAGGACACGGTCTTTTCAGTAAAGCACTTTTTTTCTTTTTTTACTTAGGTTGTTGTGGGTTTTCCGGGCTTTGAGGCCGTGTTCTACTAGTATTTTCTCCCGTTTACCGCAGACCTTGCAGCTGTGGGCAGGTCTACATATGGACCACAAAACACAGCGTCCAAACATGACTCAAAGAGCACGAAAGACCGTCCACCCAGAAAAACCAGCAGTAGCAGAACGTATCAGAAACCAACCTGGACATGGAATGCTTTTTGAAAGCATAGAAATTCTGGATCATTCCAACAACCACTGTGTCAGACTACACAGAGAGGCCATTGTAATCCATAAACACATGGACAATTTCAACAGGAAAGAGGAAGCTCGGAAAGTCAACAAGATTTGGCTACCAGTACTAAAGAACACTAAAATCAAGACTCAAAAATATTCCAATGAACCCCACCCAGACCCTGCAGGTCCCTCTACAGGGAACAATACAGTGGTTGCCCACGTGCTTAATGCATGGTTATGCATATCCCCTGAGTAACAACTCAACCCTGGGGGACATCCCATTTAACAACAGGCCATCCCACAGGCCAACGGTAACACATGCAAATTGCTCCCTCCCACCCGGGGATCACCCAAGTATATCTACTCCGTCTCACTTCCATGCCACCATATCCTCTGAAGATGCAGCCACAGATGCAGGCGAAACGCCAGGAGAAAATACTAACAGAACACGGCCCCAAAGCCCGGAAAACCTGCAACAACCTACGGATTCCGGGCATCAAAACCTTCGACTTTGCAGAAGAATAGGTTATTAATGATTAATGACTGTTAGATTGAGGAAAGAAGTTTGGTTTTAACAACTAACTGAGGAGGTGGAATGGTGAAGGTGTACAGAAATTTTGGCAAACGGTGTATAAAGAGATAAAAGAGATAACAGGAATTGATTTACAAATATGTCCGAGTTTAGCCTTATTATCTCTATTTGGTAAGGTTAATTGTACCCAGACAATGAAGGAGTTAATCACAAATTTCTTAACTGCAGCAAGGCTAATTGTATCAAGAAAATGGAAAATTCAAGAAGACTTTCGAATAAAGGATTGGTCTGAAGAAGTGTGGGAAATTGCGATCAATGATAAGTTAACACATCGAATCAAGGTTAAAAAAAGGATAATGAAAAGGAATGACTTCGAAGCAATATGGAAAATTTTTGTGGAAAAGGCTTTATTGCCAGATATGCCATGCACCCTCTGATTGTTTTGATTATCTTCCAAATTGTGCTTATCATATGTTTGCTTGTCCTGGCTTGCTGGGCCAAGAAACAGATTTACCAGCTTCAAGCTGGGCGGTACTTATCCCCGAGTCGCATCCACTAAATGTTTGTAAATAGTATAGGTAAAATGTAGCTTGTGTATGTTTCTTTTTCTTGAATTCGGTAAAAGCCTATCCGGGCTGTCTGGTTACTAGCCCGGAATCCGGCTTCTTTTTGTATGCGGCATGCGTAGCAGCTCATTCGGAACCACTGTTCGTGCGCTGCACCTGAGCTGCCCCAGCCCTCGGGTATATCATCAGGCTGGAACTCCAGCTCTGGCTTTGGGAAAGGAAGATAGTGGCTGCTCGGGTTCATTTGTTTGCATGACAGTTTTTACTAATGGAAGGAGGGTAGCTACTGAGTGCCTTGGGCTGTCCCGTTGGATTGGCTGCTCTCGGGTACAGCTGCACGGACAGGGGTCCCGAATCAGCTACCTCACTGCCAACTTAACAGGCCTCTCCTGGACATATACCTCCTTATACTCCGCAGCTATTTATATCTTCACCACCTGGCAACTCTTTTGGTTATGGTGAGGACAAATTCACAATTTGAACCCAGCTCCCAGCAGGCTTCATGCCTTGGATTTGCATTAAATATTGGTATTGGTCTTAATTTGTGTCAGTTTCTCTTTTTGCAGACCTATAGGTCGAGGGTTCCTGTAGCCAAGACCATCCCCGGACTAGCCCACACCCCTGGGCACCGAGGGGTGTGTGTGGCGAAAACCTACTGCTCCGGTCAAGGGTCCAGCCCAAGACGACTCCGGTACCCGCATGCCACCGTGGGGATCCAGCTCCAGCCGCTCCCCGACGGACTTCACAAAAATAACCTCTTCTGACTACAGTCCCTGCCATTTGGTTTCTTCCACAAGCCTCTTCCTGCAAGAAGCTAGCAAGCCTGGGCTAGCTAAACCCACAGCCTTGGACAATTTGTTGGCAACCCTGCTTTGCCCACACCTCAGCTCCCGGTGAACTATTTTCAGCCTTTGCCCGCATTTTTAGCCATCTTGGGACTTCCCTAAACCATTTGCCCACATTCGAGTCATTGAACCTTTCTGTATCAAGGGGGTGGTGGTGCCCGGAGACTCTTGTTGCACCTCGCCTCCCCCAGCCTAGGAACTGTGCCTCCATGATCCAGACTGAACTGTTTGCTCGTTGGAACTTTTAACATTGCCCGCTTTCCACTGGACTATGGCTCTTTACACATGTCAATATTCTGCCCGCTTTTCGGCTAGCGCAGCCTCCCATGCCCGCCTTAGCTCTGGATTAGGTTCCTTGCCCGCCTTGCCCTTAGGAGCGATTCTGTTGCCCATTATCCACCAAAATGTATGTTTTGCAATTCTGTTGGTTTTCATTACTGTATTACCGTTATCATATCAGTTTATGCTCCATTGTTTGCCATTTTCCATACTGTTGTTGTTAAGTTGCCATTTTGCCATTCAGCCATTGTTGGCATTCATGTTTTATTTGTAAATATGTGAGTTAGGTGTAGGATATTGATAGTCAGGGAATGCTTTTGCTAGTTAGTAGTGTTGTTAACCCTTTTATTGCCTTTGGAGTAATATGACCCTGGAACAGTAGTCCTAAATTTGGCTCTAAATTGATTTTTGTTGTTTTATTGGAAAAATGTGCGATATTGTCCCAACACCGCCCGTTTTTTGGGGGGGGATGTTACTTCTGCCGTAGCACGGTAGGTGAGGACCCCCAGATATCATTTTGATATCAACCAATTCAGCCTCAGCTTGACCTTTTCCCAGCTACCCCACTCCACGTGTTTGCGAGGTTTTCCGGACAAGCACGGACAGTGTGTGGCCACTAATGGTTTTGCATTCCAGACCCCATTGAGGCCAGCATCCCAAGCCTCGCTCGTAGCTTCAAGGAACTTCCATCTGCAAATTTCACAATAGCGGCACTGCTCTCAGCCAAGCCATTCCTTTATGTTGGGCCATCAACGTACCGGCCACGCTATTGTCATCAAGAGCAAATCCAATCATGTTAAATCTGACCTTTCCAAATCCTTTGTCCCGTGCCAAAACTCCTTTTGTTCTCACCTGGCTTGCCATAGCCGGTAGGCACAAACTCCCCTATAAAAACCCCGCATTTCCAAACAGTCTTTGGACTACTTTGGACTTCCATCCCACCTTGCTACTGGTGTGTCTAAGGAACTCCCCTCAGCCAGCCACGCTGAGCTTTCTTCTTCAGAATCCCATCTTTTCCCTCCAGGACAACGAGACCAGGTGTCGTATTACCCAGCCCTACGCTCTCCCATTCTGCTTTCCAGTTAGTTAGTGTGTGTGTGTTGTTTTATTTTCTGTTTATTTTTCAATAAACTGTTATTTTTAGTTACTTTAAACTTGCGTGCCTGTTCTCTGACCTGAAGCCGTAGACACTGGGTTTAAAGATCCTTGCTAAGTTACCCTGCCTCTCGTTTAGCCAAGAAAGTGCTCCAGCTAATTTCCCCCAATTGGTATTTTATATTTGGCAATTTGGGCGCCCCTCCCAGGACCCCCAACATACAGGGTAACAGGGCTGCTTGCCAAGCAAAGCAGCAGCAAGGCAAGATGGAAGTCAGGAGTGATCCAAGGAAGCCCTCAATGTCAGGGGTTCTTATAGCGGAAAATGTGGCCACAGGCTAGCCCGTACTTGGGGAAAACAATGAGTTTCGGGCTGGAGACAAATCCTCCGAAAGGTCAGAATTTAGCATGATTGAGTTAAGTCCGAACTGTCAATAGAGTAGCCAGTATGCAAACGCAGAGTGCTTGACAGATGAGTATTCGTCTTAAGCTGCCTGCTCGGGGCAGGGAGTCCTTTGTAAGTAGCGTGCATACATAATATGGTACTTGCCTTTGAGGTCTCCTGAAGTGGCAGGACAGCTATTTCTGACCTGCCTGTATTTGTGTGGAATATTACAGCGATTAGTGGCTGTGCCTGTCTGCGAGCTTGTCCGGGGGCCTCGCAGCACATGGAGAGGCATAGATAAAGAAGGCCAAATCATTGATATCAAAATGATATCTAATATCCCACAAATCTGGGCTAGCAACTGCGGTAACATGTTTGACAACATAAACAATGGAGTTAAATACCGGCCCTTTTCGCACGGGCCTTTTCTCGCGCGACAGCCCCGTGAGCCTTGCGGGAGTGGGAGCGTCGCTCCGCACGACGCACTCCCACTTCCGCCGGGCTCACGGGGCTGAAGTGACACGAGTGCGGGTTTTTTGATTTTCGCTTCCAAGCGAAAATCACCCGCGCTCGCGCAACGCTCCCAGCGCCCGCGCACACTTACTTCTTGTGCGGAGAGTCCAGGAGCCGGCCGGGTCGCGCTTCCTTCCCTCCGCCCCTGCAGAAGGAAGGGACGGGGCGGAGCGCTTGTGCAACGGACGCGACACGTCCTGCTTCACGTGCGCACGGGGGGGCGGACGGGACGAGCGCCTTCTCTCTCTCGCGCGCGGGGGGGCGGACGGGACGAGCACCTTTCTCTCTCACACGCGGGGGGGCCAGACGGGACGAGCGCCTTTCTCGCGCAGGCGGGGGGGGAATGGACGGACGCGCAAGCCGCCGCCGCCTCTGGGAGGCTGCTGCTTCCCTGCTCGTTCCTTCGCCTGCGGAAAGAAGGAGGGGGGAAGCGGCAGCCTCCCGGAGAAGGCTTCTTGCGGGAGCCGCCCTCCCCCGCTCGCGCGAGAAGACTTAATGCGAAAAGGGCCACCATCTACACACAGTTTCCTGTATCTTGGGTTGCAGGTTCCATCCTGGGTAAGAAGGTGGCTGAGAACCTCACTGCCTTGGTGCTGGATGTGAAGATTGGAAGCGCTGCCTTCTACCCTACCTTGGAGAGTGCCCAGCAGTTGGCAGAGAGCCTGGTGAGTTGGCTGGGGAAGGGAGGGCAGGCAGACAGCGTCATTCCATTCCTTGTGAGGTTTGGAGGAAACACCCACACAATTCTAGGCTTTATTGACCAAATTCAAGTGTCCAGAGCAACAGGAGGAAGAGTGGCCCTCTATTCTACTCTGTCCAGTCTCACCTGGAATATTACGTCTAGTTCTACTGTTACCTCAATTATGTCACGTTTGGTGAGAGCATTAGATATCCTTTTGATATCAAATAATTTGGTCTTTGCTTGACCTTTCTCTGCCACCCTGCTCCACGTGTTTGCAGAGGGCCACCGGACAAGCACGTATTTGGCGCGGCCGTTAATGGTTGTAGATTCCAAACCTCATTTAGGCAGGCAACTTAACCCTCTCCGATGCTCCAGGGACCATCTCATTGCAAACAAGCCTTGCTCAGCGCGACCTTACACAAAAGACGCCCGGCTCAGCGCCGAGCCAATCCTTTCTATTGGGCTATTTGCATACTGGCCATATTTTTGTCATCGAGCGTTAAGCTCATCATGTAAACTTGACCTTTTCCAGCTCCTTTGTCCTGCTCCAAATTTCCTTTGTTCCTTTGCCTGTAGGCACAATCCCCCCTATAAAAAGTCCCCATTTTTGGGACCTCTTTGGATTACTTCAGACTACTTTGGACTTCCATCCCACCTTGCTGCCGGTCAGTCTGAAGGAACTCCCCTCAGCGAGCTGCACTGAGCTCCCCCTCCTGCAATCCCTTTTTCTCCCCAGGACTACGAGACCAGGTGTTGTATTACCTATTCCCCGAAAACTCTATATTTCTATTTCTCAGGTAGCTAGTGTATGTTGTGTCTTTTACGTTGTCTGTCCTTAATAAAATCATTGTTTGGTTACGTTAAAACTTTGTCTAACTGCTCTCTGACCCGACGCTGTATACATAGGGTTAAAGATCCCAGCTAAGGTTACCCTGCCTCTCATTAGCTTAAGAGAGTGCTCGAGCTTAATTTATTCATCTTGTGTTTTTATTTGGTTATTTGGGCTCCCCTCCCGGGAGCCCCAACATACAGGGTAACACTACATCTAGTTTTGCTTTGGTCACACCTCATCTGGAGTCATGTCAGTGTGGCAATGAACTTGCTCTGGGTTTTAGTCTGAACTTCCAAGGAGCTATGATTCAGTTAAGGAAGATATGGGCCCGAGTTAGCAAGATCTGAGCAAAAGATCTTTGGGATCTTCAACTCAGGGGAATGCCACAAGTCAAGGTCAACTTGATGACACTTATCAAGGAATCCAATGTGCTGAACCTCCCTGGAGAATCAGGGTTCAGAACCCTGATGTTTAAGCTAAGAGTGGATGCACTGTTCCACTATTATAAAAGCCACCAGACCATCTAACCCTATGACCCTCTGTGTCTTCCTTATCACAAGCTCCAGGAGCAAGCCTCCAATGTTTCAGCCTTCCTGGTGGCATGGGAGGACTCAGCAGGCTGGTCTCCCTCTTTCAAGCACAAATATTTCTGCCTAAAGTTCTCTCTCTGTCTCTCGAAGGTATCAGTCGGGACCCAGCTGGGAATAAACACCGTCGCAGTCTTCAGCAAGATGGACAGCCCCCTGGGATGTCGGGTGGGCAACTCCTTGGAGGTTCTAGAATCCTTGGAGTGCCTGGAAGGACAAGGCCCCCAGGACCTCCATGAGCTGGTGACTACATTAGGTTAGCACAGGGGAGCATCTTGGGGACATTATAGTGGCATGCACATACAGGCATGTGTGCTCCCTGCTCTTCAGATGGTGGTTGCCGATTTAGGAGAGTGCCGAGCCCCGAGAAGCCAAGGGATGTGGTCATCCCTTGGCCTCTCGGGGCTCAGCATGCTCCTAAATTTTGGGATCACAAGGGATGGACCCTGGTGATGTCATTAAGGAAGAAATCACCTACACTTGCATAGAGTATGTTGTTCAGATTTGTGATTTGTTGGACAAATGATTTGTTGGACAAATGAGGAAAATACATTTCAAGGCAACCTAAATACTCCAAAAGAACCAGATTCCGTCTGATCTTGGAAGCTAAGAAGGATCAGCCCTGGTTACTTCTTGCATGGGAAACCATCAAGGAAATCAGGTGCTGTAAGCTGTACTTCAGAGGAAGGGACTGACAAAACCATGCCTGAGGATTCCTTGCCTAAGAAGGCTTTAGGAAATTAATGGGGTTGCCATAAGTTGACAGGTGACTTGAAGGCACATGTGTGCATACACACGCACATGAACTTATGCACATTTGTGGACTGAAGACTAAATATTCTGAAAGAACCAGATCCCATCTCATCTTGGAAGCTAAGCAGGGTCAGTCCTGGTTAGTACTTGGATGGGAGACAACCACTGTATATCAGGTGCTCTGGGCTATATTTCATATAAAGGACCTGGCAAATCACCTCTGAGTCTTCCATGTGTAAGAAAACACTATGAGAAGTGACTTGAAGACACATGCACACACCTTTTAAGTCATTAAGTTTAGTCATTTGGGCTTCTGGTTTAGGCTATTTTTTTTCTCTCTTGGGTCTATTTATTTCTCTTTTTGTAAGGAGGTGGGGCTCAGACTTTTGAGAAGTATCTCACTGGGACATTGTGCACAAATAAATCTTTTTTCTAAAAACCGTGGGTCTCTATCTCAATTCCTCTACAGTAGCACCCTGAAGATCATAGAATCATAGAATCATAGAAATTCAGAGTTGGAAGAGACCACACAGGCCATCCAGTCCAACCCCCTACCATGCAGGAACACCTTCAAATCAATCCCGACAGATGGCCATCCAGCCTCTGCTTAAAAACCTCCAAGGAGAGAGACTCCACTACACTCCGAGGCAGCACATTCCACTGCCGGACAGCCCTGACTGTCAGGAAGTTCTTCCTGAGGTTCAGGTGGAATCTCCTTTCCTGCAGCTTGAATCCATTGCTCCTTGTCCTGGTCTCTGGAGCAGCAGAAAACAAGCCCTCTCCTTCCTCTATGTGGCATCCCTTCAAATACTTAAACATGGCTATCATGTCCCCTCTTAACCTCCTCTTCTGCAGACTAAACATACCCAGCTCTCTAAGTCTATCCTCATAGGGCATGTCTTCCAGGCCTCTCACCATTTTGGTCACCCTCCTCTGGACTTGCTCCAGCTTGTCAATATCCTTCTTGAATTGGGGTGCCCAGAACTGGACACAGTATTCAAGATGGGGTCTAACCAAAGCAGAGTAGAGTGGTACCAGTACCTCCCTCGATCTAGACACCATACTCCTATTGATGCAGCCAAGAATTGCATTGGCTTTCTTGGCTGCCGCATCACACTGCTGACTCATGTTCAGCTTGTGGTCTATGAAGACTCCTAGATCCCTTTCACACGTACTGCTATCCAGCCACAGATAAACCTATCATGTGGTTTTCTTCGCAAGAATCGTTCCGAGGTTTGCCATCCCTGTCCTCTCCAATGCTTAAACCACACTGGGACGTACCTAAATCCACAAAAGGGCCATCACTTTATTAGCCAAGGAAAATGCAGAAAATGCACCAGGCAAGCTTTTGCATCTTTCCCCGAGGAAGCCAGGTGAATCACAGCAGCAATAATATTTATTTTTTACCTGCTTTTCCCTATGGATAAAGGCAGGGAATAAGAGTTTAAAACATAGCAACAAAGAAAAACAGATCGCACTGTTGAAAATACACAAAAATACACAACCAGCTAAAAGAGCAAAAATAAAGAGTGGAAGATGGTTGCAGATTTGGGCTGGGGGTAGACGGAGGGTATTACATTTTTCATGATAACAATTATTATACAGGTTAATAATCAATGAAATATCATGAAGCGAGTGAAGTAGAGATATAGAGCAGGAACTAACAAATGATAGAATATTAACATTTTATTGCGAGACGTGATATAATAAATAGAGGGAATAACAATAATTGTAATCCAGAAAGGAAAGGAAGAAGGAATAACACTACATGTAGCATTGCAAAAATTATTGTTTGTTTTATTTGTTGAAATTTGAATAAAATTATTTTTGGAAAAAATGCTGCGACATTTTGGGGAGAAAATGCTGCGACATTTTGGGGAAAAAATGCTGCGACATTTTGGAAACTCATGTACAATAGCGGAATGGTAAACATAGTTCTTAGATGGATACTAAGGATTGAATGATATACTGAAATGACAAGCTATACCCAGTCAAAATAATGAGTGTAATATCTGACTCTCGGACTGAAGTGAGAAGTTATGGGAATGTATTATTAAAATAATTAGATTTGGATAACTTGTTGTTAAATGTTATTTGTATTTGTATTTTTTTTTTGTGATTTGTATATTATGGTTTTTTTTTTGCCTTTGTTATTTTATGTTTTTGTCTTGTTTTGTTGTAATAATAAAGATTTTTATAAAAATTTTAATAAAAAAAATTATTTTTTAGAAAAGAGCAAAACATCAATTAAAATAGGATACCGAGTAAAAGCAGTGCAAGGCTTGGAATGCTTGCTTGGGGTGCATTCTCTCCCTTTTGGTTGGCCAGGAAAAGTGCTGCCCTTGGGCGGATTCTGGATGTTGTTGTGCATTGCTTTATACATCGCAGTTACCCCCCTGAATGTGTTTTCTGCAGATAACTAAAGGCAGCCAAAGACTACAAGCAAGGTTTGTGGGGTCTCTTCCAGGGAGGAAAGGGTTAATTTCCCCAGGCAGCCCCTGTCAAACTCCAGGGAAACCCCGTAGCAAAGCCTGCCCACTGAGCCCTGCCAACAGTCCTGGGATTTGGGATGTTCCAAACGGAGCCAGCCAGGGGGGTGGTGGTTTTGCCCATATGAAATGAGAGGGCATTGCAGCTTGAAAAGTCTGCAACATATCTGTGCCTTTGCAAATGTAAAGTGTTGTGCCTTTGTGTTGGCATATTCAGCAGAGGCCTTTGAAAAGAACACTTTCCCTGTTTCTGACACCCCCATTTTTGTTCTTGGATTGGTCCTGCCCGGTGCTCTTTTCTTCCCTGCTGCAGCCCAACTGCTTGCATTTGCAGACTGGCTTTGCAAGGGGTGGGATCTATGGGCTGGGAAAGGAATGGGGGATTTATAGTTTATTCTTTTTGCTTTGTGATTTTCCAGACTGAGTTCCAGCAACAGCTAGGCCTATGTGGAGTTTTAGGGGACCTGGGTTTTTTTTTTTTAAAAAATTGAAGGTTAAGAAAATGCTGCAAGAAACAGTGGCAATGCATTGAAGAAGCATCCTGAAAAAGAGCCCTTGAGAGGCTGTTGTTGCTCTTACCAATTGTTATTTTTGTGCCCCTAGAAGGGGGTTTAGTGTGGGCAGCCATTTTGGAGCCTGGCCTGTTTTTGGTTCCACCTTTTCAATTAAAAATCCTTTTTAGAAGCATTTGATGATTAAATGTGTTCTTTTTGGAAGCAAAGAAAGTGCAAGAAAAGGTGTACTCAACAGAGAAAAGGTTGAATATAAGGGAATTTCATTTGGTGAACATTAACTGGAAGATATAAGACCAGGTGTCTGGCATGGCAGGGGGTTGGACTGGATGGCCCCTGGGGTCCCTTCCAACTCTACATTTCTATGATTCTATGAAATCTTAGGATATATATATACATGTATGAAAATTTTGAATTTTGTAAGCAAACCTGTAAATCTATTCAAATTATTTTTTTTCTTTTAATAAAAATAATGAAAAAAAATTCTTTTCATCTATTTATGATCCTTAAAGCTGGACCTGATATGCCAGCTTTCCTTCTGGAGTGGCAGGATTTCTATCTATTGTTTAGCAAGGGGTGTGTGGGGGTGATGCATTGCACAGTGTATATTCTTTTTTTCCTTACTGGCAATGCATATGGTTGTCCGTTTATTTATTTTGCTAACTGGCGTGGAGCTAGACCTGCCCAAAAGTAGAGGATGGAAAGCACACAGATCTCAAAACTTGTTTGCCGGGGAGCTTCGGGAAATAGCTGCTTGTTTGCTGAGTTCAGTTTCCAAATCTTTTTATTAAAATTACTGTTCCGTCTTCATGCTTTTCCATATCCAATATACACATATTCCGAATGGGCAATCCAAAAGATAGTAAAGTCAATTAAAATGGGATGTGATATCTAACATAAATTTAACACCAACGCAAAGTATGTTGTCATCTTATTTTAAATCCCATAACGTCAGCTTAGCTTTTATACTCCTAACCACTTAAACTTCTCCCTTTTCTCTTTTGATTGTCCTTTATTACATACAAAACTACATAATCTATTTGTCTAGCTCAGTTCAATCTCCATTCTCACCATTTAAAAACAAAACAAAACGAGAACCCAAAACAAAACAAAAACCCTTTCCTTATTTTCTTTCTTTCCGTACTCGTCGGTTCTACCTTAGATTTTCCAGTCCAACTGTAACAATAACTTAAATATCCCATCAATTTACTCCGCTTTCTTCTTCAATAACGAGCTCGCTAACTTTCCTTATTTTCAATCTTTCAGTTCTCCTAATCTCTATAATCCCGTTTTCTGAATCCCTTTATCCTTTATTTAATTAAGCATTTTAGACGTATTCTAATCTAACTACTACAAGGCTTTGTCACGTGCTTCGTCTATTTCCTTGTTCCCTTAATGACTCTTCTTTCCTGTGTATTTTCCAATATGGGGAGGATCAGATCCCATTCTTCCTCTATTTTTTCTTTTGGTTTTTGTAACAGTGCTGCCGTCAATTTTCCCATCTCCCGTATTTCATACATTTTCAATAGGCAGTCTTCTGTTTCAGGGGGTTCCTCCTGTTTCCATTTAAAAGCATAGCACATTCTTGCTGCAACTATCATAAGAGTTAATATCCTTTGATATGATTTTTTTTTAGTGGTCCTACTCGCTCGTACATATTTAATAAATACACCTCTGGGAGCAACGGAAAATTTTTTTGTATAATTTTCGTTATATTATTATGTACTAAGACCCAAATTTTTTTCGCTTTTTTACATGTCCACCAAAGATGGAATAGAGTTCCTTTCTGATCACACTTCCAGCATTTGTTGTTTGCTGAGTTCATACCCCATAGTTTTCCCTGGAATGGGAAGGTTTCTGCCTGACTCTTAGGAAGGAGGAGAAAAAAATTGCTTTTTTTTTTTTGCATACGTTGGGTTCATTTATTTATTTATTTTTGTCTTGCTACTTTTTGCTCAGTGTGGCCCTGTGGCCAAGAGACAGCCCTGTTTTAGGGAAAGCTGGCCAAAAGCAAATGGTGGAAGGCACCCAGATCTCATCTTGCTTGCCAGAGACCTTCAAGAAATAAGCTGCTTGCTTTACTGAACTCGTATCCCATTTTTTTTTCCTGGATTGGCAAAGTTTTTCTGTCTGGTCCTTGGAAGAAGGAGAAAAAAGTGGTTTATTACGTAGTTTAGGTGCATCTTCTTTTGCTCCTTCTTGCCAAATGTGGCCGTGTGGCCAGCAGGGTTTGGGGAAGGCTGGCCCAAAGCAATGGTGGAAGCAAGCAGATCTGCTCTTGTTTGCCAGAGAGCTTCAGGAAATAAATTAATTGCAGCCGAGTCTGGTGGTTGAATGGAACCTACATGTTTGCTTGGGAAGGGACTGATGGTGGTATTGCCATTGTGAAACTCCTTTTTATTTTTATTTTGTCAACGGTCAAAATGCTTCGTGCAGAATTTTTGCTTGGGAACATTCCACGAGAACAAAGAAGAAGAAATCCAATGACATTTCTTAGACCTGGGTGGGTCTCCCCCATCCTTTGTACAGATAATTATTTCTCTTTGCAAAGGGAAGGAACAGAGATTAATTTTGGGGTTCCGTAATTAGGAAACCACTTTTTGGCTGTCATTAAATGGTAGCTTACCCCTTATTTGCCACAAAAGTGAGGGACTGGTGGGTTGAGTCGAGTGTCAGTGTTCAGGAAGAGTCTACCCCTGAAATGCTCAAAAGTTTGGGAGTTCTGCGTATGTATATACATCAGCTGTTGCATGAAATGGCTGATAGGTCTGTGCCCATCTTCCTTTCTTGGGCACCGCAGATGTATCTTGGTTGCAAATGCATTGGGGAAAACAAAGCAATGTGACTTGCCATCACAAAAGCATGATATATGTTGAATTTAGCAGCATTTAACCCACAGTTCCCGGTCTCCCCTTGGTGAACTGGAATTGATTCATCTACCTTTAACCACAATGCATAGGATTTGAGTGTCCCATTGTGCAAGATTTTTGGACTTTGATTTTAAAACACGTGTCCATGATAAACCAAGCCAAAGACTCAATACTGGAAGGGTCGGGTGATACCGTGCCTTTTTATTAGAATTCTAGAACCCTATAGTTGGAAGAGACCTCAAAGGCCATCCAGTCCAGCCCCATTCTGCCATTTAGGAATACCCAAGCAAAGCCCTCCCTTTGACAGATGGATACCCAGTCTCTTACAGAAATCTCCCGAAAAGGAGACTCCAGCACACTCCCAGGCAGCAGAGTATTCCCAGGGTTGAATGGCTTTTTATCATCAGGAAATCAAGGAGAACAGGAAGCTGCAGCGCAAAAAAGTGACTTTTCCTGGTTGCTAGTTGAATTAACATCACAAAACATGGAAACACATTTTAATTCCAGTGGAAGATGGGTGGGAAAAAGTTTTGAGGTTCTCCTGTGTGGAAAAAGGATCACACGAGATGAAGGTGATCAAAAGAGTTGTTCCTAGGGATGCTTTTCTTGCATTTTGTTCTCTGTATAGATTGCATCAACAATAAGGTTAGCCTCTTGCAAACACCGATTTCTCAAGAGTCTTTTCTGGAATGAAGATTTTTGGTGCACTGATAGCTCTGATGTGTCTCACCTTACATGATTTTCACTTTCAGTGTCTCCCCTGTGTTTGATTCTCCACTTTGACTGCTGTCGTTGAATCAGTAAAATTATTTAAATTATAGGTCCTTCTGGAAATATATATGGTGCCCAGATCAGTTTTTGCTAAGGCAAAAATCCTTTGTTCTCTTAGAAGCCCTTTTGTCCTGGAGGACAAGAGAGCTGCAGGTTCCAGGATCTCCCATGTATTTATCTATAGTTTTTCTCTCCAGGACTTGGAAGTGGGTACTGGGCTTGACGCTTCTAAGAACTCCAACTTTTTGACTGCCCTGTAAAAATTAAGGTTTTGGTGAAAGGCATACAGGTTCACAACGCAGAATTGTAAAGTTGGAAGGTACCCAAAGGAGGTGGGCATCTAGTCCAACCTTCTACCTGTTCAGGAATCCATTGCTAAAGGGAATTTGGGAAGTGGGATTCCAACCTCTGCTTCAAAAACAGATCTAGTAAAATATTATTTTATTCATTTATATCCTGTCTTTCTCCTGATAATAATGGGACACAAAGTGGGCAGTGTGAAAAACAATGCAAAACATTCCTTCTTTTATTAAAAAAGATAAAAAAGATCAAATACATGGTCAGGTGTATTCAATGGCACAATGTGAAATTTACACATCCTTTCTTCCTCCTATTTGATTTCCAAATCTTTTTATTAAAATTACTGTTCCATCTTCATGCTTTTCCATATCCAATATACACATATTCTGAATGGACAATCCAAAAGTTAGTAAAGTCAATTAAAATAGGATGTGATATCTAATATAAATTTAACACCAACACAAAGTATATTGTCATCTTATTTTAAATCCCGTAACGTCAGCTTAGCTTTTATACTCTGACAACTTAAACTTCTCCCTTTTCTCTTTTGATTGTCTTTTATTACATACAAAACTGCATAATCTATTTGTTTAGCTCAGTTCAATCTCCATTCTCACCATTTAAAAACAAAACAAAACGAGAACCCAAAACAAAACAAAAACCCTTCCCTTATTTTCTTTCTTTCCGTACTCGTCGGTTCTACCTTAGATTTTCCAGTCCAACTGTAACAATAACTTAAATATCCCATCAATTTACTCCACTTTCTTCTTCAATAACGAGCTCGCTAACTTTCCTTATTTTCAATCTTTCAGTTCTCCTAATCTCTATAATCCCATTTTCTGAATCCCTTTATCCTTTATTTAATTGAGCATTTTAGACGTATTCTAATCTAACTACTACAAGGCTTTGTCACGTGCTTCGTCTATTTCCTTGTTCCTTTAACGACTCTTCTTTCCTGTGTATTTTCCAATATGGGGAGGATCAGATCCCATTCTTCCTCTATTTTTTCTTTTGGTTTTTGTAACAGTACTGCCGTTAATTTTTCCATCTCCCATATTTCATATATTTTCAATAGGCAGTCCTCTGTTTCAGGGGGTTCCTCCTGTTTCCATTTAAAAGCATAGCACATTCTTGCTGCAACTATCATAAGAGTTAATATCCTTTGATATGATTGTTTTTTTAGTGGTCCTACTCGCTCGTACATATTTAATAAATACACCTCTGGGAGTAACAGAAAATTTTTTTGTATAATTTTCGTTATATTACTATGTACTAATACCCAAAATTTTCTCACTTTTATACATGTCCACCAAAGATGGAATAGAGTTCCTTTCTGATCACACTTCCAGCATTTGTTTCTGTCAGTCTTGCTCATTTTTGCAATTTGCACCGGCGTGTAGTACCAGCTATAGAAGATCTTAACATAATTTTCTTTTAATGCTGCACTCTTCAATGTTTTATTTATTAAAGACCAAGATCTTTCCCAACATTCTAATTGTATCGGCCTCCCTATGTTCTGGGCCCATCTCAACTTATTCTCCTTTACCATCTCTCCCTCGAGCTCTAAGCTTAACAAGAGTTTATACAACTTTGCTATAAGATGTTCCACTCCTGGTTTTTACAGTTTATCTAACTCGTTTTCCTTACTTTCTATCCCAACCGTTTTTCTGTCCAATTTAAATTTCTCCGATATCTGTCTTTGTAATAACCAGTGGGTAGAAATTCCGCAATCTACCAATTCATCTTTTGTTTTTAATAGAAGTTCACCTCCGTGTAACCTTCACTATATCCCTATATGAAATCCATCTATTTATCTGCGGCTTCTCTCTCCTATAAAAAGCCTCGTGAGGAGATACCCACAATGGGTTCTTTCTCTTATTTGTGTTCCATTTGTTCATTAGTTAAAATCTTGAAATACTCCTTAACATTCTATCTTAACAACTTTTTTCTATTTTCAAGGAACATTTCTTAATCAGAAACTTTGACTGTTAAACTTACAAAGATTTCATTCCACATCTCTTACCTTGATACGGAAATTAAAATATTCCTGAGAGTACGCAAGGCTTAAAAAACAATCTCCAAGGTTAAAAATTGCGTAGTAAAATATTAGAATGCAGTAGGACCCCCCCACCAGTATCCACGGGCAATTGGTTCCAGGCCCCACCGTGGATACTGAAATCCATGGATAGTAGTGAACACCCCCAAAAAACCATTTTAAAGTATCAGTACAATATTGCAAGATAGTAGAATAGGAAGCTTACCTCTGTGCTGTCTTAGTTGAAAAGGACAATAAGCACAGGGTTACTTCAATCCTCACCCTCTGGCTCCTCAGAAACTTTTTTCAGTAGAACATAATAAGTAAAGAATTATGCTGTAGAACAAAAACATTTTGGAAATGTACCGTAGTCTACTGTGCAGTTTTGCAACGTACTGCACTGTGGTCTTAGAATCACTCCCTGACGATACGTCGGATGCATCTGCTGCTTGGGGTGATCATGGTGCATAAACAGAGAACTTTGATGGCTGGGAATCCTCCATAGTTGCAGATTTTTTTTGTTGGAATGGCTTGGGAGAACATTGTGATGGGAAGTTGTCATTTCTTTCTTTTTAGCGCATCAAAACGTCTTCCATATGTGATTTCAACTCCTCCTCACTTCTGCTTGAACAGCCTGGCCTCTGGTCCTGCAGCATAGCCCTACGGGAAGCAAAACCCACAGTTCTGAAGAGAGATTTTTCTCCTGGCACGTTTTGTGCTTCCTCAGCCTGTATTCCATACCCAGAATGCTTCCACTTCATATGTCCCTTCAGATCATCTTTGCAACTGAAAGCCATCTCACAGCAAGGACGCTGATGAGAGGCTATGGCTTGTGTCTGCACCAAGTCTCAATTCTGCCTGCAAACTGTTTGCAAGCAAACAAGAAATCAAAATTGTGATCCTTGGTGCACATGAAAGAAGAACTAACTCACAATTGCAAAGTCATATGAAACTGATTTAATTTAGAAATCTGCTATCCGTCAGAGTTCTTATCTATAGTAGAGACGGCTGTTGTGGCAGGTCTGAGGGCCAGTTTGTTCCCCCCGAAACCGTCTGGGAGATGTATGGGCTGCCAAAAGAGCCCAAAACAAAACAAAAAACCAACCTACTCCGAAAGTGTCTGGAATCTGAAAAACGGGGGCTATAACCATGCAGAGGGGCACTGCAGGTTTATCTGGAAGGTGAATTGCCTCACCTAACAGCTTCTGGATAGGCAATTCACCCCCTCCTTTTTTTTTTGACAGAAAAGGGTTAGTGAGACTAGAGAAGCTGAAAGCATTAAAAAAAAAAGAAAGAAAACCATCTTGGGGGTCATGCACAGTCCCAGGGCCATAATTGGCACCATCCTGCTGTATCTGGATGCGCTGCTTTTGGGCAGCCTAGATAGAAGCAGAGACAGGATTTTGGAAATTATTGGTGAATCCTCTTGCTACTTCCCTTGACAAAATTGTTCAGCTTCAGGAACCTCCTCTTTTCTTTTGCAGAGTTGTCCATGAATTTTACTTTTCTAGGGCTTGTGAAGGATTACATACTGCTTTTCATAAGTGTCTTTTCTGAGATAAAAATGAAAGGAGTGGAGAGGATCTAATGGCACCTTGAACACTGATATATTTCAGCATAAGTGTGAGAAATAGCTGATAAGACTCATGAAACAATTTAACACAGGGTCAGCTGAAGCATCAAGCATTTATTTTTAAAATAATACGTTTCTGCAGGCACGCGTGCTCTCCAGAGAGAAGGACACCCCCCTCACGAAACAGCACACATTTTATCCCCTACGCCAGCTTCCCTCCCCTTGGACAGGACCCAAAAGTTACAACCCTATCAGAATCGCCTAAGAAGTTACATGCCCCCTTTACCATATTTACAGCATATATGATCACGCACATAATCACGCCTTTCCCTCGTTTGTAATTAAAAAATGCCCATCAAACAGATTCTAACCTCCCATTTTGCTAAAGAGTGCCAAATTCCTGTCTTGTCTTTTTTTTTTTAATCAGCTTAGTTGCACCTTTCAGCTTTTGCTGACCTTCGGTCTGCATAAGCAGGTGCCTCCAAAAAGGAGTACATACAACCCACTGTTGAATCCTTATCTCTATCTGTCTGGTTCTTTTTTGCTCCAAGGCCTTCTTCAGCTGCCAGTTCTAAAAATACGCCTCTTAGACTTCATTGTTTTGCAACAATGCTATTCCAAAGCATATGTGTGTATAAATATATTTAAAAATGTGTTATAAGCTATAAGCTAATAATATTTTACTAATACTATTAATAATATTGCAGAAACTAAAATATATTTTACTTCTCACATAAGCTTTTCATGTATTTTAATTTGCTTCCTTAGATGTACTTCCTCGATATGTTTGAAGAAGTGGAGTAACAATTTCCCCAAAAGTACTATCACTTTTTGTGCCTAATGCACTGCTATTTTGTGATGATTGAAATTTCTTTTTTAAAAGGCCACACCGGTTATTCTCCAGTTCTGGAAGTACTATGTTATTCTCCAGGGCTAGAGCGTAGATATATCATAAGCACATTATCTAAATAAATATTCACAAAGCAGTGAGATTGTTTTCTTTTTTCTTTTTTCTTTAACACTGGGAGAACTGTGAACAATGCATACGGCATACCTTTTAATGATTTCTGCCCAGATCCCCGCTTGATGCCAAGCTCCTCTCCATATTCTTCTCTGTACCAAACTAGAAGCTCAGAATGAAGGAAGATGATCTTGCAGACTTTGTAGTATATTTGCCCGTGATACTGGAAGGAAACAAGGTTTTGTTCCTTCTCATTTCTTTTTTTTTTAAAATTATTTATTTATATCCCGCTTCTCCATATGGATCGAGGTGGCGAACAACTTACAAATAGTGTTGTAGCCGAGAAAAAGACCCAAGGACCTTTTAGGTGGATTTCAAAAGCAAAAAGGCTTTATTGCTACTGCGCGCAGGGCGGCAGAGGAAGGTATCCAAATACTCCCCCCCCCAGAATTGAAGTCACTACTTTTATACCTTTTACTAGCACAATTCTAAATACACAAATTCAAGCCAATCCCTAATAGATACATCAGCAGTACATCAGCAGGCACGTCATTTGGTTACATGAGAGAATACAGGTGTTAATTACAAGTAGGGTCTTAACAATTTGTAACTTGTGGACTTTCCTCGCCTCCCCAAACATTCCCATAGCTAGATCGGCGTGCCGTATCTAACTCCTGAGATAACATTGTGAATTAAGAGGTGCCCTGCAGGCAAGATTTACACCAGAGCTCTAAGCAAAACAAAGCCCCTTTGTTTGGCTTAGCTGCAAAGATAAAGATGAGCCCAATTAGCTGATGTGTTTGTGTATTCTCTGCTAGAAGGAAATTCTCCTAGCGGATCTTCTCCCAGCCGACTTAACCCCTTCAATAGCATGTATTTCTATACATGCCCCCAACAAGCTAGGTACTCATTTTACCGACCTGCAGAAGGATGGAAGGCTGAGTCAACCTTGGAGCCCGGCAGGATCGAACTCACAACCTTGTGGCTTGCAGTATTGGCATTTAACCACTGCGCCACCAGGGCTTTCTGGCACAGTTAACATACCTGTAAATTCATTCCAAAGAATGAATCCAAAGAATGTTTGGGACAACCAGAAAGAACAGGTTGCTTACCTGTAACTGTGGTTCTTCGAGTGGTCATCTGTGCCATCATACACTAGGAGCTTTAGCGCCTGCGCGGTAGCGTTCGGAAACTTCTAGAGCTTGTTCGCTTGGCGGGAACCCCTCCCCCACGCCGGTACTGCGCATGCTCCTCCCGCCGAGCAACGGTCTCTCAGTTCTGTCGTCCGCCGTAGAACCTACAGGGACCTGAGAAAGAGGGGAGGAAGGGCGGGTGTGTATGATGGCACAGATGACCACTCGAAGAACCACAGTTACAGGTAAGCAACCTGTTCTTCTTCTTCGTGGTCTCTGTGCCTTCATACACTAGGAGACTGTGTAGCTTACCGGTCGGATGGCGGGTCAGGTCCTACAGCACGGAAGCCAGCACCTCACGACCAAACCGGGCATCTCTGCGCGACCGGCAGTCGAGCCTGTAGTGGCGCACGAAGGTCGATGGTTGGGACCAGGTCGCCACACGGCACAGTTCATGCAGGTCAACTCCTCGCAGGAGGGCCGCGGAAGTAGCCACAGCTCTGGTGGAGTGGGCTCGAAGCAGGACTGGCGGAGGCTTCCTCGCGAGCTCATACGCCAGTTCAATAGTCCTCACCACCCACTTGGAGAAGCGCTGGGTGGACACTTTGAGGCCCTTCCGACGTCGCCCATAGCAAACAAAGAGATGCGGCGTCTGTCGGAAGGAAGCAGTCCTGTCCTTGTAGAAGGCCAAGGCCCGACGCACGTCCAGTGAGTGGAGGGACCGCTCCAACGGTGTCGTCGGGTTCGGGAAGAAGGCAGGCAGGATGATGTCCTGGTTGAGATGGAAACTGGACACCACCTTAGGCAGGAACGAGATGTCAGGTCTCAGGACCACCTTGTCTCTGTGGAAGACCGTGAAGGGCTCATCGGATCGAAGAGCTGTGATCTCACCTGATCGCCTCGCTGAGGTCACCGCTACCAGGAAGGCAGTTTTCATGGTCAGGAGCCTGTCATCCGAGGTCGCCATCGGCTCGAAGGGCGGCTTTGTCAGCTGTGAGAGCACCAGCGAGAGGGACCACGGCGGTAGCGGCGGCGATACCGGCGGGTAGAGATGATGAAGTCCTTTCAGGAACCGCTTAACGGTATCGTTCCTGAAGAAGGCCGAGGCAGCAGATCGTGGTGGTTGGTATGCCACGATCGCGGAGAGATAGACCTTCAGGGATGGAAACGCCAGACCCTGTTGCCGGAGGTGCAGGAGGAAATGCAGGACGGTAGAGAGCCCCGCAGGCGATACCGGCTCACTCCTCTCGTTGGCGAAGGTCAGGAAGCGTCGCCATTTATATTGATAGTTGCGACGGGTGGATTCCTTCCTGGCTGCAATGAGGACGGTACCGAGCACGGGATCGTTAGTGCGATATCCTCCAGGCATGGAGGGCCAGGCGTGGCAGGTCCGGATGGAGGACTCGGCCGCCGGAGTGGGAGAGCAGGTCCGGTGTCGGTGGGAACCGGAGCAGGTCGCCTCGTGCAGCTTGTAGCAGGGGTGCAAACCAATGTTGCCTCGGCCAGTACGGGGCTACCAGGATCGCGTCGGCTCGGTCGGCGAGGATCTTAGATATCGTCCAGCCGAGCAGCGAGAACGGCGGGAACGCGTAGAGGAGTTCCCCGGTCCACGGAAACTGGAAAGCGTCCCCGATGGAGGCGCGATCGTGGCCCGCTCTGGAGCAAGAATCGGCGACACTTCGCGTTTTCCCTGGTCGCGAAGAGGTCGATGGATGGTTCGCCCCAGCGGTCTCGAATCAGTCTGAATGCCTCTCCGGAGAGAGACCATTCGTGATGGGATGAGGTGTCCCTGCCGAGGGCGTCTGCCGTGGTGTTCTCCTGCCCGGCCAGGTGAACCGCCACGGGGTGCGTGTGCAGGCGAATGCACCATTCCCACAGGTCGAGCGCGATGTGGAGCAGGGTCGTGGAATCAGTCCCACCTTGTCTGTTGATGTAGCAGACGGCGGTGGTGTTGTCCGTAGAATCAGGACCGTGCGTCCCACCACGACGTGCCGGAACGCCCGTAGGGCTTTCCAGACGGCGAGCAGCTCCAGCGCGTTGATATGGAGAGCGGTCTCGTCGTCGGTCCATCTGTCGCGGACTCTGAGATCGCCGCAGTGGGCACCCCATCCATAGAGGGAGGCGTCGGTCGTTACCGTCACCTTCGGTGTCGGCTGTTGGAAAGGCATCCCTGACATCAGATTGCGTCGCGACTGCCACCATCGGAGGGATGAGCGGACGTCTTCCGGCAGCTGCAGTCGGAGTGTCTGTTCGTCTCGCAGGGGGTCGAATATGCGGACGAACCAGTGTTGAAGAGGTCTTGCTCTCAGCCTGGCGAGATATGTCACAGCGGTCGTCGCAGCCATGTAGCCCAAGAGCTGCTGGACGCTTCTGGCAGATAACGTCGGGGCCATACAAGCGTGAGCGGCGGCCCGGATCAGGGTTTGGGCTCGAGACTCCGGTAGGTACGCCCTGGCGGAGGTCGAGTCGAGCGTCGCCCCGATGAAGTCCCAAGATCCTCGCCAGCTCGAGGTGGGACTTCTTTGGATTCACCCGTAGACCAAGGCGGGTCAGGAGTGACAACGTCATGTGGACGTCGTGGTAAAGTCTCTGTTTGCAGGACGCCACCAACAGCCAATCGTCGAGGTAAGGGAAGACGGAAGCGCCCTTCGTCCGCAGGAAGGATACCACTGGGGCCATGCACTTGGTGAAGACCCTTGGGGCAGTCGAGAGTCCGAACGGCAGCACCTTGTACTGGTAGCAGATATCGTCGACTGCGAAGCGGAGTTACCGTCTGTGCTGCGGGCGAATGGCGATATGGAAGTACGCGTCTCGGAGATCGATGGAGGCGAACTAGTCCCCTCGATGTAGGAAGGGCAGGATCGACGGTATCATGACCATCTTGAACCTCTTGGGGCGGATGAAGTAGTTCACCCCTCTGAGGTCTAGGATCGGCCGGAGGGTACCGTCGGCTTTCGGTACCGTGAAGTACCTGGAGAAGAAGCCGGTGGTCTTGGCTTCTTGCGGGAGCCGCTCGATCGCCCCTTTCTGGAGGAGGGACTGGATCTCTTCCAGGAGGGCCGGACTCGACGGGATGGAGTAGAAACGCCTCGAGGCGGAATATCGTGAAACTCGATGGCGTAGCCAAGACGGACGATGGAAAGCACCCAAGAGTCCGTAGTGACATGTTGCCACTCCGCGAGGTGTCGAGCTAGAGTCGGTCGGTCTCCGAGTGCAGATGGTAGGCTGAAGAGTGGGTATTGGTAGGTCCTGCCAGGCACCTCAAAACCGAGACTTTGTCTCGGAGGAGGACTTCTTAGACGAAACCGGGCGTCGTGACCGTGCGTCTGGCCGACGAGCCGGAGGACGGTCTCGACTGTCCAGACTGGGCCGAATGCTGGAACGACGAAGTGGAAGATCGTCGCCAGGATGGGTGGAAGGCAGAGGTCCTGCGGGCTTGCGTGGCCGGCTTTAGCCCGATTTTCTTGGCGGTTAACCTCGCCTTCATGAGATTGTCCAACGCTTCGTCGGTGGACGAGTTGAATAGGCCCTCACCGTCGAAGGGGAGATCTTCGATCCTCCTTCGGGTGTCCTCCTGGATGTCGGCCGGCCGCAGCCAAGCATGGCGGCGCAGGCCGATGGATCCCGCCATGACCCGGGAGGCAATCTCCACTGCGTGCCGGGAGGAGGCCATCTGCTGCCGAGCGATGGAGATGGCCTCGTTGAATATCACCGAGGAGGCTTGGCGGATGTCCTCCGGTACCGCCTCCATCGCCGGTTGAAGGCGATCGAGCACCTTTTTCAGGTATGCCGCGAGGCAAGCCTGAGTGTTGGACAGCCTGATCTGCAAGGAGGCGGCGGAATAGAACCTTCTTGCATAGGCGTCCAACTCTGCTTCTTTATCCGGTGGGGTGGTGTGCTGCCTGCCGGAGCCTTTCGTCTGTGCCGACTCGACCACTTCGGTGCAGGGTGATTGAAGAGATAACCGGCGTTATCCTTCTGCACCCTGTAGAGGTGTTCCAACCGCTGCGGTATCGGCTGCGCCGAGGCCGGCCTATCCCAAGCGGCCTTCACCAGTCTGGATATCCGGGGCAGGAGAGGCAGCGGGGCCGTGGCAGGTTGCTTCCCCTCAAAGACGGAGAAGACTGGATCGTCGTCCTCCGGCTCCGCATCGGCGACTTAAGGCCGAGGGTAGTGGCCATGCGGAGCAGCATAGCAGAGAACTGGTGGACGTCCTCTGGAGCAGAATCTGGATCGGATCCCCGAATCCCAGCGGAGGAGACTCCTGGGAGGCCGCCTCAGACACCTCTGACTCCGCACTCGAGTTGTACGACTCCGAGCTCGGTGAGTCCTCTCGCCCTCGCTTTCCGGTCCTTCGCAGTCGCCACAGGTGTTGCCTTCTTAGGCTTCTCTGCAGCCGGGACGGTGGTAGTGGTAGCGTCACGTATGGGCTGGCTGACCACGGACTTCACCTTCTTAGTGGTGACAGGGTTAGTCTGGCAGGGTGACGTTGTCTTAGCCCGCTCAGTCACCACCGACTCCGTAGGGCGCGTCGCCGTTGCCGTGACCCTAGGAGGTGGCGATATCGCCCGATACCGAGGTGAAGGCTCCCTCGCCCTATGGTATCGAGGAGAGGGAGAGCGGCTGAAGGAGCGGCGGTCCGACGGAGAGCGGCTTCGGTGGCGACGGTACCGAGCCTCGTCCCCTCTAGGCGAGCGTGATTCGCGCTGTCGACGATGTGACCCGGACCTCCGGAAGGTCTCCCAGCGTCTCGGGTCACGATGGTACCGATCCCGGTACGAAGGTGAATGTGACCGATAAGAGGCCGGGCGCTCTCTCCATTCAGATTCCTTCGCGTACCTGGCCACGTAGGACGCCGAGGTGTATCTGGAGGCAGACGAGCGAGGTTGTTCCTTTGAGTCTCCCTAGGAGGCGGCGAAGCCACCGGACGCTCCGAAGAGCGGGACCAGGACCTGAATGAGGTCGAACGCCGCTCCGGAGAAGCAGAGGGCTCTCTCTGCTGCAGGTCGGCCGACCTGCGACGGCTGGAAGGGCGGTGGTGCTCCTCCACCAGGGTTGGAGGGTCTGCCACAGGCGAGTCCGGGCGCTGTTGGGAAACGTCCTCGATCTCATCGTCCGAGAGATCGACGGACTCGCCTCGCCCTTTGGAAGGCTGCTGAGTAGGAGGAGGAGTAGGAGGTTGAACGTCCCCAGCCGGGGAGCGCTTCTTCTCCTTCTTCTTCTTCTTCTCCTCCTTCTCCTTGCCCTTGTCTCCATCCGGAGCAGGGCGCTTCTTAACAGGCGTCTCCTTCAGGGGAGCCTCAGCCTTCCTCGCCGTCGAGGATCCTTTCGCTGACTTGGCAGCCGCCGACAGCTTCGGGATCCTCGGTAACGCCGAGATCGGCGTTCTCGCCGGTACCAAGCCCGATACCGACGAGGTGGACGGAACGGCAGCCGCCGATACCGTCGATGGCGTGGTCGTCTTCTTTTCGGCCATTTTGGAAACGGAGGTCTCGTCTATCGCCCGCAGAGACTGTTCCCAACAATAAGACTTAAGTCTCGTGTACCGGTTGCGGAGAGTTTGGGGAGTAAAATCCCGGCAAATTGGGCAAGTCCGAATGTTGTGGGACTCACCCAAACAGAAGAGACACTCCTTGTGGCCGTCGTTGAGGGCAACTTTGCGCCCGCAGGACACGCACTTTTTGAAGAGCGCGGACATAAGACGAAAACGCCAAACGGGGAAGATCCGAAATCACCAAAAACCAAATGGGGAGTCCGAAAGAGAGGTCAGAGACAGTCCAAAAATCTGTAAAACCGTGAAAACAGCAAGCCAAGCACAAAGTCAGAGGAACAAACCGAAGAACCTTCCGTACGCGACGGCGGACGAGAAAGAACTGAGGAGAGACCGTTGCTCGGCGGGAGGAGCATGCGCAGTACCGGCGTGGGGGAGGGGTTCCCGCCAAGCGAACAAGCTCTAGAAGTTTCCGAATGCTACCGCGCAGGCGCTAAAGCTCCTAGTGTATGAAGGCACAGAGACCACGAAGAAGAACTAGACATATGATAACTGTACCACTTTCTTTTATTATTCATATATTGAAATGAACTGTTGCAATGTTTGAAATATGTCGAATGCTTTGTGCACCAAGAGTTCCCACTTCTTAATGTGTATATTTTTTTAAATAGCTACTTGGATTAGTTAGAAGAAAGAGACTGTATGCAGCAGCATGCAGCTCATTCATGGTGTGTGTGTGTCTCCATTGGCTTGATGTCAAATAATCTGGGCTTAGTTGGCTTGCAAACTTGACTTGCAAGTAGTCCTGTGCTTATTGTCCTTTTCGACTAAGAAAAGATGCTTGCTTTAAAATCCGCGTCGTCTTTAGTTTTATAAAGGATCTCACCTCATCCAGTTGGAAGTTGTTTCATCCTTTCTGTCAATGTAAGCATTGCAGTTTTGCCCCCGGTAATCTGTAATTAAAGTAAAAATGAACCAAACACATAAATATGGTGACTCTACAACAAGGAGTGAAATACAATTGCTCCCGAATAGCACTGTTATTAGGTCATTTTCTAGCCCAACTCCTGATAGCATATGAAGAAAATCTACTAATGGTCAGTAAAAACCATTTTGCAATGTATTTAATGAAAAAGAGGTCTTGAGCCTCACAAAATGTTGGTTGTAGCGAACAGACATTTATGATAAAGGAAGACGTCAAGGGAATCAGAGTAAATATGCCTAGAAGTGGGCCACATCACTGAAAAATGCTCTGTTTGGAAAAAAAAAATACAAAAATACTGTTCTGTTATGAAACTCAAAATACAAAAAGGCATTAATTGTTTTAAAACTGTGTTTTAACAGGGAAATGCCTGAGAGTACAAGGCAAAGAAACTTGCTTTAGTAGAAATAAGACCTGCACTGATAATACCAACACTATCATTTTCTTAAATATTTTGTTTTGCTTAGTGTTTAAAAGGACTAGGTGCTATAGGGCATGTAATAAATATTCTTAAGAAGGTTCTTTGCTTCCAAACCCACTCCTCTCTCAACGTAACTCGCATGCGGATTCCCAAAATAGTAGGGAAGTGAGGTGAAAAAGAGAGCAGTAGTTCACATGAAACCACACTGGGGAGGAGATGCTGGAACAGCTCGGAGGGGGCTTTAGCCAATCCAGTGGATCTCTTCCAAAGCAGGATCTCTCATTTTCCCCCAAGATGAGTCACGGACTTGTGAACCTTCATGGCACCTTCCCACTCCTTCTCAAAATCTTGTAATATTCCCCCTTTTATCAAAACTGTTTTTCCATTTCAGTCATATCCAACAGTTTCAGTGGCCAGTCTGTTACGGGTATTTCTTGTTCCTCCCATTTGTTGGGCATCCTGAATTTTCACTACCGTTGTCATTTCATCTTTTTTCTTCTCCGTTTTCAGATTCGAATCCCCCCATGCTTTGCATTTTACTTCTTCTAGTCCTTTTAATTGTCCCTGCTCTAGACTTAGTTCCAGGTCACCTTCTTGATGCTTATTTTGGAATAGTTTGGTCTGTTTTTCCTCCCTCTCTTCTCTGCACGGATTTTTATGTTTCTCTCCTTCCTTATCTGTTGTTTTGGACTCGCTATCATGTTGGTCCCAGAATTCTTTTGATTTTTCCAGAGGTCTAATTCTATATTTGCGTTTAAAAGTATAGCATAAACCTTCCACTCTGTCCCATCTGAATCTTATTTTTTCTTTCTCTTTCTTTTTCTGAAAAATCTTCGTTCACCTTTTTCAATGTTCAACTTCAGTTTTTAATCTCTCTTTTAAAATCTCTAACTTAGGCTCTGGTACCTTTTAATTCTTCTCCCACCTCCATTCTCAATTTCAGAATTTCTTCTAGTATCTTCAAATTTGGTTCTATCCATTTTGTACTTGAATCAATGGATCGTCTTCTTGATTATATTTGTGCCCGTAATTGCAGTTGAGCTGTCTTCAACATCAACATGTTGTTTGCTTGGCACTGCTTGTTTTATATCATTAAACTTATTTGTTCATTTAATTCGATGGTTTAAATTATTTATTTATTAGAAGATGAAATTGTCAAACCTACGATGATCCATTGGGCTCAAAATTTGCATCATGATATTTTGTTGGAGCACTGGGAGAAGGCATAGGAGGATACCGATAAATTCACAAATTCTCAAGACTTGAAAGAAAATTTTATGAAAATGATGTACAGATATCATCTTACTCCGGAAAAGATAGATAAAATTTATAAAACGGGGAACAATAAATGTTGGAAGTGTAACAATACAATTGGAACATGCTTCCATATTTGGTGGTCCTGTGAAAAGGCCATTAAGTATTGGAAGGATATACATAACGCTATAAAAGAAATTTTCAATATTAACTTTTCTATGGCCCCAGAATTTTATCTATTAAATATGTTACTTAATTTTGAAAAGGCATTCATAACGAAAAATTACAGGATATTACTGAACTTAGTTTCAGCGGCAAGAATAAACTATGCCAAGAAGTGGAAAAATCCAGCAATACTGGGCATGGACAATTGGTTCTTCAAAGTCATGGAATTAAAAGAATTCGATGTATTTTCCCAGTCATTGAGGGGGAAGGCTTTGAAAGAGGTAGAGAAGGATTGGGAACCAGTGACTTAGATATATTACTAAAAAATTCGAAGCCAAAATCTAATGAAATGGAAACTAGGTTTTAATGAGATGAAAGATAAAGTCATGATATAATAGATATGGAGGAATATTTATAGAAGTATATTCTAAATTTAGGACATTGTGAATGTAATTGAAACGAGCAACAATAACTAGAGGTAAAAAACAGATAGTAGGAAATGTCTATATTATAAATTAATATGCGCTCAAGAGAATGTGTAGGATGTGAGTAGGTTATACCTTGTAAATATGTTTTTGATGTGTTTTTATGAATGTATAAATTTTGAGTAGATCGAGATGAATGATTATAAATATAGTGAGAGTGTGATTATAATATTCTTGAATAAAGAACAAATAAAAAAAGTAAATTATTTATTTCCTCTTTTTGCAATATTTTCTTCACCACTGGATGTCTCGCTTATCGTGTTTTGCTCACTTCAGTTTTTTAAACTCTTTTCTTCCTTCCTACCCAGCTGTGCATAACTCAATTAGCTTGAACAAACTTTACTCTTGAGTTCTTTAATATAGCTTCGTTCCTAATATCTTTGGTTACGGTGTATCTTTAAATGGTATATGTTATAAAACCAATATATACTCTTTATCTTTTGATCTCTTAAAAAATTGAACTATATAGCTTAAAACTATATTATATCTAAATTCTCTTCCTCCCTCCCCCTCCCTCCATGTACGGCTTCAAACTTTATTCCCCTTTATAACCTTATAGATATCACTTAAATGTTTATGTTTGCTAACAGATAGTGGTATTATATTAATAACAACAAAACAGCCTTAATAGGTAAGCAGGAAATTAAGCAATAAAGAAAGAAATAATTTCTATTATACTATATTGTAACTTGCAAATATTCTGAAGCGCAAAAATATTCTAAGACACTGAAATGTTTTTTTTCTATAAAGCAAATATATGTATACATGACTATTTTTAGTACCTTATCTAACCAACACCTTAATTACTATTGTATTTTTATGAAATGTCACGATATGTAAAGGGTTAATCTGACTTGATGCTGCGCTGCTTCTTCTGACCTTGCCCTTTAAGCTTAAGGTGTAGACTGAGATAAGGCTATGCAGCTGTATGTTAATTTATGTGTTTGACGAAGGCACTTGTAAAGTACCTGATAATGTACAGCTGTGTGGAGTGTATATATGCTGTTTGGAAAAGCACTCTTTCTCTCTCCTTTTTCTTGTCTCCTCGCTGTGCTAGTTTGTATGTTACTCTGCTGTTTTTACTGTTTAACTTTATGATGGGCTTTGCTAAATGCCTTAATTTGTTACCCGCAATAAATCTTTTGTATTTTTCTTTATTGTGGTCTGAAGTGGCTGTTTTTCCTCTAGGCTGTAGTTTATGCCAGAGGTTCTTTGGAGGTCCTTGTTTGCTTAAACAAGTACCCCAGTTTTCAGGCTCGCTAGGCAGGCAACTGACATGAAATAATTATATTATAAATTGTTTATAGTCATAAACACAGGTTTGTTTAAATCAAAGCTTTTCCAAAGCATCAGTCTTCATGTTGTGCTAATCAGCTGGCCAGCCGTCTCTCCAGTCTTTTCCAAACTTCACTTTCACTTTCAGTTCTCTCTTTTTCCACTTTCTTATTAAATCTTTTTCTGTTCACCCATTGGCTCCTTTTGATTTTATTTTATTGTCTGTCCAATTTATTTAAGTCCTATTTTCTAAAAGGCGAAAGATTTATACAATCTGAAGAGAGACCAGAGTAAATGTTATATTCCTTTTGAAGAAATTAGTATTATAATTAATTGTCTGTCCTTTTTAAAAAGTTGAAGGTGGCACTTCTGCAGATTCTGATTCTCCCACTAGCAAATATGGTGGAGGTAGCTCTCGATTTCTCAGTCCCTTCTGCAGTCATCATGTTATTCTATCGACTTAGACTATAAATATAACTGATGTCTAAGTAGAAAGTATAAGTAGAAAGTATTATTAAATATAACTAAACTGACCCAAACTTTTGCCTATGAGGCTTACAGTCCAAACTGCAAAAAAGTAGAGGTTACATTCCTTTTGAAGAACATTAGTATTATCATCAAAGTAGTTGCTTTGATTGTCTGTCCTTTTTAAAACGTTGGCGACAGCACTTCTGCATATTATGCTTCTGCTGCTACCAAGTACGGTGGAGATCAGCTCTCGACCCCTCAGTCCCTTTCCCAGTGGACATCTCTTCTTTGGTTCCACTGTTGCTACATCCTGTAAGGGGTCCCTGTGAATCGTTCCACCTCCACTTTACCAAGGAAATGATTTTAATGCGTTTTGATCAGCAGAGCAGCCTTGGACGAGCTCCTCCGCGAAGCTACTGACCATGTTGCCATGTCACCAGAACCCTTCTGATGGATCTGGAAGAGGAGGAGAAGATGCTAGGAGGAGAAGCAGGGTTCTTCTGTCTTGGACCTCCCACTAGCCTCTCCCGTATCAGTGGGATGGTGATTCGCACTGAGGCTTTAAAGGAGATGTACAAGTTTCAGCACCCACAGAGGGGTTAAATCCTTGTACCATACCCACCGGCTTCACTGCCTCAGTCACTTGGAAGCCACCGACTGTACCATATTGTTGGGGGGAGAGTCAGATCACCTCTCTCCAGTCGAGAGAACTGCCGGGTTAAACAGAAGACCATATCCTCCCTTGCCGACCCTTGCAGACATTGGAGATCCGCAATGGGGGCCCCGATCTGCGCCCCAACACCTTGCAAGGCTAGACTAGTGTGTGTGTACACATGACAGGGCTCGCTCTGTGGTAGGACAAAGACTGTGGCACTCCCTGAGAAATGAAGGAGGCTCCCTCTTTCTGTCCTGAGTTTCTTTTTTTTTATTATTATTAATAATTTATTAAAAAATGAAAAAAAACACCGATATTACAGTACCAAAAAATAAGTAAAGTGTTACATCACTTTCAAGATCTCTTAAATGCCATCTACAAATTTTCATACATTACATAAATACTTAATCCTTACGGTATTGTTCTATAATCTACATGGTATTGTTCTATAATCGTCCATGTAGATTATATACATAACTTCCTACTTATCCTTGGACGGTTTATTCGAAAATAAAAACTAATGCTTTACTTGTTACCTCTCTATCTTCCTTATAGTACAAAAGTTATTGCTATGGTAAGATCACCAGTCTTTTTTTTAATAATACTACTTATTTATGCTCCTACGTTGGATCATTCAAAATCCAGCAGATTCTTCTCCCCCCTTTTATTTTTTGGGTTCGTTGTAGCTTCATTGTATGTTGCACAGCTGCGAAATTCACACACTATGTGCCTACTACTTCCGCATATCTCTTTTTAAGATAATTTATTATCGGACTCCATTCTGTCTCATAAATAGTTTTTTTCCCCTCTTTCATCAATTTGGATAAGTAGTCACAATTCATCATTTCGTAAAACCGAGTAAGCCACTCTTCAATGTCTGGAACATGTTGGTTTTTCCAGCAACAATCCTAGCAGCTGTGATTAAGTATAGTACTATCTTCCATCTGTTTTTAATGTTTAGTTGTTGTATATCAGATATTATGTTCAATAGATACATTTCTGGAAAGACAGGTATTTTAGTTTTAAATATTTCCTCCATTATTTTATTCACCTCATTCCAATATTTTTTTGCCAGCTTGCATGTCCACCAAGGATGATAAAATGTACCTTCCACTTTTCCACATTTCCAACAGTCTTTTTTTCCAGTATTATACATTTTATCTAATTTCGATGGACTCAAGTACCATCTGTGGAACATCTTTAAATAATTTTCTTTGAGATTTTGAGAGACTGTAAATTTCTGGGCTCTTTTCCAACTTTCCCAATCTTCTAAAAGTATCGTTTTACCTATATTCACTGGCCATTTCAGCATTGTTGGTTTGACCGTCTCCGATTCTAATTCTCTGTTTATTAGAAATTGATATATTTGGGACATCAGATGTTTAGGTCGATCAAAAACAGCTATTTCGAAATCATTTTTTTCCTCTTTCGAAAGAAACCCTTCCAGTTTTAAGTCCATTTTGAACCTTTCCTTTAATTGTCTGTATAGAAACCACTGTCCGGGAAGACCTTCTAGTTCCAGCTCTGATATTTCCTTTAATTTTAAATTATCTCCTTCAGTTATGATATCTTTATATAAAATCCACTTCTCATGAACGTGTTTCCACCTTCCATAAAGAGCCTCATGTGGGGGAGATCCATTGAGGAATCTTAAGGTAGACTCGAGGCTTTGAATTTTTTCCAAATTAATAACAAAGATTTCTTGGTGTAATGATTTGTAAAGTCCCTGTCGATTTTCTCCTTCCCATACCATAGGTATGCGTGCCAGCCAAATATATTATCCACACCTTCTAGGTTTAACAACCTTTTATCTTTTAACGTTATCCAATCTGCGATCCAGGTCAGTCCTGCCGCGTAATAGTATATCTTCATGTCTGGCAAGGCACATCCTCCTTTTTCCGTATGCTCAGTCAAAATTCTCCATTTAATTCTCGGTTTCTTGTTAGCCCAAATGAATTTCTTTACGCCAATTCATGAAACATTTATCATTTATGATTATCGGTATGTTTTGGAAGAGAAAGCTCAATTTGGGAAGAACGTTCATTTTTATAACAGATATTCGCCCTAACAGTGACAGGTTTAATTTGTTCCAATTTTGAATGTTTTCATGAATTTCTACCCGAGTCTTTTTGTAATTATTTTCAAAGAGTTCAGTGTTATGTTTTGATAAGTAAATACGTAGATATCTTATTTTTTATCAGTTTTGAAACCAAGATTTTTCTCTTCCTTCTCGCCTATATTTTTTGTCAGGACCTTCATCTTGTCTTTATTTTAAGACCAGCAACCTTTTCAAACTCTTCTAGTTTAAGCAACAATTTTCTAAAGTTTTCTTTTGGATCTTCCAAGAAGACGACCAAATCATCGGCAAAGGCCTTGAGTTTATATTCTTGACCCTTAATTCTCACACCTCTTATTTCAATGTCTTCTCTTATGTCTGTCAATAATATTTCTAGAGTAAGTATAAATAGTAACGGGGAGAGAGGACAGCCTTGTCTTGTACCTTTTTCAATAATGAATTTTTTTGTTTTCTCCCCATTAATAACCAACAATGCTGATTGGTTTGTGTAAATTTGTTGAATCATGTTGATAAAGCCTTGCCCACAGTCCATTCTTTGTAGTACCTCGATCATAAAGTCCCATCTGATATTATCAAAAGGTTTCTCAAAATCAATAAAAAACATTGCTAATTTTCTTTCGTTATGTTTCCCAAAATATTCTATCATGTTTATGACTGTTCTGGCGTTGTTTCTCAATAGTCTATCTGGTAGAAACCCATTTTGGTCTCCATGAATTAGTTCTTGCAGTATTTTCTTCATTCTCTCTGCCAGTATTGAAGTAAAAATCTTATAGTCTATGTTAAGCAGGGAGATAGGTCTATAACTCCCTGGATCTTTAGCATCTTTCCCTTCTTTTGGTATTAAGATTATATTCGCATAATTCCATGTCTCCGGTTTTCCCGTTGTCCATATTTCATTCATGGTGTTTTGTAGCGGTAATAATAATTCATCTTCTAATAATTTGTAATAAGCTGCCGTAAATCCATCAGGACCCGGTGCTTTCGATGTCTTAAGTCTCCGAATAGCTTGGGAAATTTCGGCAACAGTAAATGTAGTATTCAGCATTTTTTTTTTTGTTCTTCATTTAATTTCTTTATCTTTTTGGTGTCTAAATATGATTTTTATCTGTTCTTTTCTATTTAACTCCAAATTATTTTGATTATATAACTCTGAGTAGAACTTGAGAAATATTCTCTGTATCTCATTATAATCCGTGTACACCTTCCCTTTATATTTTACTTCCATTATTTGTTTTCTTTCTCTGTCTTTCCTCAGTTTGTAGGCTAACCATTTTCCAGGTTTGTTAGCGTTTTCGAAGTATTTTTGTTTTATTCTATTAAGTTTCTTCTCCATTTGTATAAGATTTTCTCTGTTCAATTGTTCTTGTAATATTTTAATTTGCTTTTTCAAATTGTCATTTGAGGGGTCTTTTCTCAATTCTTCTTCTTTTAACTGTAATTTCTTCTGTATATCTATTTCTTTCGCCTCTCTGACCTTTTTCCATTTGAAACCCCATTTTATCAAATGACCTCTGATAACCGCTTTGCCGGCATCCCATACAGTTTTCATAGATATTTCTTCCGTAATGTTTTCTTGAAAAAAATTATTCATTACCTTCATTACCTACCTCCAAACAAGCTCTCCTGAGTTTCCAGTGGGTTGTTAAGAGGGTGCTATTTAACACGACCTTTAGTCTTTCAAAACCTGCCTGCTTTAGCCTCCTGGTTTTAAATTATGTGTAAATTATGTTTAAGGAATGGTTTTAACCTTAAAAGTAAAAGTTTTTACCTAAAGGCCTTCCTCCTGGACGTTTCACCAACAGGGTTCTCTGTCCTGCGGGTGACGTTCAGGTCATCTCCCTGCAAGTCGTGGTGGATGAAGTTCCTTCTTGCTGGCTGAAGAAAAGCTGAATGCCAGCCTGTCTTCCCACATCCCTGTGGAGCAGCTCCGTCGCCACATTCCGTACCCAGTTCTCTCACTCTGGATTCTCAGGTCAGTCCTGTCAAATCTTCTGAAAGAGAAGAACAGCTGATAAGTAAAAAGACACTGATTTTTCTACAGGGGAGAAAAATAAAAAGCCGGGAACTGCACTGTCAGACCCAGGGAGTTCGTCCTCTTTCAAAGTGGATAGGGCTCGCAGTATGGACTGTAGCATTGCGTGGCCTTTTTGGTCCGAGGATGCTTTCTCCTGGCTGCCGGGGCCTGGCAATCCTGGGAGTCTCCTTGCAATCCAATGCTTCTGCTGATACCAGGTGCCTGTGGTTGTGCGTCTCCAGGACCGGTGTTCCTCCGGGCGATGGTTGCCACTGTTTCTGTCAGTGATGTTGAGATTGACGACATCAAGGTGTTGCACCCATCCAGCAGTGAAATGATTTTCTGTCTGTTCTCTGATGCCATGGACGTTTCCTGCTGGAAATGTCTTTCGCTCTGCTCCATCATCAAAGAGCATTGCTCCCTGAGGCAATCCATGCCGGAAGCAGCATTGTTCTGCTCGTTTTCACGCACAGCTAAGCGGGTCCTGTGCCTTGACAAACGCATTCTGCTTCTGGGTGACATGCCCACCCTGCTGTTTTCTGCTCCTGGCGTGCCTGATGTCATGCTTGTGCCATTATCTGCGGTGGGTGGAGACAGAAAGTGTTAAACTGCTGGTTTTGGAATCTTTGCGTACACTCCTACCATTCCAGGCGCGTGGGGCACTAACACGGCCTGCTGGCCAGCCCCTGGGAAAAGTATGACAGGCCGAGCGTGCACCAGGCCGGATTTACCTTGTCCGTTGCTGCTGATACTCCCGGATCTCGAGAGTGCCCTGGGGAGCCTGGCGGTGCAGCTATCTTCGATCCCTGTGTTTATTAGGAGCAAATAGGTTGTTGGCACGTGGCTAGAAACTTTGGGGTGCTTTCTCCCCCTATGCCATTGGCCCCCATGAGGCCCTGGGAAGGGAGTTCCAGTGTCCACTCCCGGGCACAAGGTTGTGTGGATCCGCAGCCGCACATGACTGGCCAGTGCTCTGCTTCAGAGCTGAGCACGCCACACTCCCATGCCCACGCCAAACCTGGGCAGTGTTCCTCCTACCTGTTACCGTGGTGACGGGAATCTCCGCTCTGCGGGTTTCCAATTGGCCCTGCGTGGAGTCTCCCTCGTCGATCCCTGCTGGCGGGTAATAACTCATTAGTCCTTGCCCGCTGGAGCCCGCCCAACAGTGTATATTCTGGTTCCGGGGGGAGGGAACACCCTGACGACCCTTTGCCTGGCATTCTTGTGGCGCAGCCGCTTTGTGGTACTTACCTGAGGTTTCTCCCTTGGAGGACACGGTCCAGCTTTTAGCGAACAGCTCCTGGCTCAGCTGGGTAAGAATTTGTTCGGCGTCTGAAAGGCAGTGGGAAAGCAATGGTGAAGAATCAGGGACCACCTTGTTAAAGGCCATGAGTTGGATCGATAGGGTTGTGTGTTTGCCACTCTCGTACCTTCCCGCGGCCTCGTCGTCCCATCCACGGCTCCCCCGCTCTCCTCCGCCACAACCAAGCTCTGCACCACCCGGGCATGTAACCTTTTCTGCCCCCGTTCGCTTGTTGGCTGCCACCACTTCCCTGTACTTGAGGCGCATTCTTTTTGTCTTGGTCTGGCATTCCTCGGCGGTGTGCTTGTGACTGCGCCTGTTCATCTCCCTTGCAATCTCCATGAATATTTCGGAATTCCTGTGGGACTGCCGGAGGTCTTGTTGGAGCTTCTGCTCCCCTTACACGTCCAGAAGGTCTCTGATCTCGGAGGCCCTCCATGCGACACCACGCCCCCTGGCCGTTCTCCGTGACAACTGGAAACCCCCCTCTTCCAGGGAGGATCCATTCGCCTCTGATAAGTACCCTTCCTGCGTGCCTCCACTTCCTTGGGTGTTTTCCCTTCTACTTCTGCCTAGTTCCATTGCCAGCGCAGAGCTGTTCCAGGAAGAGCGAGTCAAAGTTGGCCCTCAGTGGCGATGCCCTACCAAGGACGATATGGGAAAAAAAGGGGTAAGGTAGGGCAGAATGGTGGAAGTGAGCGATGGTTTCCATGGACTGGGAAGCCAGTAATCCACAAAAGACTTGGGGCAAATAAAATGAATTAATCTTTAAAGTGCTGATGCTCAGTTTTCTAGGAATCCTTCTGTCCCCCTGGATAAAATGGTGGCACCTGGCAAAGGACCAAAAAACAACACAAACGTGTTCTGGCTAGACCAGATGGCCACGGAAATATGTAGAGCTTCCTTTTTGGAAAGTCAGAATTAAGTCTTCATCTGTCCATCCACTGGGCCCCGCAGAGAAACATTTATTACACTGAGCATCACTGTTGACTAGAGAACCCAGGTGAAAAGTCTTCTTGTGCCGGGAACAGTTCCAGTAGATATGAACTGCTCACGTTCGTAGTCGTTCCGCATACTGAGTCCGAGATGTTGCTGCTTACAACCGCTGGAAATCTTCCTTTTTGAAATTCCTCATTCTTGCTGGCAAACGGAAACGTTAAGTCAACATATGAGAAAACAATCTTTCTGCAGGAGGTGCAGGACCCTGTCCTTGTCTGAGTCCACTCACCTTGGGATGCAGAGCCTCGGACAGACAGGGATCGGGGTCTGCCCAGAAGGCAAAGCTCCTTCAGCCTCCTCCTGGGGAACATCGCTGGCTCCAGGGATCAAGGGCGAGGTCCTTGCTTAGCCTTCTTGAAGCTGTTTTGTAAAAGAGCTCCTCACTGTGGTGATTTCATTCATACCCCAGCATTTTCCCAGTACTGGATTGGAGCTTGCTTGCCAGAAAAGTCAGTCCCTGAGCAGAAGGCTTTTAAAAGTGGAAAACCGCTTCTGGTAAGGGCCAGGAATTCCTTCTCAAGTGCTTTGACAAGTGCCCTTCCATCCAGGAAAAGAATCCCCTGAAATTCCTCCCTAGCCCGCTCACTTCCACGCATCCCGAGAGACTCATCCCTCTACTCTCCACCTTCCCACCCAGCTGCCTTCCTGCCTGTCTCCCCACTCGCCCCGGGGAAGGACGGACGGACAGACAGGGACCCTCACCCACCTCCTGGGGGGACCCTCCTCTCCTTCCGCTCTCTCCCCGACCGCGGGGCTCCTAGGGGGGCCTCCAGGGGGCCGCAGCGGCTTCTGGGGGCCAATCCCGTGCCCCACGATCTCCAGGAAGGTCTTTGGCTTCCAGGCGGGCTCCCTGCGGGGGGCAGTGACGATTCCTTCCCTGCCATCTCCTCTTCTTGCCGCGGCGAAGGTGTCGATGGGGTCTCTGAGGAGGCACCGGCGGTGCAGATCGAGCCCTCCTCCTCCTGCTCTTCCTCTTCCTCCGTGGGGCCGGGAGCCAGGGGGGCAGCAAGGGGACTGGCAGGTGGGCCTGGGCGGGCTCGCTTTGTGCTCCTTCTTCAGTTGCGTTGGCTCTGGTGGCTGCGCTGGTGCCTCGGTCGATGTGCCTGGAGCAGGACGTGACAGCAAAAGTGCTTACTGAGGTAGAACAACCAACATACCAGCTTGATCAAAATTACTAAGGTTGGGGTACGTCCCCAAACCTTCACACTGACCATTGGGGTGCTATCTTCTCACGCTTCCAGCGGGCTCCTGTTGCTGGCCTCACAGTCCAGGTTCTCCTCAGTCGAGCCTGCCAGATGGCATGGGATCTCCTCCCTGGAGCGGAGAGAAGTAAAGGGTGAACACGCTCTGGGGGAGAAACTTTCTCCTGGGCCAACTGAGGACCATCCGTTTTCTCCAAGCGCCCTCAGGAGTTAAGCAGCTCTTCAGGAAGGAGCAGCCCTCCACCTCTGACTTGGAGCAGCTTCCTTTCCCTTCAAGGGCTTAGGCAGAGAAAGAGGCCTCCTGGGTGCTCCTCCTTGAAACGGAGAGGAATGAAGCTGCCTGGGGGGAAGAAGAGGACCCAGAGGGGACGAGCCTCCCCTCCGAAGGCCCCAAAGGACACCTTGCATCTCCTTAGTCATCCTTCTGGAAAGGAAAGACACCTGGCAGACTTTGTCTTTCTTCTGACCCAACGGAGAGACTTTTAAAGGGCGGGAGTCAGCTTGAGGAGAGGCCCTCCCAGCTATCCAGGAAAACCTGAACCCCACCAGTGGAGGAAGGAGGGCTTTCCCAGGAGCAGTTCAGCCCAGGACCTTCTAAAACTATTGGGCTGTGAACCCAGGCCTCCATTCCTTCTGGATCTCAGGAAGCGCGTCCTATCCTGTGAGACAACCCTGCTGGGAAAGGCAAGGACTCAGGGGAGCTCCTCTGGATCCTGCAGAGGCATCACTCAGCCACTCCACTCTGGTCCAAGGCCACCTCTGTTGTTCCCGGGGGGCACCGGTCACTCACTTCTCCTCCTTGAGCAACCGGATCTCTTCCATCAGCACTTCCTCCTCGCCTTCCTCCTCCTCTTCCATCTCCACCTCCTCTTTCTCTGGCAAAACATCCAGTTTGGTAGAGCTGCTGCTGTGGCCCTGTGGGCTGCTTTTCTTCTGCAAGAGAGGGGGGAAGATGCTGGCAAACCTCCTTGGCCTTCAACAAGGCAAGTCGCCTTCTCTGGGTCAGACTGGAAGACCGTCACCGTCTGCCTATTTCCTTCCCGCCTGCTGTGACTCCTCAAGCAGTCTCTCTTCTGCTGGACCATTTCAGGCTCCTCAGCCTTTTAAGAACTGAGAATTCTCAGTTAGACAGTCACGGACCAGGACAGCAAGAGCATAGAGCACGGGGCTAGAAGTGGGGGCAAAGGCTGCCTGGACTGCAGAGTGAGGAGAACCACTGAGGGGAGCTTACAAATCAAGTTAGATAGTCCTCATTCCCATCCCAGAGGACTCACTTTTATGTTGGGGAAATTTATACCTGCCGTGAGGCTGTATTTATAAGAGGCAGCTACTAAAGGCTGCTTCTGAGCACGTGGAAAGGAATGCTTTCCTTCACCCACAGAGCAACCCAAAGCCAAGCAGCAACTTCACTTTTCTCGATACAAAATGGTAAAAAACGGCGAGAGAGAAAGAGGGGAGGGAGCTCCCCTTTCATCCCACAGAGGGTTTCAGGATGGTGCACGTAGAGGTGCACAGGGGGAAAAAGTGTTTTGAACTTGGTCTTTGAAGGCAGCCATGCAGAGATCAGGCCTCCTGCCCTCGGGAGGCCTTCCAAGGCCGGGGTGCCACAACTGAGGTGGCCCTCTCTGAGTCCCCCTTCGTCACCCCTGCTTCTTTCCACCGTCTTCCAAGCCGGACCCCTTCTGGCTGGTCTGTGGCCTTCGAGTCCAGAGGCAGCAGCCTGACCGCCTGGGAAGATAGAAGAGCTTCTTGGGCTCTGTAGACTGAGCTTAAAGGGTTTCACATGCCAAGCTCCAGATCTGGAGAGAACTATCTTACACGAGGATGTGCCCCTCACCGGTCCCCCTAAACCCCAGGGAAAAGGCTGGAAGCCCTCTTTAGCAGAAGCACCTCCTTCCCCTCCCTCCCCTCTCCCCGTCCCCCTAGTCTGCCCTCCCCGCACCGTGATCCTCACCTCGTTCTGCGAAGGGAAGGAAAGCCCTGGCATTGAGTTGCTCTCCACCGCCCCCAGCTGGCAACTCTCTGGCGCTGCCATCTTGTACTTCCTAAGCTCCTCTCGAAGGATCGTCTCCACACACCTGAGCCATGGACACAAAAGTGGGAAGAGAAAGAAAAAAGAGGAGAGGAGGGATGGATGGATGGAGGAAACAGCCCTGGATCCCTCTGTGGGGCCCTGAGGAAAGGACAACAGGGTGGGTGGAAATGATGTATGGGGGTCAGGAGAGAAGAGGGGCCCCCGGTGGTCACGTGGGGTCCCCATGCACCATTGTTCTGCATATGAGCAGCCAGCCAACCTCTGCTTCCTACAGCAGCTCCACTTCTCTCTCCTCCCTCTTCTAGGTTCCTCAGAGAGAGGGGAAACAGTTCTGTTGGGTGGCAAACTGGATCCAGAAGGGGTAGGATTTGCAGGCAGTGGGAAAAGAGTGAGCATTTTTTTTTTTTTTTTTGGTGGGATGGGGGGATAGGAAGAATAGGTTGCTTACCTGTAACTGTGGTTCTTCGAGTGGTCATCTGTGCCATCATACACTAGGAGCTTTAGCGCCTGCGCGGTAGCGTTCGGAAACTTCTAGAGCTTGTTCGCTTGGCGGGAACCCCTCCCCCACGCCGGTACTGCGCATGCTCCTCCAGCCGAGCAACGGTCTCTCCTCAGTTCTGTCGTCCGCCATAGAACCTACAGGGACCTGAGAAAGAGGGGAGGAAGGGCGGGTGTGTATGATGGCACAGATGACCACTCGAAGAACCACAGTTACAGGTAAGCAACCTGTTCTTCTTCTTCGTGGTCTCTGTGCCTTCATACACTAGGAGACTGTGTAGCTTACCGGTCGGATGGCGGGTCAGGTCCTACAGCACGGAAGCCAGCACCTCACGTCCAAACCGGGCATCTCTGCGCGACCAGCAGTCGAGCCTGTAGTGGCGCACGAAGGTCGATGGTTGGGACCAGCTCGCCACACGGCAGAGTTCATGCAGGTCAACTCCTCGCAGGAGGGCCGCAGAAGTAGCCACAACTCTGGTGGAGTGGGCTCGAAGCAGGACTGGCGGAGGCTTCCTCGCGAGCTCATACGCCAGTTCAATAGTCCTCACCACCCACTTGGAGAAGCGCTGGGTGGACACTTTGAGGCCCTTCCGACGTCGCCCATAGCAAACAGAGATGCGGCGTCTGTCGGAAGGAAGCAGTCCTGTCCTTGTAGAAAACCAATGCCCGACGCACGTCGAGGAAGTGGAGGGACCGCTCCAACGGTGTCGTCGGGTTCGGGAAGAAGGCAGGCAGGACGATGTCCTGGTTGAGATGGAAACTGGACACCACCTTTGGCAGGAACGAGATGTCAGGTCTCAGGACCACCTTCTCCCTGTGGAAGACCAGGAAGGGCTCATCGGATCGAAGAGCTGTGATCTCCCCCGCTCGCCTCGTTGAGGTCACCGCCACCAGGAAGGCAGTTTTCATGGTCAGGAGCCTGTCATCCGAGGTCGCCATCGGCTCGAAGGGCGGCTTCGTCAGCTGCGAGAGTACCAGCGAGAGGGACCACGGCAGTAGCGGCGGCGATACCGGCGGGTAGAGATGATGGAAGTCCTTTCAGGAACCGCTTAACGGTATCGTTCCTGAAGAAGGTCGATGCCGCAGATCGTGGCGGTTGGTATGCCACGATCGCGGAGAGGTAAACCTTCAGGGATGGAAACGCCAGACCCTGTTGCCGGAGGTGCAGGAGGAAATGCAGGACGGTAGAGAGTCCCGCAGGCGATACCGGCTCACTCCTCTCATTAGCGAAGGTCAGGAAGTGTCGCCATTTGTATTGATAGTTGCGACGGGTGGATTCCTTCCTGGCCGCGGCGAGGACGGTACCGAGCACGGGATCGTCTAGTGCGATATCCTCCAGGCATGGAGGGCCAGGCGTGGCAGGTCCGGATGAAGGATTCGGCCGCTGGAGTGGGAGAGCAGGCCCGGTGTCAGTGGCAGCCGGAGCAGGTCGCCTCGTGCAGCTCGTAGCAGGGGTGTGAACCAGTGCTGCCTCGGCCAGTACGGGGCTACGAGGATCGCGTCGACCCGGTCGGCGAGGATCTTTGATACCGTCCGGCCGAGCAACGGGAACGGTGGGAACGCATAGAGGAGTCCCCGGTCCACGGAAACTGGAAAGCGTCTCCGATGGAAGCGCGATCGTGGCCCGCTCTCGAGCAGAATCGGCGACACTTCGCGTTTTCCCTGGTCGCGAAGAGGTCGATCGATGGCTCGCCCCAGCGGTCTCGAACAGTCTAACGCCTCTCCGGAGAGAGACCATTCGTGATGGGATGAGGTGTCCCTGCTGAGGGCGTCTGCCGTGTTGTTCTCCTGCCCGGCCAGGTGAACCGCCACGGGATGCGTGTGCAGGCGAATGCACCATTCCCACAGGTCGAGCGCGATGTTGAGCAGGGTCGTGGAATGAGTCCCTCTTTGTCTGTTGATGTAACAGACGGCGGTGGTATTGTCCGTCAGAACCAGGACCGTGCGCCCTGCTATGACGTGGCGGAACGCCCTTAGCGCTTTCGAGACGGCGAGCAGCTCCAGCGCGTTGATATGGAGAGCGGTCTCATCGTCTGTCCATCTGTCGCGGACTCTGAGATCGCCGCAGTGGGCACCCCATCCATACAGGGAGGCGTCGGTCGTTACCGTCACCTTCGGTGTCGGCTGCTGGAAGGGCATCCCTGACATCAGATTGCGTCGCGACTGCCACCAGCCGAGGGAGGATCGGATGTCCTCCGGCAGCTGTAGTCGGAGTGTCTGTTCGTCTCGCAGGGGGTCGAATGTGCGGACGAACCAGTGTTGAAGAGGTCTTGCTCTCAGTCTGGCGAGATATGTCACAGCGGTCGTCGCAGCCATGTAGCCCAAGAGCTGCTGGACACTTCTCGCAGATAACGTCGGGGCCGTGCGGGCGTGAGCGGCGGCCCGGATCAGGGTTTGAGCTCGAGTCTCTGGTAGGTACGCCCTGGCGGAGGTTGAGTCGAGCGTTGCCCCGATGAAGTCCAAGATCCTCGCCGGCTCGAGGTGGGACTTCTTCGGATTCACTCGTAGACCAAGGCGAGTCAGGAGTGACAACGTCATGTGGACGTCGTGGTAAAGTCTCTGTTTGCAGGACGCCACCAACAGCCAATCGTCGAGGTAAGGGAAGACAGAAGCACCCTTCGTCCGCAGGAAGGATACCACCGGGGCCATGCACTTGGTGAAGACCCTTGGGGCAGTCGAGAGTCCAAACGGCAGCACCTTGTACTGGTAACAGGTGTCATCGACTGCGAAGTGGAGGTACCGTCTGTGCTGCGGGCGAATGGCGATGTGGAAGTATGCGTCTCGGAGATCGATGGAGGCGAACCAGTCCCCCCGATGTAGGAAGGGCAGGATCGACGGTATCGTGACCATCTTGAACCTCTTGGGGCGGATTTAGTAGTTCACCCCTCTGAGGTCGAGGATCGGCCGGAGGGTACCGTCGGCTTTCGGTACCGTGAAGTACTTGGAGAAGAAGCCGGTGGTCTTGGTTTCTCGCGGGAGGTGCTCGATCGCTCCTTTCTGGAGGAGGGACTGGATTTCTTCCAGGAGGGCCAGACTCGACGGGGTGGAGTAGTAAACGCCTCGAGGCGGAATATCGTGAAACTCGATGGCGTAGCCAAGACGGACGATGGAAAGCACCCAAGAGTCCGTAGTGACATGTTGCCACTCCAAAAGGTGTCGAGCCAGAGTCGGTCGGTCTCCGAGCGCAGATGGTAGGCTGAAAAGTGGGTATTGGTAGGTCCTGCCAGGCACGTCAAAACCGAGACTTTTCGTCCGAGGAGGACTTCTTAGATGAAGCCGGGCGACGTCTAAACGTGCGTCTGGTCGACGAGCCGGAGGACGGTCTTGACTGCCCGGACTGGGCCGAACGCTGGAACGATGAGGTGGAAGATCGTCGCCAGGATGGGCGGAAGGTGGAGGTCCTGCGGGTTTGCGTGGCCGGCTGTAGCCCGATCTTTTTGGCAGTCAATCTCGCCTTCACCAGATTGTCCAGCGCCTGGTCGGTGGACGAATTGAACAGGCCCTCACCGTCGAAGGGGAGATCCTCGATCCTCCTTCAGGTGTCCTCCTGGATGTCAGCCGGTCGCAGCCAGGCATGGCGGCGCAGACCGATGGATCCCGTCATGACCCGGGAGGCGATCTCCACGGCGTGCCGGGAGGAGGCCATCTGCTGCCGAGCGATGGATATGGCCTCGTTGAATATCACCGAGAAGGCTTGGCGGATGTCCTCCGGTACCGCCTCCATCACCGGTTGAAGGCGGTCGAGCACTTTCTTCAGGTATGCCGCGAGGCAAGCCTGGGTGTTGGACAGCCTGATCTGCAAGGAGGCGGTGGAATAGAACCTCCGAGCGTAGGCGTCCAACTTTCTGCCTTCCTTATCTGGCGGGGTGGTGTGCTGCCTGCCGGTGCCTTTTGTCTGTGCCGACTCGACCACCACAGAGTTCGGTGCAGGGTGATTGAAGAGATAACCTGCGTTATCCTTCTGCACCCTGTAGAGGTGCTCCAAACGCTGCGGTATCGGCTGCGCCGAGGCCGGTCTATCCCAGGCGGCCTTCACCACTCTGGAGATCCGGGGCAGGAGAGGCAGCGGGGCCGTGGCAGGTTGCTTCCCCTCAAAGACGGAGAAGACTGGATCGTCGTCCTCCGGCTCCGCATCGGCGATCTTAAGGCCAAGGGTAGAGGCCATGCGGAGCAGCATCGCAGAGAACTGGTGGACGTCCTCTGGAGCTGAATCTGGGATCGGCTCCCCGAATCCCAGCGGAGGAGACTCCTGGGAGGCCGCCTCAGACGCCTCCGACTCCGCGCTCGAGTCGTACGACTCCGAGCTCGGTGAGTCCTCTCGCCGCTCGCTGTCCGGCTCCTTCACGGCCGCCACAGGTGCTGCCTTCTTAGGCTTCTCTGCAGCCGGGACGGTGGTAGTGGCAGCGTCACGTTTGGGCTGGCTGACCACGGACTTCACCTTTCTAGTGGTGACTGGGGTAGTCTGGCAGGCTGATGTTGTCTTAGCCTGCTCAGTCACCACCGACTCCGTAGGGTGTGTCACCGTTGCCGTGACCCTAGGAGGTGGCGATATCGCCCGATATCAAGGTGAAGACTCCCTCGCCCTATGGTATCGAGGAGAGGGAGAGCGGCTGAAGGAACGGCGGTCCGACGGTGAACGGCTTTGGTGGCGACGGTACCGAGCCTCTTCCCCTCGAGGCGAGCGTGATTCGCGCTGTCTGCAAGGTGACCGGGACCTCCGGAAAGTCTCCCAGCGTCTCGGGTCACGATGGTACCGATCCCGGTACGATGGTGAATGTGACCGATAAGAGGCCAGGCGCTCTCTCCATTCAGACTCCCTCGCGTACCTGGCCACGTAGGACGCCGAGGTGTATCTGGAGGCAGACGAGCGAGGTTGTTCCTCTCTAGTCTCCCTCGGAGGCGGCGAGGCCACCGGACGCTCCGAAGAGCGGGACCAGGACCTGAACGAGGTCGAACGCCGCTCCGGAGAAGCAGAGGGTTCTCTCTGCTGCAGGTCGGCCGACCTGTGACGGCTGGAAGGGCGGTGGCGCTCCTCCACCAGGGTTGGAGGGTCCACAGGCGAGTCTGGGCGCTGTTGGGGAACGTCCTCGATCTCATCGTCCGAGAGATCGACGGACTCGCCTCGCCCTTTGGAAGGCTGTAGAGTCGGAGGAGGAGTAGGAGGTTGAACGTCCCCAGCCGGGGAGCGCTTCTTCTCCTTCTTCTTCTCCTCCTCCTCCTTGCCCTTGTCTCCATCCGGAGCAGGGCGCTTTTTAGCAGGCGTCTCCTTCAGGGGAGCCTCAGCCTTCTTCGCCGTCGAGGATCCTTTCGCTGACTTGGCAGCCGCCGACAGCTTCGGGATCCTTGGTAACGCCGAGATCGGCGTTCTCGCCGGTACCAAGCCCGATACCGACGAGGTGGATGGAACGGCAGCCGCCGATACCGTCGATGGCGTGGTCGTCGTCTTTTCGGCCATTTTGGAGACGGAGGTCTCGTCGATCGCCCGCAGAGACTGCTCCCAACAATAAGATTAAGTCTCGCGGACCTGTTGCGGAGAGTCTGGGAGTAAAATCCCGGCAAATTGGGCAAGTTCGAGTGTCGTGGGACTCGCCCAAACAGAAGAGACACTCCTTATGGCCGTCGTTGAGGGCAACTTTGCGCCCGCAGGACACGCACTTTTTGAAGAGCGCGGACATAAGACGAAAACGCCAAACTGGAAAAATCCAAAAACACCAAAACCAAATGGGAAGTCCGAAAGAGGGGTCAGAGACAGTCCAGATATCCAAAAAACCGTGAAAATCAGCAAGCCAAGCACAAAAGCAGAGGAACAAACCGAAGAACCTTCTGTACGCGACGGCGGACGAGAAAGAACTGAGGAGAGACCGTTGCTCGGCGGGAGGAGCATGCGCAGTACCGGCGTGGGGGAGCGGTTCCCGCCAAGCGAACCAGCTCTAGAAGTTTCCGAACGCTACCGCGCAGGCGCTAAAGCTCCTAGTGTATGAAGGCACAGAGACCACGAAGAAGAACCAGGGCTCCTTTACCTAGAGACTAAGCCACAGAGGTACGTCTACACAATCACCTGGTTCTTCTGCCCCTTCTTTCCAGATCTTTGGAACCTTTTTCTTCTAAACCCCGTAGGATCCTGGAAGAGCTAGAAGGGGCCCTACGGCCACCGGGTCCAAACCCTGCTCAATGTCCAGCCAGAGCCTCCCAGCAGGTGGCTCGTCCTTGCCGGGTCCCGTCGATTCGTCTCAATGGAGTGTCCGCCCCACTTTGGTGCCCAGCAGAGGCCATGCTTCTCCCTGGCCAACCCGAGCCAAGACTCACAGGATTGTTCTGGAGACATCCTTTAGGCTGAGGGTCAGAGCAGTCAGGGGAGCACAAGAGGCAGGGGGCAAAGATGATGCCAAAGCGTTGGGAGACATGCGGTTCTCTTCCTCCAGTAGGGTGACTCTGGGTTTGGGGTCAAAGAGGGAGATTTCCTGTTATTCCAGGAAGAAGGAGGTTCTAGACTCCCCCCTCCCACCCAGAGACAGCCTCCTTTTCTAAGAAGCATGAGGGGCTTCCTGTGGAAAAAGAATGGTGGGCAGCAACACCAGCAGTGCTCAGGACTGACTCTGTCCATGGCGGGGGACATTCAAGACACCACGGGGGAGGGTCTGTTCTGTTGTGTTCTCCAGCCCCAAGAGGAACGGTGGCAGTGTGCTGAGTAGGGAGAAGGGAAGGAAGGCAGGTGGCCCTTGCTTGACCAGGTGGAAAAAGAGTCGCTCCAGGGCATCCTGGTTGGCTTGCGGGAGCCACTTGAGGGTGCCGTAGATTGCGGAAAGCCGTGCCTGCTTCCCTGGAAGTTCTGCAGAGAGAGGACGGCCAGAGGGGAGCATGGAGCAACAGGCCACCTTCCTCAGGCTCACCTCCCCTGCCTCTCTGCTGGTCGGATGCAGCTGGGAAGCCTGTCAAGAGGGTAGGAAGCCCCACCCCACGGCATGCCTCCGGTGTCTCCAGAGGCACCCTCCCGCTGAATACGGGCACGGGGAGAAGTCGCTTAAGCCATCAAGGGGAGCAACTCCTGCTGGGAAGACGGACAGATGGACGGACGGTGACTCTCTTTCAAAGACCCCCTAAACTATTGGCCATTGTCAGGGCTCGTATGGTCCAGACCAGCTCGGCTATAGAAGGAAGCATGTGTCGAACTTCAGGATAGAGATCAAGCTATCAATGAACAAGAGTGGAAGCAAGTAGAGGAATTTTTGCTCCCAAAATAAGATAAATTTAACAAAAGTGATTTTGTTATGGCACGGACGCTTGATAATTACAAAAATGACATGAGACAATACTTTAAGAGGCGAGGAAGCTGTTAATTACTAATAGAAATTAAAGAGAAACCTGATTTTATGCATTTAGTTTAGATTTACCTAGGAGTAAGTAAGGAAGTGATAAGAAGAAAAGAGGAGGGCGAGAGGGAAATATACAGATCTTAAACAAATTTGATTATGAAAATGGGCAATAGGAGCAGAGGTCTGTATATTAATATGTGCTTACTTTTTTGTGGAAAAATATGCTTGGAAAAAAAAATGCAAACATGGTAATCGATTATGGAAATGTATGTTTTATTTTTCTTAATTTAATAAAATTATAAAAAAGAAAAAGAAAAAAAAGAAGGAAGCATGTGTCCCCTAAAGGGGCAGGAGAGGAACTCCTCCTCCCACGGTTTTAGGTTTATATCCCACCCACAAAATCTTCTTCCTAAGAGAAGACGTTGAAGGGAAACCGCTCCTGGCCTTCCACTCTGCAGGTCCTGTGCGTGACCGGTGCCGACCACCTCTCCCTCTTCCCCGGCCTTGCTCTTCCTTGTGCATCCACCCAGAGTGATGCTGGAGTGGTCTGTTTTGGGGTCCCCCCTCAGCACACCCCTCCCTCCAACAGGCACTCGCCCACAGACTGAAGGAAGTCGCTATAGTGCTCAAATGTCATTAGAGGCTCTGGCAACTCCCTCAGGCATTGCTTGACAACCCCTGCGATGGTGTGGATGCTGAATTTCTTTAGTTCCACTGCGTTTGGTTCTGGGGGGGGGAAGAGTGATGGGTCCCAGCACATGGAGATGCATGGGAATCACGGTGGATACCCTTCTTCCCAGAAAGCTTTCTTGATCCCTTCCCTCCTTAGGTCTTTTTTTTCTTCTTGGCTCTCCTGCTTCTAAGTCTGGACCAGGTTGCTTTAATTCCAGCGATGTGCACACCCTCGCGTCCCATCTCCCCTGACTGAAGAAAGGAGAAAAAGCACCCCAAGGCATTGCGTTGCCCGCACAGGCCCACGGGGCAGTCCCCTCACCTGCCTGCAGGGATTGCTTCAGCTCCCTCATGGAACGAACACAGCCTGACTTCCTATAGATCCTCTCCGTCGCAAGTCCATGGAGTTCAACGTCTTGGAGGAGCTTCTCCATGGCAGAGAGAGAGGCCCTTTTCGCATTGAGGCTTCTCGCGTGAGCGGGCTCCTCCGGGAGGGTGCCGCTTCCCCCTCGTTTGCTCCGCAGGTGAAGGAACGATGGGGGAAGCGGCAGCCTCGCACGAGCTGCCCTCCCCCCCGGGCGAAGCAGGAGGCTGTCGCGTCGCCCCCCCGCTGGCGCGAAGCAGGAGGCTGTTGCGTCCGCCCCCCGCTCACGCGAAGCAGGAGGCTGTTGCGTCCGTCGCGCTAGTGCCCCGCCCCACCCCACCCCTTTCTTCCGCAGGGGCGGAGGGAAGGAAGCGTGACCCAACCGCCTCCCCGACACTCCGCACAGGAGGTAAGTGCGCGTGGGCGCCGGTGATTTTCGCTTTGAGGTGAAAATCAAAAAACCCGTGATAACACCACTGCAGCCCCATGAGCGCGGCGGAAGTGGGAGTGCGTCGTGCAGAGCGATGCTCCCACTCCCGCGAGGCTCAGGGGGCTCTTGTGCGACAGAAAGCCCGTGTGAAAAGGGCCAGAGTTCTCTTCAGTGCTCGGGGAGCTCCTGCACTCCCGAAGGTCTCAGGGCTCCGCCTTTTGCTCTTCCTAAAGCCAGAAAAGGAGGCCCAGGTCATCTTCCGTGAGAAACTGTGAGTGAAGGAAAGACAGTCTCCGAATCTCCATTGCAAACTGGGAGGCAGTCACATAGACACAGGAAGTCTTAGCCCTCCCATGTCTGCCATGCCTGTCACAGGATGACTACCTCACCTGTACTGTGGGTGGAGGAAAATCAACCACCATGACACACTTGCAGGAAGTCACATATCACACATAGACATAGGTGTCCTAGCCCCTCCCTCACCTGTGGCACCTCCTCATTGGTAGAAAATGCTGTAGTGGGAGTGCATGTTGTCTACCTGGTTAAAAGGCCTTGCCAGACCTCCATGTGTTGTTGCAATCTCTTGATTGACACCCAGCTGCAGCTGTCTGTATTTTTATATTTTTATACCTTTGTGCTGAATAATACTGGCCTCTGACCTAGCCTTTTGAGTCAAGAAACATCTTGTTCATTTGCCTGTTTCTCAGAAAAAGGTGACCCTCTGGGCGTAGGTGACAGCTTTGATGGCGCCCAACGTGGGGCCCTTGGAGAAGCGGGCAGGGGTTGAGGAACGCCCTAAATTCAGTCTCCCTGCCTAGGGGAACAGACGGGAAGGCACCCCTCTGAAAACCATCTGATCCTGGGGGCGGGCATCAATTTTTCATGTCAGGCGCCAAACGTCCTCTTGTGACGTGACGGGAATTTTCGCAGTACGCTTCTTGATCAGCGGCAAGAACGAGGTTCTACCTTTCTGATTCAAAAGGCTCTGAAATCTGATTAGGGTGAGATTTGGAACAGTCGTCTCTGATTGATCTTACCCTCTGGCTGGCAAGTCCCCAAAATCTTTTTTTTAAAAAGGGACTGCCCACTAGATTGGGCCTGAAACCAGTTTTGGGAATTCCCCTGTGCTTGGAGTGCGTGCGTGTGTGTGCCGGGAGTGAGAAATGTCTGTGAATTTGTGTTCCCTGTAGGCTTGTGTGTGTCTTGCATTCATTTGTGCCTGGAGTGAGAAATGTCTGTGAATTTGTGTTCCCTGTAGACTTGTGTGTGACTTGCATTCATTTTGAGCTAGCGTGGTTTGCATTCTCTTTGTAATAGGAGGAATGGGTATCATCTCTGTAGGAAGTAAGACTAAACCGGTTATAATTTAGTCTTCATTAGCAGAATTATGCAGAGGAAGCGAGTTAAAGTCCTTTCTGCTTAAGAACTCGTGGCGTGAGAATGCTTGATCCAATTAAATGCAAACACACAGGTAGCTTGAATAAAGTCTTAAAACTTTACTAATGACTTCTTCATCTACATTTCCATTGAGAGCTTGCTACCTTAACTATCTAATGAATTAGAGGATAATCTCCGGTATCGTATGACTCACCATCCCATCTGGATAGTTACAGAACATGCAGACTTCATAGGAAGATGTCTCCTTCTCTTTTGGGGAGACTTAACTTTCTTCCTATCAGGATACAGTTCTGGGTCACATGATCTGATGACCTGAGCACTAAAGGTATTTATTATCATGCAATAAAAGCAGAGAAAGGAAATGTGAAAGATCTAGCATGCAAACAGGGGAGAAAGCCCTATGCTAACTAATCCCATTTGTTCTACCAATGAAATGGGGGCGGGGGAGAGAATGCTGGTAATTTTCCAACAATCTCCAACTGGTCACCATCCCAGTTTGGAGTTTTCAGTGCCCTCAGTCCAAGGAACTCCCTGGGTGAGGGTAGGCATAGGGACTGAAAGAAAAAAGAAAAGAAAAAACAACAACCCTGCCACTGTACTTTCAAATTCTGGAGCAGCTCCAAATGCACTGCAACAGATTCATGCAGCATGTCCCAGAAGCACAGCAGTCAGTCAGTTTGGCTGTTTGTCCTGAGATTCCTCGAGATTCCTCTTTCCCCTCCAATTACCACCCTCAAACAAAAGCTGCCTGAGGATATAATCTCTGCCACTATTTTAGTTGACTCAAAAGAAGCCCTGAACAAAGCAAAACAAGAGCAAGCCAAAAACATGAAACATGACCTCTGGTCTCTTAGAGGGCCTGATTCACTTTCTCCTTTTGGGATGACTCTAACATGCTTCCACTCACATATTCCTGTTGGTATTACTATGTTTATTGAACAGGCTTTGCATATTTTTTTTCATATATTGAAATGGGAATTACCCCCCATTATACTGTGGCATTGAAATGTTAAGAACATATCTGTTTCTTTATTTTTATGTTCCTGTGGTGTTCTTTTAGCCTGTTTCTCTATTTGCTTAACATTAATGGGTTTAGGTTAGCGGTTTCATTGTGTGAAAAGCATTCTAACCAATGCCAGTTTGCTTCCTTACTTAGCACTTCTGCCAAGGGTTATCCAGCATGAAAAAGCTCTTTTATATGGAAAAAGTGCTGGACTTGTAAACATTCATCTGTATAAAATCTCCATTTCTTTAAAAGATATATTTTATTTCAACAATCAAGTGTGTACTGCCCTTATGTTCTGATTTGTTTCATTTTTTTAAGAACTCTTTCACTCCATTTTCTGCCACTGAATTGTGCTACTGAGACAGCAGGAAGAACATAAATCTGTTATTAATCTCTGCAGAATTAACACAAAGGGGGTCCTTTTCAGAAGCCAAGATAGCCTTTTCTCTCTCTGTTGCCTCCTTCCAAGGAGAACAAAGAAGGTGTGAATTTGCAGTCACCGAGATCAGCAATTGTGTGACTGAGAATGAGCCAGTTCTCATTTCTCAGCAGGAAATTAAATTTTCTTTGGGAATAGTTTTGGTGTGATTTGTGTAAGCATATGATTTTTCCTTTTTTCCCTTTATTTTGCATTTTCATATTTTTGATTCCTAGAGAAATGTTTTTAAAGTACTTCCTGAAAATCTGGGATCGGGAAACTTCTTCTGCTGTTCCTTGGTGCTCAAGAGACAAAGATCTGCATTTGCATATATGAGGCCAAGCAATGGCTCTTCAGCTGCTCATTTTTTTTAAAAATCTTTTGGTTTGAAAAGGTGAGGTTCTTGAGACAAACATCGTTTTTGAACTTCATCCAAAATACAGAGATTGCTTTTGACATAAAAACTGCCAGACAATTAAAAATGTTTGTCTCAGTCTGCAACAACCTTTCTGCTAACCACTGCAAAATTAATACTTTTCTCTTAGGTGATTTTAATTTTGGCATTCCAAATCATGCCAGTGGGTCTACACTGCAGGGATGATTTTTTTCTCCAGCATTTACCTAAGCTGGCCAGTTACACCCTCACCATTGCTGTTTCGTTTTCTTGTTGTCGTTTTTGTTTTGTTTTATTTTGTTTTTTTGTTCCTTAGCAGGGACACACCAAGAGCTTGCTAAGACAGCCACCAGCTCTGATGCATGGCAAGGCGCCCCCCCAGTCTCGCGGGGGGGGCACTTTCTATTAACCTTTTTCTTGAGTTTCCTTTTTAATGCAGGTATCCTGATGTAGTCAACCCTCTGATGGCAGCGCCAACTGATTCATACATGTGCTGTTAAACAAGGACACCTCTTTTGTATCCTATAACATCTTGATTACACTTTGATTTTTTTAATATTCCAGGAACTTTTGCCTGTGAACTTTTTATCTAACTATGTAAAGCTGCCATTCAGTTGAACTCTTGCCTTCATCCAAATTCTTGATTGCTACACCATTTTCCTCGATTGTTGATGTATTTCTTTGTAACTGTTGTTATATGATGTATACTTCTAGTAATTTCTGCTTCACTTGTTATAAACTCAGAGTGTATATGTGTGATGTTATGCTTTCTACTTCTCTCTCTTTCCTTTTCAGGTATTTTTAGTGTGATTTTACAAGATTTGTAGAAATGTGGTAGGATTTGAACTCAGAACCCATAGAGTTGCCTGCTTGTATTGATTTTCAACTGATATTGTTATTTTTCTGAATTGCTTGCATATTGCTACTCTGAATTTGAACACAATCCCGTCCTTTTTGTATCTGGGGGCGTGATTTTCATTTGATACCTGTAAGACAGAGATGATGTGTTTTGTTATTTTTTTTAAATTTTTAAATTTTTTTTAATATTAAAAAAATAAATTTTTATTAAACATACAATTCTTCCAAATCACAAATCACAATTTACATACAAAACAATACATACAACTAAACACTACATGTACATCCTAACTATTATCATATTTACTTAACATAGTCCCTCATACACAAACATAAATACCATTACAAATACATACCCATTTCTAATTTTTTCTTTTTAATAATCCAAAAGGTGGTGCAGTCTTCATTTCCTGCACCCCTTTACAAACTGACGATACTTCCGATTTCTATCTTCCATCTTCCATGCATACCAGTCTTCCATACATAATCCATTCCTCCTCCACCATACATTCCCTAACTTCTTTTTTCCTTCCATTGAGTGCGACTCTCCTCTACTTGTCCTCCTGCTCATTTTAGTTTTAATTTTACAGTTACTGCCTTATCTGTATTCTACTCTACTTATCCTCTTAACTATAATTCTTATCTTACATCTTACTATAATTCTAATACTAATAAATCCTCTTTATCTATTCCTCCCCCCCGCTGCTCCCTATTTCAGCTTCTTCACATTTTTTTTTCATTAAATCAATTTAATCGTACATACCTATCAATGCAATTTCCCACCAATACTCTTCCCAAACTCCTTTTAATATATCCCATTCCCGGTTAAATGTTTCTTTCGATTTATCCTTTAAATAGAAAGTCAGTTTGTCCATTTCTGCGAATTCATATACTTTCTGTATCCATTCTTTTATCTGGGGTATATTCTCTGTCTTCCAATGTTTCACAAATGTAATCCTTGCCGCATATATCATATAGCATATAATTCTTAAATATTTTTCTCTAACTTTTTTATCTAACCCATCCAAAATGTTAAGAAGATACATTTCCGGGGAGATTGCAAATTTGATTTTAAATATTTTCTCTATTTGCTCATGAATCTGTAACCAATTTTTTTTAGCTTTTTTACATTTCCACCACATGTGGAAAAAAGTTCCTGTTTCTTGACATTTCCAACATTTGCTTGCTTCCTTATTTTTATTCATTTTAGAAATTCTAAGGGGGGTTAAGTCCCATCTATAGTAAATCTTAAAAAAATTCTCCTTTATATCATAACATCTAGTGAAATCTTGATTTACTTTCCGGGCACTTTGCCACTGCTTAGAGTAATTTGTTGACCTATATCCTGAGCCCATTTATAATTTTTTTAATTATCTCTTGCTCCAATTCAAAACTTAACAAAATTTTATAAATCTTATTTAAAAGGGTTTTTTTACCCCTTTTTTCCCATTATCTTATCAAATTCATTTTTTTTAAAGTTATCCCTTATTCTTCATATCCTCAATTTCTCTGCCATTTGTCTATGAAGTACCCAAATGAGTTGAGAAGCTATTAATATCAATTCTTCCCTTTTTTTAATCAAATCTTATCTCCTACTCCTTGGCCCTTTTCGCATGGCGGTTTAAAAGCGATAAACACGCTCCCCCCCCCCTTCACGAGCCCCCTCCGATGCGCCCGCCGCCCCGGGGGTCTAGCGATCGCGAGTAGTGGGGAGTCGTTTTTCATTTTCGCCGGGAAAGCGAAAATTCTCCTTTTTATGTATCGCTCACGCAACCCGCGTGCCTGCGGAGTCCTCTTACGCAAAGGAGCCGGGAGTGGGCGGGGTGTGAGCAGTAGCTGGGTCCGTCACGCAGCAACTCCAAGGGGAAGCCCCACGCAGACGGAACCCGCTCCGCCATGGCCTAAAGGGAAACACTGCCCGACACGTCGCTGCAAGACCCCGGGGTTGCGTCGCCGCACTCGAGACGACAGCAGCCCGCGGGGTCGGGCAATTTTTTTTAAAAAAAGGCGCATTGTTAGCACGGTCCCCTTTAGCACGTAGCACGGCCAGCGTCTCCTCCGGGCTGAGGGTCAGCCCAGTTCGTTAGCACACGACAACCCCATTCCCCCCCCACTGCAGAGCCGACCCACCGCCCACCCCAATGGAGGACCCTCCCATCATTTCTCTGTCCTTGTTGCCCTTGTTGCACTTCCACTCTACTAGCTAGGAAAAATTTTTTGGGTCACTCCTTTGTACTGTACGAAATGACCCATTGTCAACATCGGGAGAAGAAGGGAAAAACTTCCTTTGGCCTTCCCCTTTTTTGCAATTTAAACATCAAGGAATACAGTAGCTACACACTACACCTTTTCCCTACCACCTGTCTACACGTGAATGTCTGTCTAGAGGTTCACTGGGCAGCGGAGTGGGGGGCGCCCAGTTCCCCCCCCCGCTCCGAAAAAAGAACCACCCCTACTGTTTACAAACAGAAACAATTTATTTCACAAAATCTAACATACAACAAACAGCCAACATACAAAAAAACCCACAACTATATACATCTAACACACAACAGACAACTATATACAGCGGGGCGCCACCAGCGGCACTTCACCGAGGCCCCGTGACCTGCTCCCTCCACGGAGCAGCTGTGCAACGGTCTCTCCATGGCGGCTAGGCGGTGTTGGATGTGGCCTCCAGAAACCCCACCTCTGGCCACAGCCGTAGCCATTGCCTCCACGGACTTCAGGAGGGTCTTATCTGCGGGGGATAGACAGGTGGACACCAAGGTGACAGAGTGGCCAAAAACCCGGGGCGGCCCCCACAGCATCCCCCAAGGGTTGGTTGGGAGACCCCCCCCTGACACTCACTTTCCCTCCTGTTGTCCTCCATGAGGCCACCCGCTCCGCCAGTTCCTGCAGTCGCAGGACAAGCCCCAGGGGCAGTGCTGGCCCGTGGACGACTCCAGCCACACCTGTGGGACGCAATTGTCACTGTGTGGCCATGGCTGCACAATTCCGAAGCTCCCACGGGCAACCGCCGTATGAGGACGGGCCTGGGACGGGGGGACCCCCGTCAGGACGCCACCCTCCCCGCCACCTTCGTCGCCAGCCCCCAGGGCTGGAAAACCCACACGCCGCACAGCCGCCCCCAAGGGCTCCACGCCGGCCATCCGCTGGGAGGGGGACGGTCCCTCTCCTATCAAGGATGACATGACAGCAAAAGCTCGGGGGGAAAGACCCAGCTTCCGTGTGAGGGAAGCTGGGAAGGGCCACACATGGCTGTCGTGTGCCAGCAGACCAGCCCATCGTCACTCACCAGGCACATGGCTCGGCCCCGCTGTCGGAAAGTCCCCCCACACCGCCACGCCAATTTCCTCCTCCGATGGGTGGTGGTGGACAGCCCCCGGGGGGGTTCCCATGCAGCTGGGGAGCAACGACAGCAGGATCAGCCACAGCTCACCCGCTCAGCGCCCCCCGGGAAAATGGAGAGCCCAGGCGGGATTCCCCTACAGCAAAATGCAGTGGGCTGCTGGCCAAAGGCGGGGGGTCGGGCAGGGGCAGCCCTGCTGGTTGGGGACTGCATGGCAGGCGGGGGCCTCACCCAAAGCCCACGTCCGGACAGGGGCGCGCGCTTGCAACGGCCCCCCGACGCCCCTCCCCCTCCGAACTGGGGGGACTCTGCGGGCCTTGTCCTGCAGTGAGCTGCAAGCGGGGTAAAAAGTGGATTTTAGCTGGGCGGCCGGAAAAGAGACACTGCACGGCATGGCGGGGGCCCCACCCCCCCCCCGAGGGGGCACTGCCACTGTCTCTGCATAGGGAAATCCCATGGGCAGGGTGGCGGGGGGGAATCCACCTCACCGTCGTGCCCCGGGGCTGCCGCAGAGCCGTCGGCGCGTGGACAAGACACCTCCATGCTCCGGGGGAAAAAAGAAGCGGGGGGGGGTGGGGGCCCCGTCCCACGCTTGTCCCTTGGGGCCCCCTTTCGGGGGCCACCGGGGCCGGAGGCCAGTATGAGTGGGGGGCACCATGGCCTGGCCGTCCATGGCTTGGCGTCGCCCCCCCTCACAGGGCCATGGTGGCATGGAGCAGGGAAAACATGGGATGTGCGTTGCCCCCTTGTGTCCCGGCCCCCCTGGGTTTCCCCGCCGCCTTCCAAATCGGGAAACATGGCTGCGAAGCTTGGCCGGGCAGGGGGGGGGTTTCCAGGGAAGAGCTCCACGGTGCAAAAAAACGACACTTCGGGGCCCTTTAAAATTTGTTGTGACCTGGGCCGCTGTCCCCCAAAACCCTTGGCCGTGAGACCAGCTGAAGGGCCCCCGGAGAGGGCCTTGTAGCAAGGGGGGCTTTCATGAGCACATCCCGCCCTCGTGGCCGCCAAAAGGGGACAGGAGAACCTGCATCTCATCGTGGCCCCACAGGGTTTCCCTCCCGGCATGCCCACACGCACACAACACACAACAACCACTCAGACGCCATGCACAAACATCCCCCACCATGGAAACGGGAACCCACCACTCCGCCCCAGTTCCAACGGTCCTGAGCTGGCCACTTCCTTTGCCCTCCGGGGGGTTTTTTTAAAACAGACAAGCTGTCATCACACAGCGACGGGCAGGGGCCCCCGCGGGTTTCCCCTTTTTAGTTTCTAGGTTGCCCATAGGGACGGCTGCCAGCCCCCCAAATTCCTCGGTTCCATGTTGACGACTCGGGGGCGGGGCTCTGGCCGCCCGTTCCCACCCAAAACTCCGGGGGGAAAAATGTCCCCCTCGGTACCGCAGGAAGGCGACATGGACGGCCCGCTTCCCCCGAGGGGGTTTCAAGGGAGAGGCATAGTTTGGCGGTGCGAATGAGGATCTCCAGAGATCTGGGGCCAGCCGAGGATCAGGAGCTCCTCGAGAGCCAAGGAACTCAGTTTAGGAGATCGCAGCAGAGATGGGATGCAAGGGTCACCGCCGGACGGCCGGGAATGTGGGAAACAAGACAAAAATGATCGCTGGGAGTTCCCCGGGGGCCTCCCCCATAACCGCATGACGGGAGCGAGCCCGCCACCTGCCCCTACTATAGGCACCTCCATAATTTCCGGGGGGGAGCGGCGTGGCCCCGAGCGTGTCCCCTTTACCCTTAAACTGGTCCGTGGTGGTGGTGGTCGCGCAGACCCCAGGGTTGCTGCACCCAAGGAAGAGCCCATCTCAGACCACGGATGACGGCCCTGAAGTGTTGACCGGTAGGAAGTCCCTGGGGGAAGGGGCCTCCTGGGTGGCGGCGGTGGCCGTGGCCTGGGTGGAACCCACGTTGCCCCACACTGCCAGGCACAGGGGGGCGATGGGGGCCTGGAGTCCCCCCCGGAGCCCCGGGCTGCCCCCCCCGCTCCCGCTCTGGGCGTTGGCTTCCCGTGGGGGCCCAATGGGAGTGCCAGGAGCCGGGCAGTTCTCAGGCCTTGGATACAGGTGCATGTCTGGGATAGCGGGAGGCGACGGGGGTTTGGGAAAGGGGCTGCTGATAAGCGGGTCCCCGTCTGGAGCCCTTGCAGTTCAGGAATGTCAACTGGTGGGGAAGGGAAAACAAGGCACATGGCTCGTAGGGAGCAGGAAACGGGGGGGCCAAGGGGAGATAGCTCAGGAGGCCTGGCCTGGAGAAGCACGGCAGGTGATGTGTGTATGGAAACGCCAGACCCCCTTCTGCAGCATGGCCCCCGGTGGGGTCCCTATGGCACTAGGCACACCCTGGTGCTGCTCCGTTGGTACGACTGCTTTGTGTGTGTGTGATGCAGAAAAATGACAATCCATGGGCAACATTTGTGCCCAGCCCTAAGCGGCCCTTGTGCCCCTTGTTGCAAAAGGAAATTCCCCCGTGCCACCCAGGGAGTGTGGGGGCCCTGGGGCCCCTGCCATTGGGGGCGGCCATCGGGAGCCAGGGCGTCAGCTGTCACTGGGTCCAGGGGGGCCTTCGCCAGCCATCCACTCAAGTAGACAGTGTGTGGTGTCATGCTCTTGACAGGGTTGCGGCCGAGCAGAGGACAGCCAGATGAGGACAGCATGGGGAAACTGCAGCCAAACCCCCCCTATGGCCAAGGCAGCATGGGTGTTTCGGGGCGCTGGCGGCGGCCAGGGGAAACGAGGAGTCGGCTGATGACGAGGCCATGTTAGGGAGCACAGCCACCGACTGGGGGTTTGTCGCCCTGGTAAGCATGATGAGAAATGACCTCTACACCGTGGTCGGATGGTGCAGAGCCTCCCATGAGGCCTGCCCAGTGAACCATGTGCTGCCAGTGTGGGCCCCTCAGAGGGGCCTGTGTCCCCCCATGTTTCTGCCCCTTTTGGAAGTGTTGGAAACCCACAGGGGAGGGGGGGGGGGTTGTTCTGTCTTGGACTGAAATTTCTGTTTCCCTTTCCCGAGCCAGGTCCGAGTGAGCGAAACGGCGGAGCCACTGCAGCACTGCGGCGATGTCCCCCGTCAAAGGTGGGGCCCGGGCAGGGGCCCACAGGGGGTAGGGGTGAGGAAATTTCCATGGCCATCGTGCAGCACTCAGGGAGCTGCATGATGCCTCGGCAGCCGAGTGGAGGGTGCACCAGAGAGGGATGGAGACGGCGCTGACTGCTACCAATGCCATTCTCCAGCAACTGGTCGACACCCAAAGGGGGGAGTGGACAGGAACGCAGAGTCCAGGAGGGTGTGGGGGGAGATGCGCAGCACGAAAGGCCATGTTGCCATGCTGCGAAACTGGGGTCTCGCCCTTCGGGCGGTGGCTCCATCCGCTGGTTCCTCTGTGGGCCCCTCCACATCGCAAAAAGGGATGGCTGGGCTTTCCTCTTCGCCCAAACCCCCTCCTGAGGGGCTGTCCCAGAGGAGGCTGCTGTTGAACGGGGAGAAGTGCAAAGAAATGCAACGCTATAGCCCATGATTTGGCTTTCCTTTCCTGAAGGGGGGGGAAGGACATCTCTGCTGAGAAGGGGACGTTAACTGCTTGCCTTCTCTGTGCCTTTGTCCCGGTGGGGGGCCCGCTTCTGCTCTGCTGGTGAGCATTGCTGCCGGCGGCAACATGAAAAAGACTGGACTTGCTGCCCAGCATGGGTTCCCTCTGCGCCTGCCTGTCACCCGTACGGAGACTGTCAAAAAAAGATATTTTTCCCGCCACCATGTCTGTGTCCTTCCCGAGCAGTTAAGAGTGAGTGTGAAAGGGGGCGCCTCAAACATGGGCGCCTCCTTGCACTGGTCCCCCCGGGATGCCCTCTGATGTTCCCGTGGCTTTCCCCCCCTCCCTCTGCCAACGGGGAACGGACCATGCCGGAGCGGAGCGTGCTGTGCTTATGGCAGGAAGGGGCCACACAAGGGGTCATGGGGGAACCCCTGTACCATTTATTCCAAAGGGAAAGGCTATGCATACAGAATACGTGCTGTGCTTCCATGTTTGTCACCGGATCCCCACAGGAGGTCATGCATGCCTGCTGGCGGGAAAAAAAGGGGGGGGGAAGGCACACGGTGTCTTTGGCGCAGCTGGGGGCGGAGAAAGGGGGGTAGCCAGTGATATCCTGGCGATGGCGTCCCTGACCCTCTGGTCCTCCCTCAGCCTCCTCTGATCGTGTCCCCGTAGACATAGGCACCTGGGGGGGTGGTGACGGGTGCGGGGGGGGGAGGCTGGGATGCAGTGCATGGCCCGCTTTCCCCAAGTTTGCAGGCCATAGGAGCGACGACCGGCAGGAAATTAGGCTCCGAGACGGTCAGTGGAGCCAAGGCAGCCCCATCTGGCCTTCAGCCTACCAAAAGGGACGCTCCATGACATTGCGGCCTGATGGAATACCGTTTAGGCCATTTGCTGGGGGGTTTTGGGACCTCTGAGGGCTTCATGAGCCACCGTCCCAAGGGGTAGGCTCCATCTGCCAAAATAAGACCCGACCTCACGCTGTGGATGGGCGGCGGGTTTCCGGGGACGAATTCTTGGCCTCCATGGCCTCCAAGGGGTGAGTGGCGGAAGACATGTGATCATGGGTGCGACCCCAACCCCAACTCAAAATCCAGGAAATGCCCCGAAAGATCCCTCAGGCCTTGCAGCAGGATGGAGAAGCTGTCCTTTTGTTGAGGAAATCCCGTGCCCGTTTTGGGGGCCTAGGGGGGAAAGGGTCCCATCCACGGCGCCCAAAAAGGGGGACCCATGGCCTCGAAGTGTCCAGTCAAAAAATGGGACGGGAAACCCGCCATCAAAGGGGGGATCAATGTCTTTGGGGGGTTCGGGCCCCCACTGGGGCGTGACATGGCTTGGGGGGGCGGGACTGCCGGGGGAGGAGCCACCACCCCCGCCGGGACGCCCCCCCACCGGCCCCGGCAGTGTTGTAGTGGCAGCGTGCCACCAGCCGTGGGGGGGGAGCGGGCGTGCGCCACGGCTATGCGTGACATGGAGTTGCCCGACGGTCATCTGCCTGATGGCAGCCGCTACGCTAGCGGACTCACCGTGCGGTGGTTGTGCAGGCGGAAGTGGTGCCCAGCAGGAATGTTCTTGGCGAGGAATTCCATGCCATCTTGCCACCGTGGAGATTCCGAGTCCCCAAGGTGTTGGCGGTTTTCCCTTTGGTTGGGGAGTGGAGATCACCAGATCGCGACAACGACCCATCCCCACAGAGATGGGCACCCTCAATGGTGGTGGCGCGCTAAACTGCGAGCGAGATGTTCACGATTTCAAAAGGGTGGCCCGTGTCATTTTGAAGTGTCAGCCACGTTTCGTATCCCCGGGTTTCCAGCACTTCCTGGCCCCCAGTCTCACTGCACCGGGTCCTGACCCACCATCTCTGGGGGTGCAGAAGGGTCCCAGAGGCATCACCGCCCACGTGGGGATCGGCAGCGCTCCCCGTCGGATGCTACGGAGGCAGTGGTGGTGGTGGCTCTCACAGACGGCCGAGGCCCCCCGATGGCTCCCCCCCCCCGCCGCCGCTGTCCTGCCGTCCAGGCTCGCACAGCAGTCATGTTGCATATACAGCTGTATTCCAATTCCCGGGGGGCTTTGTCTTGCCAGGCTATCGGGTATCCCTAGTGGGGAGGGCTGCTGCTCCAGCTGCATCACAGCTGCAATGTGTCCACCCAGTTTCCACCTTTTCCGGGGCAGCTCGTTAGGAGGGGTGAGCCCTGCTAGTGGGCTGCCTGTGGGGCTGCTGCGATGACCCGTTGGCAGGACTATCCTACGTTGACGGTGGCCGGAAAGAAAAGCACCGGCCAATCAGGGCCGGTGGGGCGGGGACAGGGTGGACCTGGGGGTGGCCCCCGACACTCACATGCGGAAAAGGCACCGGGCGGGGGGCTGGTAACCATATTCTTAAAATTGCCTTTCTAAAAGGTGGTCCATAAATCCCTATTATTTCAATTTATCGTACCAAAAATACGCATGCCAGCCGTATTATAAATTGAAACCCTCTAACTTAGAGTTTTGATTTTCCAATAAGACCCACTCCTTCAGCCAAACTAAGGCCCTTTTCTCACGGTGTAATTAAATTTTGCCAGGGCGACCTCGATCGTGGGGCCTTTTCATGTTAAAAAAGGGGCCATTTTTAATTTTTTTATTTTCACCAGTCCGGGGAGCCACCATCCAGCATTCGTGCGCCCTTTTTTAAAAACCCAAAAAAATGTTTTTTTTGGGCCACTGGCCTCCTTTTTTTGAACACAGTCGTCTATTCGTGCGGGGGGTGAAAAAGGAGGGACTTGGGCGGGCCAGGAAACCACAGGACCGCCCCCCAAAGACCCCGGGGAC
>CAOLHI010003345.1:0-184807 GCA_948474755.1 Ctenosaura bakeri | reverse complement strand
AACAGCTTTGGAGGTATGTTTGAAGCAGCTACCCCAACAAGTCTTTCAGTGGGCAGGGAATTTTAAGCCATATCCTTCTTAATGAAAGCTGAGAGAAAATTAAGTGGAAAAGCTGCCAATGCTTAGTAAAGTGGAAGGCAGTAGGAAACAAAGCAAGATCACATTACAGATGGATTGGTTCAAACAAGAAAACCACAACCCTGAATCTGCAAGGCCTGGGCAGGAGTAGTGGTGATCGAGGCTCTTGGATGTCCCTCATTCATAGGGCTGCTTTTCATCAAAGCCAATGTGATGTCATAGAATCATAGAGCTGGAAGAGACTACAAGGTCATTAAGTCCAAACCCCTGCCATGCAAGAATATACCATCAAAGCATTCCCAACAGATAGCTGTCCAGCCTCTGTTTAAAAAACTCCAAAGAAGGAGACTCCACCATACTCTGAGGCAGTGTATTTCAAATTGCTCTTTCCTTTAGGAAGTTCTACCTAATGTTCAGAGGGAATCTCGCTTCTTGAACTTTGAAGACATTGCTCTGTGTCCTAATCTCCAGAGCAGCAGAAAACAGGCTTGCTCCATCCTCCATATGACAGCCCTTCGAATATTTAAACATAGCTAGCATGTTGTCTCTTAACCTTCTCCAGGCCAAACATACTCAGCTCCCTAAGTCAGTCTTCATAGGGCATGGTTTCCAGGCCTTCTACCATTTTGGTCTCCCTCTTTTGGACACATGTCAACAACTACAACCCCACACAAATGGCTTCAGTTGAGATCCAGATCCCAAGCATTTATTTGGAAGCTTTTGTAAAAATCAAAGTGCAGCTGCATGCTATGTATTCAGTGTTGGATGTAATTTAGCCCAGAGGGATCTCTTTCAGCTTGTGTGACAAGCAGAAAATTAGGGAATGCAGCTTTTCCTAGCATAGACATCCAGTCAGTGGGAAAACCTTTCCAGCTGTTTTTCTCTTTTCTGTATTAAAGGCATTAAAGGTAGAAGAATCTTGCTAGGAAAAATAAAAGCTTGTAAGAAAGCCTAAATTGTTGTCACTTCAAGTTCATATAATATGGACTCCACATTACAAGTTGCATCCTGGTTTTTCCCGTCTATCTTGAGGAAAACCACTTCCTGAGCTATGGAAATCTACCATTGAAGCCTTTCCTAACAGAGATATGATTGACAACAAGTTATGCATCCTTATGTCTCAGGTTGTTCTAAAAAACAGTGGAGGATAGCTTGCAAACAGCAAAGCTTGGACAGGTATACAGATTAATGAAGTAGATGTGTTCCTGGACATTACTTCTTTAACAGTTATTTTTAGGGATGGGACGGATCCAGAATTTTCCAAATCCAGATCTGAATCCCTGGACGGTTCTGGGAATCCACAAATCTCATAAATCTCGAACCTTTCGAATCCTTTTTTCAAAAAGGGTTTAAAAAGCAAGAGAAAGAAGGATAATCTTGGGCAAGATATATTCTCTCAGCCTTAACAAAAGCCTAGGCAAAGGCAAACCTCTCTCTGAAAAAATCTGACCAGGACAATTGTCCTAGTTTTGCCTCAGGATCTCCCCAGACTGAAAATGTCATGAAGTCCCTTTGTACACAGGCAGGAAAATATGGATTAATCCCACATTTTCCTGCCTGTGTAAACAGGACCACTCCAGTACAGAGATAATCCAGGTCAAAACTGGCTTTTCTATGCGTAGCTCCTTCTGGCATCCTGAGGTTTGTAGTTTGATGATGCACCAGCACACTTTGGCAGAGAAAGCTGTGACAAACTAGAAACCCAAGAATTGTGTCTGAAAGAGGTTTGCAAGGGATCTATGCAAAGGAATGTTTCAGCTGTCGTTGAAATCTCAAGCCTGCACCTTCCAGTCAAGTGCTGAGCTTCAATATGAAATGTTCAATTTAAATATCTCAGAATACAACCCTAGATGTAATTTGTGAAATTGTTAGCAAAGGCCATTATCACTCCAAGGGAAAAATCCACCTACTTGCCATCTCCCCTTGTGTTTCTAGTATCCCAAATTTTCAGGCGCCCTCGTCTCTCAGGTTTTCGGGTGTCCTGGTCTCCCATCTTTTCAGGTGTCTTGGTCTCCCAGGTTTTCAGGCGTCTCGGTCTCCAACGAACTGTTTAGGTGGTGGATTTGAAAGATTCACTTTGCCTATTTTGGCACAGGGATTCAGATTCCCGAATCTCGAATCCCTGCCAAGGGTTTGAGGATTCAGTTGGCCCATCCCTAGTTGTTTTATTCCAGAAGCAGAAATAACATGAATACAATAGGGATAGGTTCCTGCATGGTGAAACAGAATAGCAGTTCAACATTTTTCAGCAAACTAAAAACAAATACGCACATGGGGAATGAAACTGCCCTGTCATGTTGTTACTTCTGGTATGGCACCCTGGGTGAGGATCCCCAGATATCATTTTGATATCATTTGATTCGGCCCTAGCTGGACTTGCTCTCAGTTACCTCACTTCACGTGTTTGTGAGTTCTCCGGACAAGCACGGACATGAGTGCAGCCATTAATTGCTTTCCCATTCCAATCTCTTTTGAGGCCAGCAAACTAAACTTTGCTCCCTGCTTCAGGGAACTTTCCACGTGCGCTTTACAATAGCTGCGTGACTTTCAGCCGAGCCAGTCTGGTAAACAAGTCATTTACATATGAGCTATACCATTGTAATCAGGAGTTAATCCCATCAGGTTAAAGTGGACCTTTCTCAATCCTTTGTCCAACACCAAAACTCCTTTTGTTCTCACCTGGCTCGCCATTGCCGGCAGGCACAAACTCCTGTATAAAAAGCCCTCACTTTCAAACAGTCTTCGGATCACTTTGGACTACCATCCTGCCCTGCCGCTGGTTTGTCTAAGGAACTCCCCTCAGCCTTCCATGCTGAGCTTTCTCCTTCTGAACCCCATCTCTTCGTTTCTCCAGGACTACGAGACAGGTCATATTGCCTATCCTTAAACTTTCCAACTCCTTTCTCAGTTAGTATGTGTGTGTGTTATTTACTTTCTGTTGCTGTTTAATAAAGCTGTTATTTTGGTTACTCTAAAACTTGTGTGCCTTCTCCCTGACCTGAAGCCGTAGACATTGGGTTTTAAGATCCTGCAATGTTACCCTGCCTCTTGCTAGCCAAAACAGTGTTCAAGCTAATTTTCCCCAATTTGGTATTGTGATTTGGCCATTTGGGCACCCCTCATGGGACCCCCCAAAACTCAGGGTAACAATGTAAGCCTTATTAGGTGAACTATTTATTGTTCAGCCCTCTGTCCCTGGAAATCCTTAGGGGAGTATGGCCTTTTGCTGCTGGACAGGCTTTCCAGATCTCAAGGCCTGGTCCCAAGTCTCTAGCTTGGGACATGTTGTCCAAGCTACATTAGAGTGTGGACAGGATGGCTGTGGTTATTAATGAGTAAGGCCACATGAGCTAGGAGAGGCCACAGCAGTTGAGTCTACTGGGAAGACTCCACTTCCTCCTCTCCTCTTCCTTCTGCTGGTTAATTGAGTGCAAACTCTTTCACTTTGAACTCAGTTTGCAGAGACCGAAGTAAGCTGAGGAAGAAGGGGGTAGTGAAAGGAGGAGAGAGAGAGAACCTGGAACACTTTAAAAGCACCTAAAAAAAGTGGAATGATAGAGGATCAATTTGGACTGTCCCTGGAACATTGAGACTGTTGGAAGGTACATATGCTAGGATTTCTAGGCACTTAGAATTCTCAGTTAGAAAGCTCTAGTCCTCTGCTTCTTAAGCTATAACTGGCCGTGTTCTCCCACCTTCCAATGTGCCAGGGACCACACCAATGTGCTCACTGCCTGCAACTGTTCCTTTTTTTCCTGGGAAACTTGCCACAGACTGGCAACCAATATTTTGAGGACTGGCACTGGCCCAAAGACCACTACTTTGAGTAATACTGCTTTAGTCTTACTATAGCTATCTAGCCAAGAATTCTGAGTACCTCACAAACTACAAATCCCAGGAATCTATAGAATGAAGCCATGGTAGCTAAAAGTGGTATGAAACTCCCAGAAACATATAGGATAGATATGTTCTTTGCCTCTCTTTTTCCTAGGGCTCAGGAAGCCAAAGCATGGTACTGAAAATTCACCCCACTTACACTTCATGGTTATATATTAAGCACTGCCAAGTGAGACCTTCCAAAACAGCTTTGCTAGGATAGAATCTAAGCTCAAATATTTCTGGTGTCGTTCCTGTGCATATCAGTTTGATATTCACATTTTCATCAGCAACTGGCTCAAAACCCCAACAGTTATGTACCAACATGAGTTCTGTATTTCAAATTGAAATTGGAAAGCAGGGAAGCTATGAGCTTAATATAATCCATTTTGATTAATTTCTGTGATTGGCACCTTAACTTGAGTAGAATATGCCCCCTGAAGAAAACACACACACACACGCCCAGGTTTGGTGTGAAATCCATGAAATATTAAAGCTCTCCAAAATTTAATTTCAGTGTTGACATTAGCAAAGGTAAAGCTATTTCTTCCTGACCTCACATGGGGAAAACAACAACAAGCCTAGGGACTTGAGTTCAAGGTAAGTAAGGAAAAGGAAATATGATGATGTTGGACTACAATTCTCATGAGCCCTAGTCCAGAACTTAGGAGCCACAAGTCATAAGCAATGTGGTTACCTGTTTCAAATTACCATTTGAGGAATAATGTGGACATAATAAGGGGATATTTCAAAAGTGACACAATGAGCATATGACTAAGAATGTGTGGTAAATTGGGTCTCTTGTTGATTATCTTAGTTTGGGCACGATGACAAAAGCATTCTGACTTCTGGAGGGGTCCATGTGGAATTCTTTTTGTAGCACTTGGAAACATATTCTTGTGTATTGATGCAGCGAGCACTGCCGCGTGGTGTAGACGGAGGTGATGCTTGTGAGCTGTTGCCCTAGTTGGTATCAATAGCTTCACGCTATATCTAATATATAAAAGTCAAAGAAGAGATTAAGGATCTTCTAAGTACTATTAGGGAATACTGTGAACAGACAGAAAAATGTATGAAAGCCAGGAATGTCTAGGAGAGTGTGATGCTTGGTTGTCCTTCTGGTCCCATACAGACGAGCAGAATACAGAGGAGCTTTTTGACTGCTTGTATGCTAGAGACCACTGTGTGGCTCATAAACTCTTCCCAAAATTGAAATAAATGTTCATCTGTCTATCTCCTCCTACTTCATACCTGAATACTTGAGCATGTTCTGCTTGAAGAGACATGCTGCTCTACATCTGTGGCTTGAGAAGAACGGAACTTGGTCTCTGGTAATTTTGCAAGAAGGTAGGTGTTGCCATCAGGGTATTATCTGTGTTCTGTGGAAGATCTGTACATTTCCATATTAAACTTATTTCCTGTGACATGTGAAAAAGAAAAAAGAAAATTTAGGGCAAAGGTCATGATTGGTATCTTTCCGGATCCTATTCCATTCTATCTCATTCCTACAATTGTATAAATATGCTTTATGCCTGAGGTCTTTACATCAGTCAGTACTGCATTTGAAGAAGTGGGTTTATTCCCACAAAAACTCATGAAAATAAAAACCTGTTAGTCCTAAAAGTGCTGCCACATTGCCATTCCCCACTCCCTTCCTCCTTTTTATGCTGCAAGAGACTAACATAGCTGCTTCTTTGAAAACTACCTCGTGGTACCTTGCCTGTTATACACAAGTACCTACAGGCACAGTAGGATAACCTACAGGAGAATCTCATTCTTTGCCAGGTCAAGTTTTATTGCATTGTTGACTGCAGACTTGCTGCTGCAGCCCAATCCCAAAAATCTGTCTTTCTCCAAGCCTCTGTCACCATCGGCTCCAAGCAAACGCTGCAAATAACTCAAGAAAACAAGAATAGGGGAGACTGGGCTGGACTCCCATCAACAGACATTGTAAAAAGGAACTTCTTTGTCAGAGGCTTCATTAACTGAGGTATGCCTGTACTTACAGTAAGTCATATTTTTTATATTTCTTTCTTTCTTTCTTTCTTTCTTTCTTTCTTTCTTTCTTTCTTTCTTTCTTTCTTTCTTTCTTTCCAATTGTCAAACAGAGCTTTCATAAAATAGCCCAACGCTGAGGCTGAATATATAATACTAGTTGGTTACTGGTTAGTTTTTCCATTTGGTATTCATACTCAATCAAACACTGTGTGTAAAATGTTGCCTGATAGTTTATATTTTGTCTTATTTGGCATTTTCAGCTGAAACTGGGATTGATTGATGGGATAATACAAATTCCATTCATTTCAATTTAGTTCAGTCCATCTTGATTTGCCATTTGTTTGTACCCCTGCCTAGATTAACTCCTCTAGAGAACAAACAAGCCCTTACTTTTCAGCATCTGGTTAATGAAATGTGAAAGCGTTTCCCATGCCATTGTTGAGTATTAGCCAACAAGCATGGAGTGAAATACTTTTCCCACACCCCAGAAAAATCAACTGATTTTGATTAAAGGTGTATGATTTTTGAAAGCCAGCTTGTGTAATGGTTTGAAAGTTGGACTATGACCCTGGAGACCAGGATTCGATTCCCCACTCAGCCATGGAAATCCACTGGGTGACCTTGGACATGTCACATACTCTCAGCCCCACAAGACCCTGTGATAGATTTGCTTTAGGGTGGCCATATATCAGAAATGACTTGTAGGTGCACAACAACAACATATGTATTTTGGCCACTTATGCACAGCCAAAAAGTAGGAAAGGGGATATAGGAGGAGGATAAACACATTATCCCCCCCCCGACACAAAAGGATAAATCCTTATGTTAACTTACATGTCTAGATGAAAACTTAGGATTTAGTGCCTCTCTCCTTCCTGAACCCAGCTTGGATATCTGATCTTTCTCACTCCATATATGGTAAAAGTCTTTGTAGCAGAATTTTGAGCATTATTTTGCTTGCATGGAAAATTAATGCAATATTCTCGTGGTTACTGCAACCCCTAGTGTTCCCTTTCATGGGGACTGGAGTGTATATTGAACATTTCTAATCTGTGGGCCATTCTTTTGTTTTCCATATTTGTTGACAGATTTTAGTTAGAAATAGAGTAATTTCTGCTTCTGTAGCTTGAAGCAACTCTGTTGGTAGCCATCTGTTTGCAATGATTTATTTCTCCCAACTGATCTAAGCACAGTTTCCAATTCACTTTCTAAAAATTGTAGGCTTGTCTTCAAATGGTTCTTCTTTGAATGAATCTGTCATCCTCACATCTCTTTTATATAGTTCTTCAGTGTATTGTTTCTACCATCTTTTTTATTTGTATTTGGTCAAGTAATGTGTTTCCCTGCTATCTGTATAGCGTCCCCACTCTTGATTTAAATTTCCTTTTCATTTCTCAGATCTTATGGAAAAGGTCTCTTGCTATTCTTTTTTTGTTGTCATTTTCTGTTTCTTTGCATAGATTATTATATTAGTTCTCTTTTTCCCTGTGCACAAGTCAATGAACAGTTGTATTTAGGGTTCTGGCCTTCTTTCTGTCCCCTTTTACTTATGCTTCTAATCTATCCTTAACTGCTTGGAGAGTTTCATCTGTCATCCATGGAGGTGTATTCTTCTTTTGGCTGTAGACAGTGTCTTTCTGCATTCCTCCCTAACAGTGTCTCTGGCTTCAGTCTAGAGTTGTTTTGGTGCCTGGTCATTTAGGCTTAATAGTGCAGGTGTTTTTTTTTTGTTTTTTTTTTTTACATTTTCTTTAATTTCTACGATTCCTTACTTTTTGTAAAATCAAGATTCAGGAATTTTCTCTGCAAAAAAAGAAAAAGTATTTTTACTCTGCTGGAAGATGAAGGCTATCTTTGATAACGCTTCCCTTTAAATATAATCTCGTTTGTCTTATGGTAGTGTGTTCATGTTGGTTGTTAGGTTGTGTGTTTATATCTATGTGTTGATATTTTGTGTTCATATTCCAAACAAACTAATCAATTTTTTTATATGTGTGTATGTGTGTGTATGAGACAGGGGCCATTTCCGCACTAGACAGTTACTGTGCTATGATTCCACTTTCAACATTCTATCGCACTAGACTATTATAGCTCTATGATTTCACTTTCAACATCCTATGAAATCCTGGGGTTTGCAGTTTTGGGAGGGGCTGGATGGTCCCTCCCAAAACTGCAAACCCTAGGACTTCATAGGATGTTGAAAGTGGAATCATAGTGCTTTAACAGTCCAGTGCGGAAATGGCCAGGGAGAGAGAGACTGAGAGAGAGAGTGTGTGTGTGAGAGGACAAAGCAGAGATAAAGAATTTTGGGCCTGTAGGAATGCCTTCATCCAACTTGCAAAGTTCTCCTGCTCTTTATCTCCCATGCGTGATGATAGATAAGAGGCTATCTAAACCTTGGAAGCTATTTCATGGAACTGAGCTATGCTCTGTTTGTTCCTTGTACTGTCTAGAGATACATACAATGTATGTATACCTTTACTTTGTATACTTGGTGAGGAGTTATCCAGACTGAATCAAATGGCATCCACCATACCCCATCTACACCTCTTACCTTTAGACCTCCCTTTAGACCCATCTGCTAGAGAGTATGACCTCTGTGACTCCTCACAAGCCCTTTGCCAAGTTAGAATCCAACTCCTTGTTCCACACCCATGAGATTGAGGATTCTGTAAGGGTGGTCACAGGACCACCCTAGACATACGATGAAGCATCTTAGACGGGTAATGAAAGGGTCACCAGCAGCATAGTAATAAATGTTGGAGGCCATCAGCATGACCATCTCTTTAAGAACTCTACCTCCACTGGAGAATCCAAAAGTACAAATAGTTGTGTTGATCTAAAATAATTTCTAGCAGGTTTCATCTACCTTAGGAACAAGCTTTTTTGTACAGGTGCTTCGGATTACAAGAGGGACATCTCTGAACAATACTACACCCTCCAACATTTCACAGACAAAAACTGCAATTAGTGAGGAAGAACATACAAGCTAGGAGAGGTTGCAGCAATTTGCTTTTGCCTGAGTCTACTGGAAGAGGAAAGATGTTGGGAGGGACAATTAGAAGCAGTTGAAACAGTGACGGAGATTTGATATGGACTGTCCCTGCAAAATCAGGACAGTTGGAGAGTATGTAAGACATCGTTAGTGGGACAATTTCTCTTCAAGTTACCATGGATGTTTCATAGGTATGGGCCAACCAAATCCTCGGATCCTGGGTAAGGATTCGAGATTTCCGAATCCTAATCCCTATGCCAAAATAGGTAAACTGAATCTTTCAAATCCACCAACTAAATAGATTGTTGGAGACAGGGATGCCTGAAAACTAGGAAGATCGGGACACCTGAAAACCTGGGAGACCATACATACATACAAGGGAAGATAGTCAGTGGGTGAGGTTTTCCCTTAGAGTAATAATGGCCTTTGCTAATAATTTCACAAATTACATCTGGGCTTGTATTCTAAGATATTTAAACTGAACGTTTCATATGGAAGTTCAGTACTTAACTGGAAGCTACAGGCTTGAGATTTCAAGGACAGCTGAAACATTCCTTTGCAGAGCTCCCTTGCAAACCTCATTCAGACACAATTCTGGAGTTTGGAGTTTTACAAGCTGTCACAGCCTTCTCTGCCAAAGTGTATTGGTGCATCATCAAACTACAAACCCCAGGATGCCAGAAGGAGCTATGTAAAGAAAAGCCAGTTTTGACCTGGATTATTTCTCTACTGTAGTATGTGGCCCTGTTTACACAGGCAGGAAAAGGTGGGATTAATCCACATTTTCCTGCTTGTGTAGAAAGGGCCTCCATGTCATTTTCAGTCTGGGGAGATCCTGAGGCAAAACTAGGACAATTGTCTTGGCCAGATTTCTTCAGAGAGAGGTTTGCCTTTGTCTAGGCTTTTGCTAAGGCTGGGAGAGTGTGTCTTGCCCAAGATTATCTTTTTTTCCCTTGCTTTTTAAACTCTTTTTAAAAAAAGGATTTGAAAGATTTGAGATTTGTGAGATTTGTGGATTCCCAGAACCCTCCAGGGATTCGGATTCGGATTCAGAAAATTCTGGATTTGTCCCATCCGTAGTATTTCAGCTAAACCAGAGTGAACAGGGGAGTTTGGAGTGGCAGTGGCAGGTGGTCTTTCAGCTTGTGAACCCTGACTCTCCAATTCCACTGGTGATCATGGCAAAAATGCTTAAAAGAATAAATAGTGGAATGACTGGTTGCACTGGAGAACCACACCTCTTGACATACCAGTTCCAGTTCTCTGAAACCAGTCTACGTGTCTTTAAGGGCCAAACTAAATGGAAGTCACTTGGGAAACTGGTTGGCCCAAGGAATGAATCCTCTTTGGTGGCAAAATGGATGGATATGTAGCCACATCTTCATTGCCTTTTAAATAGAACCTAATACATTTTTTAAATTTCAAGTTTGTATTTTGTGTTGTGACCTTGATATTGCTGCCTGCTGAGTTGTTGTTTTTGTCTAGCTGGCTTGTGCTTGTTTTCCTATGTATTTCTGAGTCACTTCTTATTTAATTACCTCTTGTGAGTCACTGGTGGAAAGTTTTGCTCTACAAGGCTGTGTAAATTGAAGGATATAATTTTTAAAAAATAAATAAAAGCCTTGTAAGTAAAGGTAGAAGCCATTATAATTAACAGCTGCTGCTGGACCCCATCCTGCATGCATTCATCTGACCCTCTTTGAAAAAGCGTACGAGGCCATGGATGGAACTGCACTCAGATATGAAAGTTCTGGGGTGAGGCAGAGATGATGATGATGATGATGATGATGATGATGTGATGATGATGATGATTATTATTAGTCTGTTGCAGCTAAAGCTAAGCAGAATGCAATGGTTAGCTGCAACAGACTGCAAGGTGCTTCATGTGTGGATGCCCTTCAGTGGCGTAGCTTGGCACAAGCAGGGTAGAGGCAGGGGTGGGTGGAGGTGGAGGTCTATGGGCAGGGCAACAACGTCCAGGGGGGCAGTGGTCTGCAGGGGAGGGGCAACAGTGCACGGGGAGCAGGCAAGGAGTGCTGGCACCCCCAAGAAAGTGCCGCCCAGGGCGCACTGCCTCACTCGCCCCCCATCCCTACGCCACTGCTGCCCTCAAAAAGTGTTCAGAAATGGCAGCTAGTACAAAACACAGACTGGTGTCAGGTGTACATCTGAGAGACCACAAAACACCAATCTTACAAAAACTGTGCTGACTTCCAATTTGTTTGTGGACTCAATTCAAGGTGCTCGCTTTTGTCTCCAAGCTTGGGGCCTGCCTGGAATTTGAGATCTTCAAGGGAGTTCAAGTTGTTTAACCCAACACCCTGTGAAGTTAGGCTGGTATGTACATGTAACAGGGATTTCTCTGTAGCAGCACCTCAGCTGTTAAATTCCCCAGCCAAGGAGGTTAAGCAGGCTTTGTCTCTTTGGAGCTTCTGGTCAGCTGCTGAAACAGTGCTGTTCTCTTTGACCTTCGATGTCTGAAATTTGCTCTGTATTAACTGTTTTCAAATTGTACTTGAGCATTGTACAGACTGTTTAAAAAAGTTTTTAAGGGGTATTTTGTTATCTTTTATCTTTGCACTGTTTTAATTGCTTTTATTTGTTCATTGCCTCGGAAGCCCTTGTGGGGTTGGAAGCAATGCAGAAACATCTTAAATAAATAAATAATAAAGCAACAAAGAATCTTGTGTCTTTATTTGCTGCATTTAGATCCTACTTTTCCTCCAGTGAATTCAAGGCAGTATACATGGCTCTCCTCTTCCCAACTTTATTCTCAAAACAACCCTATGAGGTACGTCAGGCAAAGACAGAGAGAGAGAAGCTGAAGGTCTCCTGAATTTCATGGCTCACTGGTGACTAGAACCAAGAACTGTTCTCCCAAATCCCTGGCCAGCACTCAGACAACTACATTCCACTGGCTTTAAGGAGCTGTGCTTTTTTGTGGCTCCTTAAAGAGTAATATATTTTATTTAGCTGCAAATGCATGTGGTGAAGTGACTGCAATCCAGGTAAACTTAGGTCATATAAAAGCAATTCGTCTTTAAGGCACTACTAGAATCTTTCCCGTGGCATCTTAAAACCCCTAACTGTATAGAAATGTGTCTTTTCTGAAGCATCATTCTGAATCATTCTTTGAATCTTTCCCTCAAAATGAACAAACATTCCCAAAGAGAAACACCTTGGTTCAATGCAAAAAGTCTTCTTATAGCTATGCCCCCCACTTCAAAGGGAGTAAATCTGGACCAGAAACCTAGCATGCCCTATGTCAGGTCTGAACATGGGTACATTGATGGAGTCGTCCACCTTAAGTTTATACATGTCTCAAAATCATGTGACAAACCTTTCCATAATTGCTATTTAACTTTTGTATGTGGTTAATTTTTAGCTATGTTTGTTTTAACTGTTGTAAACCTCCTTAAGTCCCACACTGAGAAATAGCTGAGAGATGATGATGATGATGATGATGATGATGATGATGATGATGACAGCAAGAAGAAGGAGGAGGAGGAGAAGTAGTAGCCTGTACTTCTTGGGGGCAAGTTATTGCATGAATGGCTGACTACTCTGCCCTTGAAGTCGGATAGTGGAATCCTGTATGATCTGTACTTTATGTGTCCCTAGCTACCTAGGCATTAAGAAACCTCTCAACTAAATTTGTGTGTGTGTGTGTGTGTGTGTGTGTGTGTTATATTTATTAGGTTTTGTTTGACCAAGCGATGGAGGAAAGGAGAATAAAACAGGAATAAACATTAGTATGAAAAATGAAAAGAAGAGCATACAGTTCCAGTAATTGCTAAATGTACACATAAATGCACTTCGGGCGTAATCAGTGGAGTTTCACAGTAATAAATAAATACTTTGTCATAATCTACACAAAAATTCTTCTACACATTCAATTTCAAAACATAGGCATATGGCTCCTACCTCAGACTCTCTCGAAACTCTGTCACTAGATTAGTTTTACCCAGTTTAAACTTCCCTGGTATAATAATCTACGTAAATTCCTTTAAACATACAGAGTCTTATTCCACTAAACCTTTCCTAAACAGATGATTTAGTAACAATTAATAACAGTTACAAACTTATGGTTGACAAAAAACAAAACAAAAAAACCCCAGTTATCGATTCATAAGCATTTTATAAAAACAACTTCCCCCTCTGCTGACTAAACAGCGTAGTTTTTAACTTGTCAGACCCCTTCCAAACTAAAAAAGAAGGGGCTAGATAAATAAATATCTGAATACATTATGTATACCCCTACCGCCAAACATAAGTAAACATATATCAGGGTGTATACAGTGTTTCCCCAGTCTTTTTACATGATCTCTGCTTTCATGACTATTTTACATATAATCACCCTCCCTGAACCTCTAATTACTAAACTTCCCACTTTAAATCTCATATTGTATAAGATCTCATGCGTATTTTCCTCTTAATTTATTAATCAGTCCCAGTTTTTGTATGTAAATACTCCAAGATTGGTTGCCAAGTTTTTAAGAATTCCTTATCTGGGAGAAACCCCTCAACTGAATTGTGAAGATACACAACAGGACATTGGCAAGAGTGCCGGATGCCCATTGGGACTGCTGTGATGCTCATTGGGACTGCTGTGATGCACATCCCATTGTGCCACAGTTCCATTGCACATTGGTTACTTTGCTGGCTGTGCTGTGTAGTAATGTAGCGGCTAAATTCCAGAAACCGGAGATGCTCGGATTGGAAAGCAAGAGTTTATTTATTCGGCCGGGCTCTCTGGTGGAATCTCTTCCAAAGACCAGAAGCCCCGAACATTCATCTCTCTAAGGTTTTATACTTTTACATATACAATTGCAACATTTATCAGCTTGACATTTCTTGATCATTCCCCCCACCTTATGACGCTCTTCTGACTGTTCCCAAACACTGAACAAAACAGCCTAAACAGACATGTATTCTAGCAATAGCACATGTATTTCTATTCCGCTTATCAGCTAAGTGCTCTCTAAGCGCTTTTACAATGTGTTAGCCCCCAACAAGCTGGGTACTCATTTTAGTGACCTGCAGAAGGATGGATGGCTGAGTCAGTCTGGAGCCCAGTAGGATCGAACTCACAACCTGGAGGCTGCAGTACTGGCATTTAATGATTACTCAAGTAGCTCCCCAAGAATTCACAGTTCATGAACTTGTAATTTTCTTTCTCAATCTGCTCTCACAGTAATACAACAACAGCACTCTACTGGATATGGATGTTATGGAACTGCCCAATTTTAATTCCTGCAGACATAGGACTGCTTACAAAGATGTAAATCCCCAACAGGATTTTGGCCATCCATTCTAAACCTAGAACAGTGGAATGTCAGGGAAAATAGCAGGCTGGCTCATCTCCCCAACACTTTCTTTTCTTGGGTAGGAAACTTTTCATTGTGGGGATCAGTTAGACCAGAGGTGGACAAATGCCAGAAACTAGTGAAAGAGAAGCCTGAGAATGATGGGACTTAGAGTAGCATAGAATAGAAGGGAATCAATTAACCAGGCTTCTGAAGAGCTTCTCCCAGTGCCCTTTGAGTTACTCAAGCCTTCCAGCTGTACAGCTGGATGAGCAACCTGAGGCTGGGCTTACTGTTCTGGTATGTGGGGGGAGCAGAGGGAGGAGGAGAAGGAGGTCACCAATCATCCTCATCACTAAGGGGTGCCATCATCCCTGCAGGAGTCCTTGCTACACCTTCTGCAAACAAACCAAACCAAAAACCTATAGGTGGTCTGGAAGTCACTTTTGCCAACTTCTGTTGCTTTGCTTTGTTTCCCACAGGCTTTCTTAGGCCCAGGAGAGGCCTTAGTTACAATAGGAAGGACCTGAATCTCACTTCCTGCTCACTTCCTTTTTGAAAAAGGCTTCTTCTGGGCTTAAAGAGGCCTGTGGATACCCCAAAACATGGCAGAGATGCTCCCCATGCTCCCAGAGGATAGTTGTGCCATTTTGAGGGGAAAAGTTTTCCCTCCGAGGGCCATAAAGAAAGTTCAGAAAGGCCTCATGAAACCTGTAGGCTACACCAGGGCTTTCCAAATGGTGCGTTGCAACACGTTAGTGTGTCGCCTGAAGTGTCTAGGTGTGTTGCCTTCCCTGGTCAAAAAAGACCCCCCCTCCGTCACCTTCTACGCCCTTAGGAAGGACAGCTTCTTCTGAGAAACAGGCAAATGACCAGACGTTTCTTGGTTCAGAGGCTAGAGGCCAGATTTATTGAGTACAAAAATATAAAGGTATACAAAACAGCTGCAGCTGGGTGCCGGAGGCTCGGGACAAAGGGCAGAGACTTGGCAAAGCCTTTTTATCCAGGTAAACAGCATACACACCCACTGCAGCATTTTTCCACCAATCACAGACCACCCGCCTCATATTAGGTAATGTCCAGAAACTTCCATCCATATAAGAAAATGTCCAGAGGGGCGGGTAATATGAGGTTTCTTCCAATCACAATAAGGCAATGTCAAGAGAGAGGTAGAAGTCATGAGTCAGCAGATGGGAGGGCTAGAACTCCTGTGTACTTGACTACCTCCTAGCTTGTAATGGAGGTTGTCTTTTTCTTCACTCACACCCCCACATGAGCCTTTCCCACTGCCGCCGTTCTTGCTGGGGTCTCAGGGCCAGGGAATGTTAGGAGTGCCACTCTAGCACTCCCATGCCCATTTGTGGGGGAAGAGGAAAAAGAGTTTGCTTCCAACTCCATCCCAGCAAAGACAATCAGAGGGGTCCAGGCAGCAACTGCAACCCCCTCCACTTCACCTTCCACTCCAACTTGCTTGGCCCTCCTCCACCCTCCCTCCAGCCCCAGGAAAGCTTGAATAAGTAGCTGCCAGCCCAACCTAAAAGAAAAAGGAGCAGCAGTACCGGAGGGGTTTTGCTGGGAAAAGGAGCAAGTGAGCGCCTGGGAGTGCACGAGCCAGGAAGAGCACCAGAGAGCTCCAGCCAAAGGCTTCAGAGATCAAAGCAGCCACTGGCTGATTGACAAGGGTGGGTGGAGTGGGATTGGGTGGCTACTGATTTTAACAGAACTCACAGAATCTGAGCCCAGTAAGCCCCTGCATGCAAAGTCTGTTTTGGGATGAGAATGTGGGAGGGCGTATTTTTCTTTTTCTGCCTGTCGGTAACGCAGTGCTTAGAACAAATGCATGAGCAAAAACACAATTGCAGAGATCTCTGGGGTTTCATTGCTTCAGACATTCAGCCAGCATCAAAGAGCATCTCTGCCAGACTTTCCCCCTGCCTCCCAATCTTTTGGGGATTTTGCAAAAAGACTCCCCTCCTGTAGCCTGATGCTCCTCCTCCCCCATTCTCTCTCCCTCTTTCTCCATCTGTCTCACACCTTCCCCCTCTCTTTCATGCAGTCTTCAAGGCACAAATGTGCTTTCACCCAGCGTACACATATACCTTACATAGGCTTCTCCTCTTACAAACACATGATGTCTTCTCGTCTCTGACACACATTGCTTCTTTCATGCACACACACACACACACACACACACATACCTTCAACACACACAAAACTTCTTGTTTCATTTCTCACACACACTTTCCTCAGTGAGGGCAACAACAGCAGGCCATGATCGTGGGGGGAGACCCCACCCTAGATACACCTCTGGGTACTATGCATGTTTAATTGGATAGTTTAACCTCTGGTTTGCTAGTAAAACTGAATTACTGCATGGTGAAATGATGCATATCTAAAAAGTGTGTCACTGACTTGAAAAGTCTGGAAAGCTCTGGGCTATACTTTGCTCACCTCTGAGTAAGATATTCAGATCACTTGTTGCTTATGCTCAAAGTGATATTAGTTAAGATAGGTTTTATTTTATATATCTATCTATATATCTATATCTATATCTATATCTATCTTGCATATTATATAGCATATGGCATTGTTATATGGCATATGGTTATATAGCATACCACAAGGTGTCATTCTATCCTCAATGCTTTTTAACATCTACATGAAACCATTGGGTTTCCACAAGATCATCTGGAGGCATGGGGCAGGGTGCTATCAGAACACTGATTACACCCAAATATACTTCTCTATTCCTTCAAAAACAACTTTTGCTAAGGACAGTGTGTCTCCTCTGAATGAACGCTTGAAGGAGACAATGCTGTTACCCCACTGGTATACCTTATCCCGGGGTCTATAAATTTAATATCAAATATGCCCGCCATGCCAGAGAGGTTGCCCGAGTGGGTATGTAGGCTCAGAGGTTGAATGATTGAAACTAGGTTAGGCCAAGAAAATCCCCAGTCACGTAATCCAAGGAGACCTCAGGCTAAACATATTTGCACGCACAAAAGGTTGCCAGCCAACCTGAGTGGATTTCCCCAGGTTGAGCCACTCAGACTTTGCCAAATCCTACAAGGCAAGGTACTTTTACATGATCCAATCATGCAAACTATGAGGCTGCTATTGTGTGACATTTTTCCTTTATTTTGGCCATTGTTCTTCCCGGGAGAGGGCCTGCCTTTGAGGTACATTCTGGCCTATAAGCAGTCCCAGTTTTTGAGGGTCTCTTCAGAGAACTCCCCACCATGCTAGCAGACCGGCGCTCTATTAGTTGAGTGATCCCCTCAGCCATCTCTTTGCTGAGCTTCTTCTTGCCGCTTCTCAGACTGAATCTTACAGGATAGGTGCTGTATCACTGCCTCTACATTCCCTATCCATTTTTCATCTCTTTTGCCTCTCAATAGGCCTTGTGTGCATGAGTGAGTGAGTGCATTGGTGTGTGATAATATATTCATTTAATAAAATTCATTTATTTGATATATTTGTCTGGCTTTTTGGTTTGGCCTGACCCCGTAAAGTTGGGTCCTGCTGAGTTACCCTGACCCTTGTTTTGCTAATGTCAGTGCTCCGCTAATTTCCCCAACCTTTATAACTTGGAGCAAATCAAGATGTCTCCCATGGGACCCCCAGAAGTCACAGTAACAGAGGGATGGATGAAGAAAAACAAATTGAAACTGAATCCAGACAAGACAGAGATGCTTACTATTAGGTATCCTAACTTGGACCTGGAGATGTGTCAACCAGTTTTGCATGGGGTCACACTCCCCTTGAACGACTGTGTTCATGGTTTAGGAGTGTTCCTGGATCCATCCCTCCAAATATCTGCTCAGATAGATGCAACATTCAGGAGTGCCTTACTATCAGCTTCAGCTGATATGCCAAGTGTGCCCCTTCCTAGAGTTGGACAACCTAAAGATGGTACTGCACGTGCAGGTAACCTCAAGGTTGGACTTCTGCAATATGCTCTACATTGGGCTACCATTGTACCAAGTTCAGAATCTCCAACTTGTCCAAAATATGGCAGCCAGACTGATTATGGGTACATGGAGGAGTGAACACATTACACCAATATTACAATCATCCCACTGGTTGCCAATTAGTTATCAGGCAAAGTACAAAGTGTTGGTTACTACCTTTAAAGCCCTACATCGTTTGGGTCCAAGTTCCTACAGGATCACCTCCTCCTATACAGTCCATCTTGTACACTCAGGTCCTCTGGGAGCCATTTACTTAAACTGCCTAAAACAAGACTGGCAATGGCCATCCAGAAGACCTTCTCATTGACTGCCCCTAGACTGTGGAATGGCCTGTCGGAAGAGCTTTGACAGCAAAATATGCTGTCTGAATTTTAAAAAAAACCAAAAAAACTGCCGAAGACTCATCTCTTCCAGCAGGCCTACTCAGCCTATTTTTTCACTATGATGTATTTTTATTTGTGATTTTGATTATGGTATTTGAATGGCTTTATGCTTTCAGTGTATTTTAATGTGTTTTAATTTTAATGTGTTTTTAATTGGTATGCTGGTTTTAATTGTGTTTTAACCTTTGTTGTACCTCGCCTTGAGCTTTGAGGAGAGGTGGGTAAAAGAGTGATAATAATAATAATAGTAATAACAACAACAACAACTACTACTACTACTTTGTAAATATAACGTGCTGCCCTTGAACAACAGGTACTAGCATGAAAGTCTGGAAAAGTTCTTTGCTTGGACTACAACACGTCACAACAACTGTGGAAATCTGGGAGCTGCAGTCCAAAAAAAAGTAACTTTTCCTAACAATGGTTAGCATGATGATGCACATGAGCCAGTAACTGAGACCCTTTCCGCACTTTACCTGCTCGTGGAGGTGGGGGGTGCTGTTCACGCAAGCAGCCTCTTGCGAGGGGCAGTCTCATTGCTCCTCCGTTCTCCCGCAGCTGGGTTGCCGGTTGCGTGGCCGTCGTGCGAACGCCCCACCCCTTCCTTCCGCAGTGCAGCCTGGGAGCTGTAGGTTGCACTGGGGGAGGAAGTGCGACCGGCCCGGCTCACCCGATGCACCACAGGGCAAGTAAGTGCACGAGGGCCCCGGGAGCATTGCACAACCGTGCAGCATTTTCAGCTTAGAGCTGAAAATAAAAAAATCTGTGCGCGGCCCGCTTTGGGCTTGTGAGCGTCGTGTAAATGGGAGTGCATCGTACGGACCATCGCTCCCAGTTATGCGACACTCAAGGGGCCCTCTCACAAAAGAAACTGCATGTGAAAAGAGCCTGAGATGACTGGAACAGGTTTTAGCTAAGCATTTACTTCAGCCATTCTCAGTTCAGTTGCTTTAAGCGGCTTACCATAGAGTAGCTGGGTGTTCAGAGAAGATAATTACATTGAGACTTCTGTTTGCAAAAAGTAAAGAGCAGTGTTTCTGTATTAATAGTAAGGGAGAAAAATGCTGAAATACATCCACATTCTGTGCATGCTTACTGAAAAGCAAGCTTCATTGCATTTTATATCATCTGCATCATATAGACTGCAAATCCTAGAGGTCGATTCCACCTATGTTGGGTAATTATTACCTCCCTCCACCTGTACAAAACTTTCGAAAAGGAATGCCTTGTGCCCCTTCTCAGGCAAAATTCCTGCTGACTCAAGTGGAATTCATAATTTCGCTAACCATGATTAAAGGGGGTGAAATGTACTTGGCAGATGGTATTGTTCCAAGTTTTTGTGCCTTTTAGAACTGCTGAGTTGAAGAACTGCTAATAAACACTTGTTCATGCAGACGTTTATATGTTACAGCCCCACAGACAAGGTGGAGGGTGGATTGAACTTCCACTTCAAAACATTTCAAAGTTTTTTGAAACTGAAAGAAGCAGATTTATCCAGCCTTTTGTAGAACAATAGCATATACTCAGACCGCCAGTGATTCGCTACGGTCATTTCCTAGCTCTATACTCATGATGCTATTAAGTGGGGATGCCACAAGACGGTACCTGGGAACTATAGTGTTTAAACTGAATCTATCATATTTATATGTATTTATGTCCTACTTTTGGACCAAATTGGTGCTCAAGGCAGCTTACAAAAACAGGTGGTGGAAAGATAAACATTAAAACCATTTAAAACATTCAGAAGTTAAAATATAATCAAATTATCAGTAGAACAATGAGCACACCCACTAAAAAGCCAAAAAATGCAGGCAATGCATCATATTATTAAACACTCTTTCCCATACCCTCCAACTGTCCCATTCTGAAAGGTACGGTCCTGATTAATCCTCTGCTGTCCCACTTCCTCAGCTGCCATTAAAATGTCCCAGTTTCTCTTTCCTCTTCCTGTTTTCTCCCTTTGTTCTCAACTTATTTCCATTGGTGCAAGATGAGTTCAAAGTGGTAAAAGTAGTCTGCACTCCATTAACTCAGCAGGGGAAAGGAGAGGAGAGGGTAAAATCTTGCTGTTTCCAGGAGATTCAGGCAAAAAACAAACTGCTGAAGCATGTCCCAGCTTGGCTGTTCCTCCTCCTTAATAATTTTTGGCCTCTTGACCACACTGTGATATTGTTGGGTCACACATGTCCCATTTTTCAACTGTGAAGCACTGAAGAGTATGCTTTCTCTATATATAGTCAATACCCAAAGTCCTGTAGAAATAAAAGGTTTTCACCTGACTGTGGAAGAACATCATGAAGAAGCCTGTCTAGCTTCTTGAGGAAGGGAGTTCCAGAGCCTGGGAGCGGCCACTGAAAAATCCCTCTCACATGTGGCTAGCAGATGTGCCAGTGCATGGGGCAAGACAGAGAAAATACAGTGACCAGTCCCTGACTACATTGTACTGTTATAGTGCAAGTATTCCACTTTCCATATCCTATGGAATCCTGGGATTTGCAGTTTAGAGAGGGGCATTTGGAATTCTCAGCCAGAAAGCTCTTGGGCCTCAGTAAACTGTAAACCCCAGAATTCCACAGGATGTTGAAAGTGGAATAATAGCACTGTGACAGTGTAGTGCAGAAATGGCCTCTCTCTCTATGAAAAATGAAAGTTCATACAATAGCACTGTCATGTACAGGGTAACTCCTTGCTCTAAAGAATACACTCTGAAATTAGCAGTAGTTTATTCAAAGGCTAGTCATGAGTAACGACTGCACACTTCCACAGAAATTGCCAGAACCGAATTGTACAGCATTCATAGTTTCTTATTAGTGATCCATTACACATTTCTGCATGCTAAACTTTCATTGAATAGTAAAGGCCCTTTTTGCACCTTACCTTCGTTGCGGCAGTGGGTCAGTCACGGCAGTGTTTGCGTGAGCCGCTCACGGCAGCCCTTCTGCCTCCCACAGCGGCTTGCCGGTTGTGCGACTGTCGTGCTAGCGCCCCACCGCTTCCTTTCACAGCTCAACCTGGGAGCTGTAGCTGCGCTGGGGGAGGAAGTGCGACCGGGCCGGCTTGTTCATTCGCACCACACGCAGGTAAGTGTGCGAGGGCCCCGCGAGCATTGCATGACCTATTTTTGACTTAGAGCCAAAAATAAAAAAACGCGCACACGGCCCGCTTTAGGCTCGTGAGCGTTGCATGAGTGGGAGTGCGTTGTACGGACCGACAAGGGGCCCTCGTGCAAAAAGAACTGTGTGTGAAAAGGGCCAAAGTGTTGCCCTGTTCTTCCCCAGGCTGGTGCTTTCCCAAACTTCCTTGGCCTTGAGCAGTTGTTGACTTACTTCCCTAGCCCTTTCTGAACTGTCAACACACTGTGTTCTCATAGCACACTTCACACCTATTTTCCCACTTTACTCTCCAGCTCTCTGCCCCTTGCCTGGTTGCATTACAGCAATTCCATATGCAGGTATTTGCAGGTATACTCTTACATGACAGCAAGCCTAGCATTAGCAGGATGTATGATATGCACTATGTCACATATGCATGCATATATAAACAAGCATGTATATGAACCCAGGTACTACTGTGATAATGGGGCTTCCCATTACCTAGACTTGGCTGAAGGGGGATACTTCCCTCTTCAGGTAAACCAAAGGTTAATGAGATCTTGGGATTAGGTTACATTTTTACTGTGGATCAGCCTCACAGGTCACAGGGGGGAGAATTGCCCACTCAAAGGAAAAGAGGTGAGCATCTTTGAGACGCCTCGAGATGCTTCGAAGGAGAAGTTATAAAAATCCTTGAGAGGCCATGTGGCAGAGAGACAACAAAGGAACCTCCTGGAGATGGGATCTGTGCCAGTTGTAGGCTGCAGGCCCAGGCCTCGCCTCCTGGCCTCATTCCTCTCTTAGACCATCTAAGCCTGTGAACCCAAATGTGAATAACTAGAATACTAGGTAGTTAGTTGCGTTAGGGCTGTTTATTATTTTAGAGGTTGGCTGATCTAAAGAATGTATCTGTATTTTTATAACTACTTGTAACTTAAGCGTACCGGGGGGGGAGCCTCTCACGTGTATTATTGTCTTGTTTATTTGCATGCCTTAAAATAAATGCTTTTCTGTAAAACCTCTGTTTCTTCTCCATTTCCACGCCAGTCTTCGGCACACGCTAGATAGAACTTCTTTCACTCAGAAGGAGAGGGAAGGGAAAGGTCCTTAAGCCCAGAGATTGTCAATCCACTGAGCAGATTCCCATTGTACTGCTCAGATATTCAGAATTCAGTGGGTGGTGGCAGCAAGAGAGAATTAATGAACTCTGGGGAATTTCCTGCCCCTTTTCAAGGGTAGAAGTCAGGCTTGGAGGGGGCTGGAAGTAAACTCAGTATGACAATTACATGTTTCATATTGTGATAGGGAGGCTTTGCGAGCTGACAAGTACAATCATGAGACTGAGACCCTTTCCGCACTACACTGTTATAGTGCTATTATTCCATTTTTAACATTCTATGGAATCCTGAGGCTTGTAGTTTAGGGAGGGGCATTTACAATTCTCAACCAGAGAACCCTCAATAAACTATAAGTCCCAGAATTCCACAGGATGTTGAAAGTGGAATAAAAGCACTATAACAGTGTAGTGCGGAAATGGCCTAAGAGAGATTAAAGAATAATGACCCGAAGTAGCCTTACAGTGTATATTGCTAAGTGAATCTAGTGCCATGGGCGAGTTCCTGATGTTTTGATCTAATTTCAATTATCTCTGTGTGAAATTAATTAAATGGTACCCAGCATGCATTCTTAATGATAACTACCATTGGGTCAAGCAGGACATTTTATGTTCTGTTTGTTCTAAGCCTCTCTGATTGCTAGTTTTTCAGTTTCTGTGCTTGAAATACTCTCTTACAATAATGAAACTGTGACATTTGTTCCAGAGAGAGTACAAGGCATTTTATCTATATGAAATTCATTCTGCCCTAGTTCTATGTGGCTATCCCAACAGAACTATGCATCAATTTATATGTATATTTGTTAGCAGTATGCATTTCTGCATAGGCCCACTCAGTACCAGGTACCTGTCCACATTTTGAAAATTTATGCATATTTATTTGTGCATTGAAAGATTTTGTGCATGTTGCAGAACACACGCTTCTTAAGCCCACAATGTACAGCATGTTATGTTTTTTGATTAGATATATAAATTTGTCTTCATTTCTTTCTCGCACATACAAATGAAACATTTCAAACCTAAGCTTCTGTGCTGGAGAAGCTTGTGACAGATTTGGTGTATTTTTCAGTGACTTTTCACACTTTTAGACTTGTTTTAGAAGAAAAATAATTTATGTAAAAATGTTGTATTTCATGCAAAACACAACATTTTTGCAGATAGAGTAGTGTGCGCAAATGACATTTTCTCTGAAAAGTCCAGAAAAGTTTTTCAAATCATTGAAATGAGCCAAAAGCAATTTGTAACATGACAGGGCATGAAAAAACACCCCTTTTCACTGAGAACAAGTAAACTTGCATATATTCTTTATATCACTAATCTGAGTAACATGCTATGTCCTAAGACAGAGCTTTCCAGAGTTTTCATGTTGGTGACACACTTTTTAGACATGCATCATTTCATGACACAGTAATTCAGTTTTATTAGCAAACCAGAGGTTAAACTAACCTCTTATAAGAGATACAGGCACATACATAAAGTGTAATAACAAAATGTTTGGGGGCACAACATATCTCATGAAAACCTTTGATATATTTTTTTAAAAAATATATGATTTATAAATAATAACATACATTTCCAAGATTGTAGGCAACACACCTACACACTTCAGGAGACACACTAATGTGTAACAGCATACCATTTGGAAAAGCCTGCTCTGAGACGTAATTGAAGCTGATAAATCAGTTTTTTAAAAAATCACACAGACTAGGGATGGAAAATGTATTCACAATTATTAAGAATGATGTAGACAAATCACCACAATTAAGAATGCTATCGACAAGTTGCTGCAGGTCCAGAGAAGGGCGGCAAGGATGCTAAGAGGTATGGAGAATAAAATATATGAGGAAGATGAAGAGAAAACTTAGTTCTATTCTTTAAAGATCTCAAGGGTGTCCCAGAGAGAAAGCTGCAGGTTTATTCTCTACTGCCTCAGAGGGTAGAACAAGGTCTAATGGTATTAAGTTACAGGGTATTCAGATTTCAGCTGAATATTAAAAGGAACTTCTTGACAAGAAGATCCGTTTGCAATTGAGAGAAATAAAATATATTTTAGCTTCTGCACTAGGTATAATCGCATATATTTTAGCTCATTTGTATAACACATATTTTAGATATATGTACACATATATTCCAGTATATTTTGTATTTTGGCCTCTGCAATATGTCTAAAGTAAACTGCTTTCCAGAAATTGTAAGAGAACAAAAGAGGGCCTCAAAGACCTTGGATCTTCAGGATGGCTGGTATGCTTCAGACCTCATTGATAACAACATACCAGACAGGACGAGGCTCTCTGTAAGGAGTAAACTGACTGCTAAGGAATATAAGAAAGAAGGCTGGGATTGTTCAGGGGTAGGAGTGGTTAGAAACTGTTAGGATGATTACACCAAGGGGCATTTTGAAACTGCTAATGAGACACCTTGAATGTAACGTGAGAGACGAGGGGAAGACACGGGCAGCTCGTGAGCATTCCTTTTAAGGAAAACTGCAAATAAGAGTAGTGGGCACTAAATAGTGGGGAGGGGGAAATGTAAACTGAGGCAGGACTTCTTAGGAGAACCTAATAGGCTGTAACCTTTGGGGTCCTATTCAATGGGATCACAGGGAAGGGAAAACCTGCGACGGGGGCCAGGTAATAAAACATGAGATATTCAGTACTGGGGTGTGTCCTTCTCTCTGGGGAGCACCTGCTTCTGCAGAAACGTACTTTTAATAAACATTAAGGCTTCAGCCAGTCCTGTGCTAAATTGTTTTATGAGTCTTTTCAGCTATTTCTTACAGCAATGGAACCAATTGCCTACCAAGGTGGTAGGGTCTCTTTCTCTGGACACTTTCAAAAAGAGGCTGGACACCTACCTGCTGGGAATGCTCTATCTGGAATATCTGCATTGACCAGGGGGTTGAACCCAATAGCCTATGGGGTCCCTACCAACTCTTCAATGATCCTATGATTTTATTTTCTTACAGGTCAACAAACTTTTCTTGGCTGCCAGGAAACCCAGCTGAGAATAATAATGGGACTGTGATACTTTTGTGCCATTTCTTTTGGTATTTGTACAACTTGAAGTGTTATGGAAGAATGATTGTATGGAAAAAGCACATTCTTTTTTATTTGCATAAAAGACATGTTTCCTGCATGGAAAATGGGATTCCGGTCCAGAAAGCACTGTTTCTTACACAGGAAACACATTCTCTTTTCAGGTCTTCCACCTTCCACTCCATGGGTTTTTCTCTGCATAATAATGTCTCCCCAACAATAAAGGAAGTTTGAATGCAGGGGGAATATTGTGGAGAATATTCATTTTCTCCTGGAGCTGGGAGAAAAATGCAGCATTTATTTATCTCTGCATGTGTGTATGAAATAGTCAAGGATTTACATCCCTAATGCAGATAATTCCTCCCAGAAATCCAACAGAGTGCCTTTCTGTACTACACTGTTAAAGTGCTGTTATTCCACTTTCAACATCCTATGGAATCCTAGGGTTTGCAGTTTAGGGAGGGGCCTTTAGAATTCTCAATCAGAGAACTCTTTGGCTTCAGGAAACTACAAAACCCAGAATTCCACAGGATTTTGATTGTGGAATAATAGCACTATAACAGTGTAGGGCAGAAATAGCCAGAGAGTGAAAGGTTCTCAGTTCTAACCCTGATAGCAGGTAAGCACTAGACAACTTCCTTTAAAGAAAAGGTATCTGTGGAAGATTCATACTAAGATCACACTCCCCTCATTTCATTTCTGTATTTGTGAGATGGGGAGTATGTTACTCTGTTCTCTGGGGGTCCCGGGAGGGGTGCCCAAATAACCAAACCACAGTTACACAACTTTGGGGAAAATTAGCTGGAGCATTCACTAAAGCTACTGAGAGGCAGGGTAATGTAGCAGGGATCTTGCAACCCAGCATCTACGGGGTCAGGTCAGTCCAGCAGTCAGACAGTTTTAAAAAGGCAAAAATGATGTTTTATTGAAAAACAAACAAACAGAAAAGACACCACAATCACACACACCTAACAGAAGAATTGGAAATAGGGATTTTCGGGGGAAATGGGTGATACGACACCTTTCTCATAGTCCTGAAGAAGTTTGAAGATTGAGTTTGTAGATATGGAATCTCAGTACATAGGACTGAGGGGATGGCTCACCAGACACAGTGGCAGCAAGGCTGGATGGAACTCGGGAGCGATCCGAGGTGGTCTCAGAACTGGGGGGTTTATATAGGGTGAATTGTGACTGCAGGCCATGCCTTACTCAGTGAGAACAATGCAAGTTTGGAGCAGGACAAAGCTTTGAAAAAGGTCAAGTTTAACATGATCGACTTAGCACTGAATCAACAATAGTGTAGCTAGTACGCAAATGCAAGGTGCTTAGTTCGGCTCTGTAAGACTGTTGGCTCAGAGCCAGGCACCTTTGTTAGTGTCATGCTTAAGCAAAAATGTGTTTGCAGGAGAGGTCCCTGAAGCAACGGAGTGGCTCTGTTCTGCCAGCCTAGGTGGAGAATGTAATGTCCAACAATTACTGGCTATGCCTGTTTACATGCTTGTCCGGAGGCCTCGCAAACACTTGGAGCGGGGTGGCAGAGGAAGGCCGAATGGTTTTGGTATCAAAAACAATATCGAGTGCTATCACCGGGTAGGCCTGGGCAGAAGTAACAAGTATGCCAGGGACAAAACAAAGAAGCTTTACTGAAGGGAGCACTGAGAACTTACCTCTTTTTAAATTTCCCATAAAATCTCTTGAGCATGGCACTATATTGTCATTGTTGGCTGAGAACTTTTGTTGGCTGAGAACTTACCTCTTTTCAGAATTTCCCATAAAATCTCTTGAGCATGGCACTATATTGTCATCCTATGCCAGTAAAGATAAGAGGCAGGACTACTTGTTTTTGGGGAAGAGAAATGTAGTAAACTAGGCAGAAGCCTTGAAACAGGCCTTGTCAAATCTTGAGCTGCAAGTTCTCGTGGGAGGACACTTGATATCAACACCTAATTGCCTGGAAATGGGAAACTGTATTCATAAACTGTATAAAAATATCTGATTCACTAGAAAGGACTGTAATGCTTAGTAAGGTAGAAGGCAGTAGGAGAAGAGGAAGACTGCATTACAGATACATAGATTCAATCAAGGAAGGCATATCTCTGAAACTGCAAGACCTGAGCAGGGCAATGGATGATAGAGCTGCTTGGAGATTTCTCAGTCATAGAGTTGCCATAAGTTGACCTAACAACAATAGCAATACCAAAATAGCAGGAGGTTAGAAAAGTCAGTGATGCTTGTTGAGGAAAAGACAGACTACATTGCAGATGTTATTGTTGTGTGCCTTTAAATGCAGAGTAAATACTTTGGGCAACATCAAGTCAGCATTATTGTGTGTATGAATGTGCATGCCTGAATACCTTAAAGGTACCAGATCCTATCTGACTTTGGAAGCTAAGCAAGGGTCAGCCCTGGCTGGTACTTGGATAGGAAACCTCCAGTGAATACCAGGTGCTTTAAGCTATATTTCAAAGGAAAGAACTGGCAAAACCAGCTCTGAGTATTCTTTGCGTAAGAAAGCACTATGAAATTCATGGAAGTTGACATGTGTTACCAAGTTGACATATGAATTGAAAGCACATACATATCTGTGTGTCTGCATGTGTGTGCATGTGCTTGCATTTATGTTGGGGTGCATCCTGTCAGGAGGATGTGAAAGCCATGAGATCAATCCTTTCTGATCTCTATTTGCACTTCAGTATGAAGGCTTTGGACAAGGTGTAGATACTGCCATTGTGCGGGGGGGGGGACACATGGACATCCTTTCCAGTAGGTGTGCCTAGTCATATGGTTTCATGCCCATCATGGTTGTCCTAGCTCTACTAAAGGCTTAGAAAGTAACTCCCAGTTCATTTAGAAGAAGCGTGGGTTCTTGGACAACAACTCCTATCATTCTTCACTGTTGCTGGTGCTAGTTATGGCTTATAGGATTTGAATTCCAGCAAAAACTGAAGGGCCACAAGTTGCCTTGTTTGAGCAATGGTAAGCCAGATAGGGCAATGGCCTACTTTGGTTTCTAGCAGCTTCCCAAACTTCTATACAGACAGCTGAGGTTACCAAGAAAAGAAAAAGCTGGGTTTCCATTTTTACTAGGCAGCATGAAAAGTCATAGTTTTTTGTTTGTTTGTTTGCTTGTTTGTTTTAACAAAGTCAATGGGGAGTTCCATCCTGGAACAAGGTGGTTCTGCCAAGATTTAGCAACAAGGCAGGAGTTCAGGGATTTAGTTGGTCAATTCTCTAAGTTCCAAAGAAGCATGCAAATCACAAAGAGGAATCAATGAAGATTATTCATAGCAGGGATGGCTAAAGTGCAGTCTGTGGTTTATGAGTGGCCTCCAGAGAGCTGCTGGCAGAGCACATGCTTTGCATTAAGAATGCTTTATGTTCAGTCCCTACCATCTCCTGTTTTGTTTTGGGATTTTTGTTAAAGATAAAGTAGGAGGAGATAGGAAAGATTTGTCTGAAATTCCACAGAGCTCTTGCCAGTGAGAGTGAACAGTACTGGGTTAGAAGAACAAACAGTCTGAACTGGTGACATGGTCGCATCTGATGAATTGTACTGATGGCCATGAGAGCTTATGGTAGATATTTCTTTTTCCCCAGTTAACCCCAAAAGTGCTACAGGATTCTTTTATATCAGGAGTTGGCAAAATGTGTCCCTCAGGGTGGATTTTGTGGGCCCCAGGGCCCTCAAGGGGTGAAAATATTTTTCCTCAAATGCCCTCTAGGGGACATGGAGATATTCTCATCACATTTTAGCCTGTCCAGACCATTTTACACCCAGGAGAGGCCTCTTTTATGAACAAGAAGAAAACAGAAAGTGACTTCTTTTTACTTCCTATTGTTAAAGAAAAGGTCTTCCCTGTGCACAAAGTGACCTAAGTGTGCTTAAAAACATTGCAGAAATACATCCCACACCTGCTGAATCCATTTTTTTTTATAGGGGTGCATGTGGTGGCCCTCCAAGATCTCCTGAAGGACTCATGTGCCCCCCCAGCTGCCCATAGTTACCCTCTCCTGCTCTATATCTTTTTTTATGCTGCCGTAAAACTGTCTCCAATTTCAGAGTGGTCCTCTTAGCTCACTAGCATCTGTATGAACAGTTCACCTACCAACAGGTCATCTTCCTTTGTGGAAAAGTGAAGTCCTGCTTTGCAGAAAAAAAAATGAAGGGACCAGTTTCAGAAGGGTGCAGAAAAGCAAAGAAGGCAATAGATGAAGGCAGATATTTGCACTGCAGAACAAAGACAAGGATTCCAGAAGGTTTCATGGACTTATCGCTACCGAATTTCAACAGTCCATAGAATGTTGAACCAATATATAAAGGAGTACAATTTTATTTTCTAATAGATAAAGTCTAAACCTTTGTAGGAGAAAATATAGCTGTTTGAGCTGGTCTGCTTCCATCTCCTACCTTCCCATCATCCCTCCTCTCATTTTCTTCTGTTACATTTCCTTGAGTACATTTCCTTATGAAGAGTAGCTAAAACCCCAGGCAGGAAAAAAAAGAAAAAAGAAATGCACAAATAGAGGATGGGTGATCCTTGGCTTGAGCACAGTCCATGTGAAAGGGATCTAGGAGTCTTCGTGGACCATAAGTTGAACTTGGGTCAGCAGTGTGATGGGGCAGTTAAAAAAGCCAGTACTGCATGAACAGAAGTATAATGTCTAGGGCCATTTCTGCACAAGGCTGTTATAGCGGTATGATTCCACTTTCAACATCCTATGGAATCCGGCTCCTCTCGAAACTGCAAACCCCAGGATTCCATAGGATGTTGAAAGTGGAATCATACCGCTATAACAGCCTTGTGCAAAAATGGCCCCCATCAAGGGAAGTAATAGTACAACTTTATTCTGCTTTGGTCAGACCTCACCTGGAATACTGTTTCCAGTTTTGGGCACCACAATTCAGGAAGGAAGTTGTTGAGCCAGAACATATCCAGAGGGCAACCAAAATGTTAAAAGATCTGGAGACCATGCCATGTGAGGGGTAGCAAAGGGAGTTGGGTACGTTTAGCCTGGAGACAAGAAGGTTAAGAGGTGACACAAAAGCTGTGTTTAAATACTGGAAGGCGTGTCATACAGAAGTTGGAGCAAGCTTGTTTTCTGCTGTTCCAGAGACTAGACATGGAGCAATGCCTTTAAACTTCAGAAAAGAGATTCCGCCTGAACATTAGGAAAAACTTCCTGTTGATAACAGCAGTTTGGCAGTGGAATATGGTGCCTGAAAGTGTGGTGGAGTCAGTTTCTTTGGAGGTTTTTAAACAGAGACTGGATGGCCATCCATTGGGAATGCTTTGATTGTGTCTTCCTGCATGGCGGGGGGTTAGACTTGATGGCCCTTGTGGTGTCTTCTGGCTCTAGGATTCTATGAGTCTTTGGTGATGACTCGCACAATTGCAAAACATAGAACAACCTCACATAGAACAACCATCATGAATATTAAATAAATGCCACTGAATCAGTATTGGCAGGAAGATGAATATGTGCATTATTTATTGAATGCTAGCATGATGTTGCCAAGGTGTGGGCAGTAAAATCTGCACTTTTTTAAACAGAAATTATCAAATCAGATGTCAGAATGGCATAAAGCCAAAAAGAGAAGCTAAGCCATGAAGAAAATAAACAACCCTTCAAACCAAGAATTATGTTTTGATTATTAAAAAGGGTTAGCTATTGAAAGAAAGGCCTTGGTTGGTTGTTAAAAAAAGAGGAATGAAAAATGTATTCGCTATATGTAACTGTTGAAAGGAAGATTGGAAGTTGCCTTTTCCTTTCTTCTCTCCTTTTTCTTTCCCTATTTCTTTCTTAATTTCTGTAGTTTTAGTATAATGAAAAAATTCTAATCAGAAGGTTTAAAAAAACAAACAAACCAGGAGTTATGTTTCCTAATTCCTCATACAAGGCAACTCTAAAGGAACCCTTGGGAGGGTCTTCAGAGAAGAATTATAACCATGGTAATCATACAAGTTTCATTTTACTCTGAGCTTGAAATGTCACTTTTTCAAAGTTGTTAGTTACAGTTATTATTATAAGCTCACAAGCAGTAAGCTACTATTGTAATTATATTTTTTTAAAAAAGTAACTCTTCCCTTTCCCATGTCTCCAAAATATTTGAATCAGTTTCTTTATAGTTTCCAATCAGTTCAAATCAGTTTCTTCTAGTTTAATTATAAATCTAAATATAAAAAGATTATTGCCAGGCTGCAACACACACCCTTCTTTTGTTACCTTTTTCATTTGCTTCATACCCACAACATAGCATATGGTAGTGGGATGAGACAAGGTATGAGGCAGCACCAGAACCATGTGATATTCCTCCTCGACTTATTAATGAGGTCATGCCATGGAAATATTAAAGTCACTGAAAGTTAATGGTACACAAAAAAGGGATTACACTATCTCATCATATATTATGGTCATAATGTAACTTGCTATATGTTTTCAAGTCATTTTTGACTTGTGGCAACCCTATCATGGGCTTTTCTGAGACTGACAGTATGTGATGTGCCCAAGGTCACCTAGTGGGTTCCCATGGCCAAGTGGGGAATCAAACCTTGGTCTTCAGAGTGGTAGTCTACTACACCATGCTGGTTTATGACTGAAGCTCTTTCCACACCTTACTTGGTCATGTAGACATCTGGTGTGGATCCCGTGTTGGCTCTGCTGGGAGGGGAGTGCAACAGAAGGACCCCCCTCTGTACCGGTTGCCTCCATGTTCCAGGAAGCGTGATGGCCATGCTTCTTCTTGCTGCAGTGCAGCTGGGTAGTTTCCCAGGCTGTGCTGGGGCAGAAAGCACAGCCATTGCGCTTCCAAGGCCTCTGCAGACAAGGTAAGTTTGCAATGGTGGTGTGATTGCCAATCACCGATGGGGAAAACCCGTCAACGATCTGTGGTGTGATTATGCCACCTGGGGATGGGACAAGGATGGGACTGCAACAACGTTGTGCATAAACGTCATCACAGTTCTATCCTTCTCTTGTTCCCATGGCAGGTTGGGAGGGTGGAGTGGAAAGGGCATTAGTTATGCCTTAGTTATTGCAACAGACATTGGAAAAAAAGGAATTAATTGTAATAAGCAATTGGTTATTTATGTCCAACCTTGCCAGGGGATCTTATAGCACCTTTGAGATTAAAGTAGTTGGTGAACCCAATATATGAAAGCTTCTGCCGCAGACTTCTTTCTCTCAGTTAGTCTCAAAGCTGCTATAAGATCCCTTTGCATGTTGATCCAGGTTAAGGCCATTTCCACAGTAGACTGTTGTAGTCTGTTATTCCACTTTCAACATTCTATGAAATCTTGGGGTTTGCCATTTAGGGAGGGGCCTTTGAGGCCCCTCCCTAAACGGCAAACCCCAAGATTCCATAGGATGTTGAAAGTGGAATAATAGCACTATAACAGTCTGGTGCAAAAATGGCCCTAGAGCAGGGGGAGATGGAAAATTGCTGCTAAGGATGCATGGGCTTGTTATTAGTTTATTTCTGAAGGCAAATAAATAAATAGAATAGAGAGTGAAGGACATGGTAAGAGGTGGCTCTCAAAGGTTCTTTGTGATAATGATGTGTCCCCCTAGCAGTTGTATACTGTGGCACACAAGGAAAAAAAAGGAAGTTGAGGTTTGGGTATGAGGGAAACAGGAAGTGAGTGTTGGCTGGGAGACAGAAATTAGGAGCTAGTGGGATCTGTTTCCAAGAGTTGGGGCTTCTCCCTGCTACTCCCCCATGGTTGCTGGCCACAGCGGGAGATATAAGACTACAGTGTGCCATAAGCAGCAGGCATGCTGTGACTGGCTTATCATTCAGAACGGGGGCTGTGATTGCCTGGAGCACCACTGAGCCCTGGGTGCCAACAGCTTGAGACAACAAGACTGAATCATCCATTGCAACAACATGCTGGCTGCTGGACCAGTAATAATCTCAGTTGGGTTTCATCTCTTAATAAAACTGGAGCTTGGTTGTACCTGTTAATATCCTATTCATTCTATCTATTTAAAAGATGGCTAAGTTTTCTATTTCCATTTATTTTCTTTAAGACACAGTGGCTGAGATGCTACATCATGGTCTACATTGCAGAACTGTATGACTCCTTAGAAACATTGTAAATGCTCAACAAAACACTTTTAGCAAATTGTGAAGATGCATATCAAGGCAGCGGCAAGAGTGCTCCCAAACACTTCAAGCACTCTTGATGTGCATTGTGCACTTCTGATGCATATTGTACACTTCTGGTGCACAATGGGCACTCCAGTTGTGCTCCAGCACTTCCTACTCAATGTCCAGACACACACTTAGACTGCCCTGAGGCACATTGGTGCCCGTTGAGCATTGGGCCATGGCACATCAGTCATCCATCACTGTGTAGAATCATAGAATCATAGAGTTGGAAGAGACCCCAGGGGCCATCGAGTCCAACTGTCTGCCATGCAGGAACACACATCAAAGCACTCCCAACAAGTGGCCATCCAGCCTCTGTTTAAAAACTTCCAAAGAGGGAGACTCCACCACACTCCCAGGCAGCATATTCCACTGCCAAACAGCTCTGACCATCAGGAAATTCTTCCTGAGGTTTAGGTGGAATCTCTTCTCCTGTAGTTTGAATCCATTGCTCCTTGTCCTAGTTTCTGGAACAGTGGAAAACAAGCCTATTCCCTCTTCGACATGACATCCTTTCAAATATTTAAACATGGCTATCACGTCACCTCTTAACCTCTTCTGCAGACTAAACATACCTAGTTCCCTAAGATGCTCCTCATAGGGCATGACTTTCAGACCATTTTAGTTGCCCTCCTCTCGACATGCTCCAGCTTGATGATATCCTTCTTGAAATGAGGTGCCCAGAACTGGACACAATATTCCAGATGAGGTCTAGCCAAAGCAGAATAGAGTGGTACTATTACTTTCCTTGTTCTAGACACCATACTCCTATTGATGAAATCAAGAATTGCATTGGCTTTCTTGACTATAATGGATGCCAATATGTCACAGCAGCCATTAGGTGAAAACAGACATTGTGAAACCGCTCAGTTCTATTTCTCGTGCACATAAGTCCCCTAATGAAGTCCAGAGATCCATTCTGAATTCTAGCCAATACTTTTCCTGTTTATTACCCTTTTCTGGTTTTGTATTCTGTGCTTCTGTGTTGCCATATTGTTGCTGGGGCTGTGCAGTTGAGTTTACTGGTATATTACTTGCACCTCTCCAAATCATAATGCAGCTCACAGCTTTGGAGGCTGCATTTTGATTTGAAGAACTGTAAACAATATGCCAGCAAACTCAACTGCCCAGCAACAGCAGCAAGATGTCCACACAGAATGCAAAACCAGAAAAGGGTAATAAACAGGAGAAATATTGGCTAGAATTCAGCTTTTAGGAGCTAGGGAGCTATTAGGAGCGATGGAGAAACTATACCTGCAGCAGCGCATAAGTGAGGCGCTTTCGCACACAGTTTCTGTAGCACGAGGACCTCTTGAGCGTCGCATAAATGGGAGCGTTGGTCTGTACGACGCATTCCCATTCACGCAATGCTCATGAGCCTAAAGTGGGCCATGCGCACATTTTCTTATTTTCAGCTCTAAGCCAAAAATACTGTGCGGTCACGCAATGCTCCTGGGGCCCTCACGCACTTACCTGTGTGTAGTGCGTCAAACGAGCCGGGCCGGACGCGCTTCCTCCTCCAGCACAGCCTACAGCTCCCAGACTGCGCTGCAGAAGGAAGCGGCGGGGTGCTAGTGTGACGGTCGCACTACCAGGATGCTACCTGCAGGAAGAAGGAGCGGGGAAGCGGCAGCGTTCCAGATGAGGCTTTTTGCGTGAGATGCCCTCCCCAGTCGTGCAAACGGGTAACGTGCGAAAAGCCTCTGAGTCTTCCAGTATTTGCTTACCAAATTGGAAAATACATTAATTTGCAATTGATAGAAAAATTGGATAAATTGAGGAAGCAGCTCACTTTTAATGCAGAGTAAAGAGGTTGCTCTAATAGAATAATTCTCAAGGGTCCTCTGATAGGGAGAAATGTATCAAGAGGCTACTGGAAATTGCACTATTTTTTTCCTGTCGTTCTCAGTTTTTTTTTTTTTAATAGAAATAACCTAGCAACTTTTCCTTTGTTTGAGGCTATTTCCTAGAAATTCTCAGCACCACCTGCAACATTTTATACCCACCGTCAAGTGGGTTTCATTTTAATTCTGAGATCTATTGGCAGCAAAATATCTCCTTTACTCCTCTTTCCCTCTCTCTCTCTTTCTTTCTCTCCCTCATCCAAGAGCTATGCTGTGTCAGTACATCCATGAGATGGCATTTTTGTGCTATAACTCCAAGTCAAATCTAAGGAATGGGGGAGAAAATGTGCCCTTTAAACCATGGGACCACTTCAGGAAAACATGGCCTGATTTTAACATAAAATTGGAAGAGCTCTAGTGCAGATCCAAGACATTGCTACAAAGAATGGAATGAGTGGGCACAGAGGTGATAATAACTGGTAAAACCTGGTAGAGCTCAATAAGATGCATCACAAGAATGCACACTTTCACCTAGTTGCCAAATCTGTGTCAGCAACTGAAGATGTGAAAAGTGCAAAGTTCGGCAACTGGAGGAAAGAAGACTGAATAATGAAACATCTTGAAATGACTGTTAGGGTTCTTAGCATATAGGTCAAGATCAGAATTGGGCGACATAATTATGGAAATATATTAGGTTTTTGTAATTACGTCTCCTGATGCTGTCCTCTAAAACCTGCCTTTTCAACAATGCAGATCCTGATATGGTCATTCCCATATGGCTGGAGAATGGGACTATGAGTGGAAAGGCACGCGGATCACTTGCTGTAGCTCAGGTGTGGACAGAGTGTGGGCTGCACACTACATGAAGCCCTGAGAACTCTCCAAAAGCCCCCAAAGCTCCTAGATCCCTCAAAAATTAAGGGCCAATTTCTGGGTGGTTTTTTTTTTTGCCTCCAAACTAGCCAACTTCTTCCAAAACCACTTAACATGCAAAAATTTACTTCCTCTCACACTTCAAAGCCCCCCAAATTTCCCAACACACACACACAGAAAAAAATTACCCGCAAACCAACCAAAATGGCAGCCAGAAGTGAAATGGCATCACTCTAGGCATGCCAAAATGTGCTGATATGGCTCACCAGGGAGGCACAGAGAGGAAAAAATGGTCTCTGCTCCGTATTGCTGTGTGTTCAGCTACTGGAAGTGAGCTGGGCATGTCTTCATTCAGTCCATTCTCTCTGACAATGTGCAAATGGAAAAGGGCTTAACAATTGTGATGGGACAATGATTGCTGCATATGTAATGAACATAAAAGCAATAAAAGTATTGATGGTATAAAGCAATGTTTTTAATCCGTTTTAAAGTAAGATCTTAATTGGTTTTAATTCCATTGCTATTTCATCCTGGTTTTGTATGGTTTAACTATATATATTTTATTGTATTTTGTCTTTTTGGAAAGCTGCCTTGAGTCCCCACCTTGAGAAAGGAGAGCTATAAATACAGTGATGGATGGATGCATAAGGCAGATATCTTAACCTTCTCTTTTCAAGGCTAAACATACTCAGGTACCAAAGCTACTTCTCATAGGGCATGATTTGCAGGCGGATAGGACATCATAATTACTGGGCAGGATGCCAGCCCTATTTCCTAAATTGACTGAGTCATAGTGTGCTAGAATGGGGAAAGAGAAGATTAGGATGGAAACAAATGTATACAGAATTATACACGGCTGGGAGAAAATCCTGTTGATCTCAATATGGGCTTACATCCAGGTTGGTATGAGTAAGGTCCCATTTTAATGTATGTTGATCTAAATTCAGTTGCTATTCTCAGAATAAACCCATGGCTCTGTGTAATTTACCATTCATCCACTGATTTAATGGGTCCTCTCTTAACTGAAACTAACCATTGTATTTAGGCCGTTATTTCTTCCTAGTTACTTCCCCACCCTTCGAATGGAATTATACAGTTTCTGTTAGTGTGCTTATGACTGTAGGGGCAAAAGAACCTGGTCCCACAACAAGAAGTCTGGGAGATTTACTTTGTCAATATGGCTTGCAAATTCATTTTACTCACTGTGAATAGAGGAAATGCTATTATTAGTCAAACTTAGGAATGAAGAGGCAATGTTGCAGGCATGAATGGATAATTTCACTGTTTTCCTTTTCACTGCGAAAACCGTAGACTTTTTGAAAACGTATTGCAATTTGAGGTTTAGTCCATGCAAAAAGAATGTACACAGTTTTTTTGCAAAAAATAAATATATACTTTTTTTATGCAAAATAAATGGCTGGATGGACATCTGTTGGGAGTGCTTTGATGTGGATTCCTGCATGACCGAGAGTTAGTCTGGATGGCCCCTGTGGTCTCTTCCAACTCTGTGATTCTATGATTCTAGGTACCAGATATTCTAACCCGCTTGAGATTCTTGTCATTAAGTTTTATTGACACTGCAGAAATCCATTTTCCAACCAATTTCAAATGGCACCCACAGAATGTTTTGAAACAGAACTTCAGTTTCTATCTATTCCAAACTCTTAACAAAGCTTTCCACTGTAATGGTTATTAATATCTATATTGACTTTATTATGTCACAATAACCATGCCATCCAAACTTTAGTTCATGCTCTTCTAAATCCAACAATCCCTTATTCTCCAGCAATATCCATTCTTTCAACCCAACCAGACAGCACACAGCAAAATACAATTTCAGATTTGGCAATCCTAATCGTCTTCTTTATTTAGCATCTTGTAAAATCTTATATGTTACTCTGGGTTGCCATACAGACATTGACGTATTCATATGCCATTGCTTAACTAAAACATAACTTGTAAGAATCAGTATGGTCTGAAACAGAAACAACATTCTTGGTAAAACATTCATTTTGATTGCAGAGATTCTACCCGATAGTCACGAATTCACTTTTGCCCATCTCTGCAAATCTTTCTTGATGTCAGTCCAAATTTTAATGCAATTATTTTTCAACAATATGCAATTCATATTTTTCATTATGATACCCAAATACTTTACATTTTTCTCAGTCTTCAATCCTGACTTACTGATTAGTAACACTTGTTCTTCCTTTCTCATGTACTTCTGCATCACAGTTTTTTCCTTATTTATCTTAAATCCTGCCACATCTCCAAACCTTTCTCCAACAATGCCTTTATGCAGCCAACAAGATATTCCAAAATAAATAAATAAATAAATAATTCACTATCTCATCCAGAAATGCTTCTAATTTATAAACTTCATTTCTTATACTAATGGTGTCCATTCTTTCATCTTTTCTTATTGCTCTGCTCAAAACTTTGAGAGAAGATAAACAATAAATGTGAAAGCATATATCCTTGGCTGGTTTTCTTCTGAAGTTCACATGGCTTAGTTAATTCACCATTAATCAAACTCCATGCTGTCTGTATGTCATACATTGTTTTTAATCAAGCAGTAAAGTTACTTCCAAAATTCTTCTTCTCTTTAACTGTAGTGGCTAAATTCAGCATGTACCAGTTTGCCCAGTGTGGATCAGAACAGTTTGCATCTGCCTGCCAATCAGCTAGTTGAAGAGGAAGACCCTCTCTGAGGTCTGGTCCAAGACCAGAAATGCCAATATAGCTGTACACCCAGGTATTCACTTATATTTGGATGTTACACAATCAAAGCCATGAGCCTAACTGGACAAATCTCTCAGCTTCACTTTTCCCTGCATCTGAATGCTTTCTTTCCATCCCAATTTGTACATTTTAGGAAAATTCTTGCTCCCAATGAATAGAAATGAAAGTTTCACCCACTTCTAGATAAGAGAACCTCAATGTTCTACTAGTAAATCCTGACATGTGCCTACTATAGTTCATGGGAAAGTACCTTACTTGAATAAATGATTGTGTTGTTGTGTGTCTTCAAGTAGTTTCTGGCTTATTTCGACCCCAAGGCAAATCTATCATGGGGGTTTCTTTGCAAGATTTGTTTGGGGGGAGGTCTTTTGCCTTCCTCTGAGGCTGAGAGAGTGGCACTGGCCCAAGGTCACACAGTGGGTTTCGAACCCTAGTGTCCAGTGTTGTAGTCCAATGCTAACCCCATTGCACCTTACTGGCTCTCAATAAATGATTGTTTTTTTGCTTGAGTTGATCATTTGTCTCCGTAGAGTAGGTTTAGAGGTCCCAAGAATTTCAACCTTGTCTTTAGATACAGACACATTCAGTAGAGTTTAGGCTAAAAAATGCACTGAATCTCTAGCGTGTCCCACTGAGACTAATTTTTCAGACAAGAAAAGTCAAGCAAGAAATAGTAACCTTATATACTCAAGAAGTTTACTTTATGTTCCTAGGAGTTTCCTAACTTCTAACTATCTAAGAGAGAGTTTCAGGCTGAGGAGCTGTATGCCACTGTGACTCACCACTTTTTGAGCTAGAAGAGGAAAAGAGAGGAGGAAGTGAAAGGATGGGATCTCTGTGTGACCACAGATACTTGGAAGTCGCTGGGCTGACATGGGCTGGTTGCTGAGATATATCAATTATAAAGGTCAATGCATCACCTTGAGGGAAAGGAAAGCTTGAGTGAAGGTAGGAAATATGATTGGAAGCATGCAGGAAACTCTGACCTGTCTTAGCACTCCTGTTGCTTTAATAGCAAAAAGGAGGCAGGGGTGTCAAGAGGATGCCTGATTGAAGTGGTGTTTCCAACAGATTCATACTGCCCATCAGCAGACCAGAATCTTCTGTGCTGCTTTCTGTTAATCAAATATACAAAATTCACATGTGATTTTGGATGCAGGATGTGGCATTTTTACGTTGTGTGCTTCTCAAAAGAGACACACAGAAAGAAAATATTGCTTTGAAATGGAACCACAACTATTGAGGCTGCTGATGCCAAAAGGAGAGAAGAAGAAAAAAACATGGTTAATGGTGGGTGTTGTGTGGAAACACAGTACCAGGCATGTTACCAGGCTGTACAACCCCACATTTTGATATGGTATAATTGGCAAAAGATGATCTAATTGTAAAAAAATATTAATTAGCGTAAATATAAAACATACCATACTATGGCTGAATGGCCAGGCTGGATAAAAGGAAAAGGTTGGATGAACATCTCAGGTCAGAAAATATCTTCAGGCATAGCCAGGTCATAGTCAAGAAACCACCAGGAAACTCCAGAGATAATTCACTTGCAGTTAACCTTAACGATTGAACCTTTTAGACAATAGTGTTTCAGAGATTCCCACAAGATGGTTGATTATCTTAACTCCTCTTCTTTTGACCAAGAAAACCTCTCCTTTGTCCTAAAACCTGTCTGACAAAAACTGAGCTATCAGGGCAATCATTAACCCTTTCTCACCTAATGCTACAACCGTTAGCCCATTCTAGACCATGTTGTCCACTCTGTGAACTCTGTTGCTTACTCTTCTGGACAGCTATTAACAGTCTTGCCCAAGGGAAGAAACTGGGTATTTAAGTGGCTGCTTTTGGCCAGCCAACTTACATTACAACAATTGCTGGTCACCACTCTGCTATTCTGATTTCCTATTGTGTACTGTCCCTAGACGTGAGTCTAAGCCATGTTTCTTTGCTGCTCTTCTGGATTGGTAAATATCACCCACTTTGCTCTGAACTTGCACTATCTGAAACTTTCCTCCTTTTTCTCTTAGCCTTTTGTGATTACTTGACTGTTTGGATCTTGTATGCATGATTGCAATTCCCCCAATAAAACAATTAAGCTTACTTTTCGATCTCCACTAATTCTTCCCTGCAGAAGTACTGATAAATGTAAGTGTAAAAGATCTTGCTATGTTATCCCCCCTCTCACAGGTCTTCTCTTTCAGCTAATAATTCCTCATCTTTTCATGGAGGTACTGGTCATCACAGGTGGAGCCCTGAGTCACCCATGCTTTGGGGTAATTGGCATGTGTAAATGTTGCATTCCATGCATGTCTGACACCTCTTTGGTGACATCTTGCTTAACAATCAGCCAGGATGTTAATAATACAGAGAAAACAGAATCCTAGGCTTGAGCTAATGGATCGCAAAGGATGGATGAGGACATAATAGTTCTGTCAAAGTTCAGGACATTTTAAAACATAAGCCTTCTGTCCTCAGCACCCCATGCTGGGCAGTGACTATGTTGTGTTGTTGTGTGCCTTCAAGTCATTTCTAACTTGTGGTAACCCTAGGGTAAACCTATCACAAGGTTTTCTTTTGGCATGATTTACTCGGAGAAGGTTTGCCTTTAACCTCCTCTGAGGCTGAGACTGTGGGACTTGCCCAAGGTCACCCAGTGGGTTTTCATGGCTGAACAGGGATTCAGACTCTGGTCCCCAAAGTCATAGTCTAATGCTCAAACCACTAAACCATGCTGGTTCTTCTGTTCTCTACTGTTCCCAAATCTCCCTTATATGCTCATCAAAGTACGGGCATACCAAAATAATTTAGCATAAATCTCTGTATGCAGAATTATGTGTTTTCTGAATGGAAGCATTCTCCTACTGAAATGGGGACCCATTCACACTATAGAAACATAGCACTGTTATTCCACTTTTATTGCCATCTTTCCTTCCTGTGATATTTAAGATCAACACTTTAGTGAGGAACATTTAAAGTTATCAGCCAGAGAGCTCCAGTGCCTGCCTAACCCACCCCCAGGATTCCATGGGATGGAACTATGGAAGTAAAAGTGCAATCATAGTGCTATAATTATGTAGTGTGAATTGGTCACGGGGTTCCTAGCTGTTCTGGTTTTCTTCTTGCCTCCTATACTCTACAGAAGTTCTCAAACTTTGGTGCTCCAGGTACTTTGGTCCTCAAATCCCTCCTGGTGAAATGGCCTGGAGCTTCTGGAAGTTGAAGTCCAAAACATCTGAAGGAGCAAAGGTTGAGTGGGCCCCCCAGGTGTTGCTGAGCAGCCTTAGTCAGTAAAGCTAATGGTGAAGAATACTGGAAAGAGCAAACCAACAACTCTTTGAGGCTCGCTTGATAATCTTTCTGCTGTAGAAACTATGACCTCTGCTAGGTGGCTTTTAGATGAAGCCTTGGTTTATTGAGTTTAACAACTTGGAATGAACTTGCAGCAGTTTGAAGTCTCTCTATGATGAGCCTTGAAGCAGTCATACTATATTAGATGAGGTCTAGATCCTGAGATAAAATAAATGTTTTGAGATTACATGTACTTAATGAGATAGAACAAGGATTATGAGGCTACGTGGTTCATCACTGGCATTCAATTGACACCTCTCTGATGTTATTGCTGTCACTTTATCTACCCCATCAACAACTAAATTGCGATCCATTAAGCATTTTCAGTTCATCTTCTATATAGGAACATATAATAGTTTTGAAAGAGATGAGCTGGCAATCTGTCATTACCCTTTTCACCTTCTACCATGGGAACAAATATGGGAAAGAAACTAATGAATCTTGAACAAAACAACTTTCATATTCTAACATAGCTGAGTGGGACATAATTGTGATAAACCTGGAAACAGAACAACATTGTTAGTTGTATTCAAAATGCAATATTTATGAGAACATGTTATGGTCCCCAAATGAAAAGTAAAGTTAAATGAGTATTTGGAATGCATCTGCCAACAATACCAGTATGCCATGTGAGGAAAGTGTAGCCAGATTACTATACTCAATTTTAAAATGGAGGGAGAGAATGCCATTCCTATTATTTTTCCAAAATTACAAGCTACATAATGGCCTAAAACCCGCTCTCAGTCTTGAATAAAGTAGAGTCATTGAATTGATTGGATGTCTCTAAGTGATGACTACCTTGTTATTGCACCTTACACTCCTATCATGTGGCATAGCATGACTGGTGAGAAATATAATTTAATTGGCATGAAATATTATATAAAAATGGGACACATGGCTGGGAAACATGCAGCAAGAAGAACTCTGGTTATACTTCTGGGCTAGGTCAGCATGGGCTGAGCATGGCCAACTCAAAAAGTCAAGAAGAGTTAAGCAGGAATGCCCAGACTAAAAAGATTTCTAGTAATCCTGTCAATGACCCGATATCTGAATACAGTAGTCAATGAAACTGCCCAGGTGCGGTAGGCAAGTACCCCTGCTGTGCGCATTTCCTACTGAAACCTCCCCCAATCAGCTTATACAACCAAGACATTAAGAGTCTGTCAGGACCCCATCAATGTTTTGGTCACCCAAAGTAAGATCATTAGTCCATTCTGGATCCCTTTTGTTTACTCTGCTGGAGAGCAATTAACACTCACCCCTTCAGAGTGAGAAAAAGGGTATAAAAACCCTAGTTCTGACCCCAGCATTTGGCTAGCACTTTGGGCATCACGTTACGTCTCAGGTTCTCATTCTTCTGTGTTACCCTCAAGCTCTCATGTTTGAGCCATTTTTCTTCAATTTTCCACTTCAGGACTGGTAAATACCACCCTATAGATCCAAAATCTCTCTCTATCCAATCTTTCTTGCTTCTCTTTGCTAGCCTTGTGTGGTTTGTGAGACTGCTTCTTTTCTTTTGTGTGTATCTATTGATTTCCAATAAAAACAGCCTGTTTAAACCTTTAACTGGAGTCCTACAGTTAGTACTGGTATACACAGGTGAAAAGATCCTGCTGTTACCCTCCTCTCACAGATTTACTTTGAGTTGTAATTTCCCCAATTTCTAAGGAAATGCTGGCACTGCTGCGGGACCTCAAAGTCCCCATTTTGGGGGGTAACAACCCAATAAACAGTTGATTCAGTGGGTCCAATACAGCTAGGACAATCCAACAGGATTCCAGCTAACATGGTCAGTATTACTCTTTGAATAAGATTTTCCATATAAGTTTTAATAACTGTCTACCAATAAAGGTGCGGTCATGATTCAGCATAAAGTTTTATTTGCAATACATAGCCCAACATTGCTGTCGTAAAGCCATGAGCAGATTTTTGAAAAGCTACCTTTTACATCTGTGTCTCCCACAATCCCCCCCAGCCAATATAAGCAGCGAGACTGTGTGACTGGGAGCTATTGTGCAAAAAGAAAAGAAAAGAAAAGAAAAGAAAAAAAGAAAAAAAAAGAGTAACTTCTCTAAACTCTGGCCAGAGGACATGTGCTAGGTTTTTATTTGGAATAAAATGATTGGCTTCATTCTCCTGCAAAATATCCACAACTGTGTTATTGTTCATTTCAAAGTAAACAAAGGGATCTAAAGACTAACAGTAGAAATGTAGAATTCAAACACAAAGCCATTTTAATCTGCATCAACACACAGAGAAATACTGCAGCACCTTTGAGACTAACTGAGAGAAAGAAGTTGGTAGTATAAGTTTTAGTAAATTAAGTTTACTTCCTCTATGTAGTCATGCCCGGGATAACTTGCAATCCACAAGCTCCACTCTGAGGCAGACAGTAGTGGTTATTTGTGACAAGCAAGCAACACTGCACACTTCTTCTGGAGTTGCTGAGACTGAAGCACACATGGTGTTCACAGGATTTATACCTTCACATACAAATTTAGGCATATAAAGCTATGATTGGAGGGAATCATCAACCTAACATAACCTACATCTTTAGATATTTCCCAAACTCGCAATTGTTTACCCATCTTTCATCCTTGAACATGTTTCTTGTCCCTTATCTCTGGATACTTCCAGTTCTCACAATACCTTTTGGTGCTTTTGTTTTCCCCTGCTCTGATTGTCTTACCCTCTCCTAGATACATTGTAGCACTGAGCAATAAAGCAATTAGTCATTTGATATTTTTGAACATATACATACGCAAGTTTCAAACAGGTACATTGTTGCAATTAACAGTTGGCACTCAATAATTGATGGGGCTCTAACTAATTCTAGCATTTCCCTCCGTTGCCTGCCTTGCATATTCTCATACATATCCAGGAGATATATATTATGACAGGAGCTAGGCATCCTGACATATATTCAGTAAGTAGACTTAACACTACAAAAACTTATACTACCAATTTCTCTCTCTCGGTTAGTCTCAAAGGTGCTACACAATCCTTTAAAATATAAACGTAGGAATGCAAATGACAACTCAATCCATCATACATGCTTTTAATAAAAGTTACATGGACTGGTCTCCTGTTGATATCTTGTACTTGAGTATGCTCCCCTTCAGAACCAACTGGCCAAAATTTTTTATGATGAAGAATTTCCACTGAATTCAAGGTTAGAGAAGCAGAGTTGTGCATGTACTGCCATTGTGCATAGATATATGTGTGCATTGTGCATGAATTCACATGAACTTTTGGTTATCCATTCAGTTTTGCATCTGGTGTCATGGAATGATTACTGAACATCCCTTTTCAACATAACAGCTACATAGCATAATGAATGCTCAATTCTGCATGTAGAGATTTACACTATGCAATCTTGATGCAGGATCTCAGCTAATTACTTGATAGAAATGGATATTTATATTGGCGGACATTCTTATTGAAGTTACAGATTCATAACCTAGAGCTATGGATCTGTAACTAATTCATATTCAGTAATACTATGTACTCATGATTGTGACTCTGTTAACATGATCACAAATGCCCCCAGACCTATCTTAGCAGCCAGCAGCTGCTCAAAACAATGGAGGCCTGCTCTATTGGTAATTGGGGCACTGCAGGATGATGTTTTCAACCCCCTTCCACTGGCAATCAAGGATGCAACAATCAGAAGCAGGACCCTTATTGCAATTCCTCATTGCAACCTTGCTCATTGCAGATGGAAGCTGGAAATGTCTTCCTGCTGTGCCCTCATTACCAACAGAACAGATCTCCATCACTTGATGTGGCTGTTGGCTGTTAAGGTAGGTTTGAGAAGCCATGCGAAGAGACGATACTTCATTATGCATTTGTAACTAAGTCAGCAATGTAGGATCTTGGCCATTGCTGATATTGACATCCCCTTTATTAAATTTAGGCTCTTTCTGCAACTTACCTTATTCCAGAGACTTCCGGTGCAGGTCCTGGTGTTCTCTTTGCCAGGAGGTGAGCATGACAGGAGTGCTCCCCTCCACACTGGCTGCCTCTGCAAATGGAAGAAGTGTGATGGTGCTTCCTCTTCCTTACTCAGCATAGCCGACTATTGTCTCAGGCTGCACTGGGGCAGAAAGCACAGCCATTGTGCTTCTAGGACATCCACACACCAAGAAAGTGCAAGCAGGCAGTGGGAGGGCTGCACGATCTCCGGTCATTCAGGGGGAAAGCTCGTTAATGATCTGTGGCGCAATCATGCCACCTGGGGACAGGAGAAGGATGGGACCTGGACAATGTCATGCAGAACTGTCATCCAGGTCCCATCCTTCTCCCGTCCCCAGTAAAGGAAGAGGATGTCCTGCCGAAAGGGCCTGAGATACATGCCACATTATAGGTATGTGCTTTTTAGCATACTTTGTGTTCCTGCTTTCAACTGCTGCCCTTCAGTGTGATTTATTTATCATCATCCTTTCGCCTTAAGGCATTGGTCAATTCATTATAAAGGAGATTTTGGATGCTGAGAGCCTTGGGCGTTCATTATTGGATGCTGAGAGCCTTTGGCATTTTCTGAGAAGGCAAATCAAAGTGTATATACAACTAAAAGCTGACACATCATTGAATATAGCAGATGTACTACTAGGGATCACTGTAGTACTGATCAACAGCCTTACCCTTGATGTAGTTGCCAAAAACATTCAAGGAGTCTGTCTGAACTGTCTGTAGGGCTAATGTCACAGTCAATTGACTGTAGGAGGGAGATCAATTAAATCTGAACCTGTGAATTTCCCTCATTCCCATTGCTTTGTATGGTTCCATCAGTGTTTCTTTTCCTTGATCGGATGAGACCTTTTGCTATTCCTTTCTTTGCTATTAGTCTTCGGATATGCATGTTTTAAACTGTACACATTACTGGATGACATCCCCCTTCCCACAGACTAAAGAGTGCTGTTACGAGAACAGAGTCCGCTGCCCTTTCATTCAAGTTCCACTTTTCATTTTTCTTGGTTTCAGCAGTCTTATCTAAGACACCCCCACAAAACAACAATGCCCCCAAAACAACACCCCATCAAGTAATGGGGAGTCAAGAAACTCTGACTGTTCTGTTAGAATGTAACCAGAGATCTACAGGAGATCCTGAACTATCTTTTACATAACCCCCCTACGGAATTATTTTCTTCGAAAACTGGTCTCTGGAGAGCAATAACACCATACATCATGTGAAAGTTGCAAGAAGGGGGGTTAAGTGAATTTTCTCACTATGTACATAACAAAAACTTGCAAAGAAGTGAGCCTCTGTTTGACAGTTTTCACCAAGCCTAAATTATTGATCTCGTTCATAATTTGCACAGAACAAAGAAGCAAAAACAAAATTTTCAAAATAAATTATATAACTGTGCAAAAGCATAGGTTGTATCTCTGGAAGGCTGCTGCTTTGCACTGAAGAATCAGGGTTTTTGAGAGTGAAGTATTTGACTTTACAGTAGAGAAGTGCATGCAGATTACTAAAGCTCATCTTTGTAAAAGGGTACTTAACACTCCCGCTTTCATTTTGAATGAAAAGAAATTTTATTATGTTCAGGAGAATGTATTATAGTACAAAGTGTACATAGTATAAATAGTACAAAGTGATCTCTCTTTCCTCCTACCCTCCAGGAGAGTCTGGGAAAGAACAGGGGAGAAGGAACTCCCAGTTTCTCCTCTTCCATGGCCAGGTCTTGGAAAGGTTAGCTTTTTGGACTTGTAATTAACTGCCGTCAGGTTGACTTAAAGACACTCTATTATCAACTGCCCTGCTCAGGTCTTGGAAATTCAGACTTGTGTTTTCCTTGATTGAGCCTATCCATCTGTAATGTGGTCTTCCGCTTTTCCTGCTGCCTTCTACATTACCAAACATTATTGTCTTTTCTAGTGAGTCATGTCTTCCCAGGATATGGCCAAAGTACAACTCAGTTTAGTCACCTTGGCTTCAAGAGAGAATTCAGGCTTTTATTTTCTCTAGGACCCATTCATTTGTCATTTTAGCAATCCATCCATACAACTCTTCTCCAGCACCACATTTTGAATGATTTTCTTCATATCAGCTTTCTTCTCTGCCCAGCTTTCACAACCACACATAGAAATTGGAAATACAATGGCATTGACAATTGTAGCCCTGATGGCGCAGTGGAGCCCTGGTGGTGCAGTGGTTAAATGCCAGTATTGCAAGCCACAAGGCTGTGAGTTCGATCCTGCCGGGCTCCAAGGTTGACTCAGCCTTCCATCCTTTCGCAGGTCGGTAAAATGAGTACCCAGCTTGTTGGGGGCATGTATAGAAATGTTTCAAAATACATGCTATTTGTAAGTTGTTCGCCGCCTCGATCCATATGGAGAAGCGGGATACAAATAAATAAATAATAAAAAATTCTAATTTTAGTATACAATGATATATCTTTACAGTTCAGGATTTTGTCTAGTTCCTTCATAGCTGCCTTTCTAAGTCTTTGTCTTCTTCTGATTTCTTGACTGCAGTCTCCAATTTGACTCATGACTGAGCCCAGTTATGGACAATATTGAACTATTTAACTATTTCAAACTATACAATATTGAACTATTTCGATGTCTTCACTGTCTGCTTTGAGGTTATGTAAATCATCTGTGGGTATTATTTTTGTTTTCTTAATGTTCAAACCTGCCGTGACACTTTCTGCTTTGATTTTCCTCGGTAATCAATTCAAATCTTTGATGTCTTCTGCCAGCAGTATGGTGTCATCTGCATATTTCAAATTGCTGATGTTCTTTGGTTAGGCCTCATTTGGAATCCTGTGTCCAGTTCTGGGCACCTCAATTCAAGAAGGATGTCGACAAGCTGGAATGTGTCCAGAGGAGGGCGACCAAAATGGTGAAGGGTCTGGAAGCCATGCTCTATGAAGAATGCCTTAGGGGGCTGGGCATGTTTAGTCTGTAGAAGAGAAGGTTAAAAGGGGACATGATAGCCATGTGTAAATATTTGAAGGGATGTCATGTTGAAGAGGGAACAGGCTTTTTCTCTACCGCTCCAGAGACTAGGACAATGGGTTCAAGCTGCAGGAAAGGAGATTCCATCTGAACCTCAGGAAGAACTTCCTGACAATCAGAGCTGTCCGGCAGTGGGTATGGTTGAGTCTCCTTCTTTGGAGGTTTTTCAGCAGAGGCTGGATGACCATCTGTTGGGAATGCTTTGATGGGTGTTCCTGCATAGCAGGGGGTTGGACTGGATGGCCCCTGGGATCTCTGCTAACTCTATGATTCTATGATTTCCTCTAATTTTCATGTCTTCTTCCTCCACATCTAATCCTCTTTACACAGGATATGTTCAGTGTAAAGTTAAACAGATAAGGTGATAAAATGCAGCCTTACTTGACCATGGTGACTGGAGGATTCTGGGAGTTGTAAAAAAAACAAAAACTTTTCCTATCTCTGGCAGTCTTCCTTTACCTTTTCTGGGAATGGGATGGGAAACATACAAACGGCAGAAGGCAGTGGCTGTTCATCCTCCTCTTTTCTTCACTTGCCTTCCTCCAGGGATATAAACCGTCATTTGACTCATTCTTGTGGTAAAAAAAACAAAACAAACAACGTACAGATTCTTCCATAACTGTAAGATGGAAAGATGCTCTTTTTAACAGTGCTGATTAGAATGTTCACATTTGTTTGAAAGATTTTTGAACAAATTGCATAAAAGACACCAATTGTGTAGTTAAATTATGACAACTGCTGGCTTGCAGCATGAACTTATAGAAATGAGAAGCATCCAGTGGATTCTTTGTGTCTTTTTTTTAAAAAATCATTTTGTACTTGCTGAATGTCGCTGAGCTTTCTCTGCTTCACAGACAAGAAAGAAAAAAGACACAACTATTACATTTTACTTAGAGCTATTTCCCCAAACTCTGGGGAATTTTAAGAAGTGTTCCCATTCTTTTCCTGGAAGCGAGATATCTCCTGGGGTTAAGAGACTGTCATCAGGCCATCTTCACATGTTAATGCAGGTTGTCTCCCTGAGAATGAATAAACTAGAAAGATTTAGATAACTCTACTCTGGTCACCACACAATGGCAACTGGAGGCTTCTTTTTTAGTGGGTTGTGAATCTACACTTAAAGGGTCACTAGAATCTACTGAAAATGCTGAAACATATGTTCTCAATAGCCCAGGCCTTAAAAGGACAAGGTGCCAAAACCTTTCCATCAAACTGAGCCTACCATAAAGAATCTGTCCAAGGTCTGTTGCCGCTGTGAGCCTTCAAGTTGTTTCCCACTTACTGCTGCTCTAAGATGAATCTATCACAGGGATTTCTCAGCAAGATTTTTTCAGAGGGGTTTTTCCAGTATTCTCCAAGGCTGAGAGAGTGAGACTTGCCCAAGGTCACACAGTTGGTTTCCACAGCTCAGCAGGGATTCAAACCTTGGTCTCCCACAGTTCTAGTCCAGCACTTAAACCACTACTCTGTACCAACTGTGGAGACTTAATAGGTTCAAAACATGGCAGCCAGAGAGGCTACTGATACCTCTAGGAGTGAGCATGGCACACCAATATTATAATCACTCCACTGGCTGCGAATTAATTTCCAGGCAATGTACAAAGTGTTAGTTATTACTGTATTTGCTGATGTATAAGACTCACTTCCCCCCCCCAAAAAAATAATGTTTGCAAATGGGGTGTGTCTTGTATGTCGGCAAACAGCATTTGCCAGTGTATAAATGGGATGCATCTTATACATGGGTACATCTTTTATGCTGGCAAATATGGATACCTTTAAAGTCCGACATGGTTTGGGTCTAGGTTACATACAGAATCTTGTCCTCCCATATAAACTGCCCCACATACGCAGATCCTCTGAGGGCCACTTCAACAGGCTAGGACTAGGATAGCAATGGTCACCCAGAGGACTTTTCCTTCAGCTGCCCCTAGACTGTGGAATGATCTGCTGGAAGAGATTCAACAGCTTAATACACTGTCCAATTTTAAAACAGCATTTAAAGACCAGGCTCTACTGGCGGGCCTATCTTGATGATTTCTAATTGTGAATTTTAACTATGAATTTTAAATATGTAATGAGTGTTTTAATAGGCATTTGTATTATCTGTTCTTTTAAACTGATACCATGCTTTTTAACTATTGCTTTTAACTGACATCCTGTTTCTAACTGATGTTATGTGTTGTGTGTTAATCTGTTTTTGTTCCCCATCTTGATCCATGGGGAGAGGTGGGTAAGAAATAACAACAACAACAACAACAACAACATACTGGCTGAGGTGCTTAGCTATTCTCCAAATAGTTCAGACTGTAAACAACTATTCAGGGTAAGAACATTACCACCAAGATAGATTCAATATAATAAATAGCTCCTTTCAAACAGAAAATAAAACCTGGAGTGGATTTGTGTCCATGATGTGGAAGCCACCACTTGTCATGGGCCAGGAATGAGCTTCTCCAGGGGTATAGAAATGTTTCGAAATACATGCTATTTGTAAGTTGTTCGCTGCCTCGATCCATATGGAGAGGCGGGATACAAATAAAATCATCATCATCATCATCATCATCATCATCATCAGCGGCAGCAGCCTCAAAGGAAGACAAGCAAACACAGGAGCACCGGAAGCTAGCCAGACCATGAGGGCAGCAGGCTGGGATGAGAGCCAGCTGGTTCCAACCTTTTTAAGGAAGGCAGAGGGTAGTGGTCTGACTTCAGAAACAATTTGTGTGTTTGCCAGCCCTTGCCTTTCTATGCTATGGATTCCCTACTTTGCTGTCTGCCTGGATTCTCTGACCTTCAGACTGTCTGACCTTGTTGCCTGGTGGCTTCATGAACTCCTGAACTGTCTCAGTTTGTCTGCCAAAGCAGCCTTCTGCTAGCTCTGCATTCCATTGCCTGGCAATGGGTAGCCAGCAGCTATGACACCAGCTCTCATGTCCTGGGCAGAGCAGAAAATTAATCACCAAATGGCAGAGCAGGGTTTACTCACAAGGCAAATGTTACTGCAGTTTAGGCCTCCTTGGAGATACCCCTAGATATCATTTTGATATCAATAATTTGACTCGCTTCGACCACCCCCTCAACATGTTTGTGAGGCCCCCAGACAAGCACAGAACTAGGCTCGGCCATCAAATGCTGCAATATCCCAAAACAATACAGGCAGGCCAGAAATAGCCAGATCACCGCTTTAGGAGAGCTCTCTGCAAACACCCTCATTATGTATGCACACTGTTTACAAAGGGATCTCTGCCCTGAGCAGGCAACTTGGCAAGCTGAATACTCAAATACCAAGCATTCTGCGTTTGCATACTGGCTACCTCTTTGTCAATTCGGACTTAACCCAATCATGCTAAATGTTGACCTTTCCAAAGCTTTGTCCCACACCCGAAACTCATTGTTTTCCCCAAGTAAGGCATAGTCTGCAGTCACATTTCTCTCTATAAAAACCCCTGATTCCGAGACCTTCCTTGGATCGCTCCCAAGTTCCAGACTGCCTTGCTGCCGCTTTGCTTGTCGAGTTTCCCCTCAGCTCCACGTGCTCAGATACATCGAACCCCAGCATTGCTCTCTATCTTCCTTCCAGGCTTCAGGAACAGGTTTCGTATCACCCGAATCAACTATCCCTCTGAAAATCCCGCTATCATACTCACACCTTTATTTTCCCTAGTTATCTGTGTGCGTGTGTTGCTTACATTGTGTGCCTGTATTTAATAAAGATCATTCATTATTTCCAACATGGTCTGCTTCTTGACTTGGCCTGACCCTGTAAACATTAGGTTACAAGATCCTGCTGCGTTACCCTGCCTCTCGTAGTGCCACCCAGTGCTCTTGACTAATTTCTCCCATCTTGTGTAATTGTAAGGTTATTTAGGTGTCCCTCCCGGGACCCTCAGTAAACAGGGTAACACAAGAGGGGGGAAAATATCCAAACAGAGTTTAGATTCCGAAGCAAACAAATTTAAAGGGCAAATCCAAGTCGTAGTCAAGCAGACAGAGGTTCAAGGTAGTCCAGATACAAGAGAACACAGCACAGAGCTTCCACAAGTGTAAGGATCAGTTGCTGATCCTGAAAGAAAAGGGCCAGCTGAAAACCTTTTATGTACTGATGCTGTTGCCACAGGTGTTCCTTCATTAGGGCTCATTTGTTACTTAAACACATTGAGTGGCACAGCCTCTCTTTTTGGCGTTGTCTCTCTTGCATGGTAAGCATCTCTATTATTTCATCCTCTGATATTTATTTCCTTTGCTCAGTCCCCTGCTGTTGCTTGTTACCTTCTCCTGAACAAGCTTCTGGGGAAACTCCTGCCTCAGATTCAGAATCCTTCTCCTCACTGCAAGGGTCTCCAAGGGCAAGACATCAGCTGCCACTGGCACAACAGCAGGAAGGACTGCCCCCAAAATACTATGCAGAGGGAAGCATGAGATAGCACCTCTTGCTGGGTAACCCAAGCGTCATCTCTCTCTAGGAAGTGCAGCATAGAGAATTGGTCATATAATGGACACTCTTCTCACCACCCTCACTCCCCCATGCTTTCTTGCTGAGTGGCATGGTGGTGGGTTTTTGGGAAGGGGTTTCCCTCTCCACTGTTCTTTTCTAGCCTCTCCTGAAAGAGCAGGTAAAAGAAGGACAGAGCTATATTCACTGCGTTCCATAATATCACTACTCTTCACGCAATTGAATTATTTTCCTGCAAAGTACAGCAGCATTGAGAAAGTTTGCATGCCTCATTAAATGTGCATGCCCAGTGATAATGTTATATTTCTGATTGGTCATTAAGCACATGAGACCATGGTCTTGAATGGCCCTACGATGCATGGAGTGTTTATGGAGAAACTGTCCCTCCAGTCAGTTATTAAAACTACATTTGTCCCCTAATACAAGTTTGAAAACTTGTGAAATTAGAACTAATTCATCTGAAATGGGATACATCCATCTATTCCCCTGTGTCCCAGTATGTCAGATATGTAGTCATGTTGCTTGCTTCTGGTAGGGTTGTGCAAAATCCAACTGACAAATGTTGTTAGTCTTTCTTTTAACTGGGAATTGAAAAGGATTGTATTGAAATCAAGAGGTCTTGATGACTTCAGCCTTCTTGAGAACTGCTGTGAGAAGAAATGCACTGCCCCTTTGGAATTCACACAGTTTTATGGGGCACTTTGAAAGAAAAAAGTATAGATGAAATAATGTACACATTTTTAAATGCAGATACCTAAACAGTGCATGATTGGGAAAAATGCATAAATCTCTTTTAATCAACTGGGGGAATACAACAAATAGGGTAAATACAGAAGCGAATGTGTGCATTAAATAAAAAATGAGCAAAACAAATGTGCATGGATTTCTATACAGGAAAAATATACAAAGTCCTACAATTCAGTATACAAAATAAGGACAAATAGAAAGTCAAGTGGGATCGGGGGAAGACAATTAAGTTGACCCAAAATATTTTTTCATCCCTTCCTTTATCATGGCCCTTTTCGCACCTTACCTTCATCGTGGCAGTGGGGAGTGGCACTCACGCGAGCAGCCATTTGCGCAAGCCGCTCACGGCAGCCCTTCTGCCTCCCACAGTGGCTTGCCGGTTGCGTGACTGTTGCGCTAGCACCCCGCCCCTTCCTTTCACAATACAGCCTGGGAGCTGTAGGCTGTGCTGGGGGAGGAAGTGCGACCGGGCTTGCTTGTTCGGCGCACCACACACAGGTAAGTGCGTGAGGGCCCCACGAGCATTGCGCGACCATGCAGTATTTTTGGCTTAGAGCCGAAAATAAAAAAATGTGTGCGTGGCTCGCTTTAGGCTCGTAAGCATCGTGTGAGTGGGAGTGAGTCATACAGACTGACGCTCCCGTTCACGTGATGCTCAAAGGGCCCTCGTGCAAAAAAAACTGCATACGAAAAGGGCCCAAGTCTCTGTTGGGTTGCTTTAAATATGCTATGATGTCTCATCAGAAAAAAGAAACCATATTCCACCTACAGAGCCAGACTGGTTGTAGAAACTAGCTTCTGAGGTGAGGTGATGGAACCTCCCATTTCACTTGAGGCCATAGGACTAGCTTAGGAGGTGCAAGGCAGACTACCAGAAGCAAGAACTATGTCTTTCAAGAGGGCAAGGGCAAGGGGAAAGTCATCACTGCCTCTTCTACATCATCCAGCACCTGCCACCAGAGGTGACAGGTTTACTCTGTCTGATGGTAGGGTAGGGCTCAGTCAAGAAAGAACTTCCTGTGGCATCCTGTGGATGTGTCAGTCCAAGACCATAAATGAAGGGTGAGGAACTGCCAGAGGCTGCATGGATTTTATTGGTCCCTCTGGAATCTTGTGAGAACAGTGTCCCTCACCCTCCAAATTTTTAAACTTTTTTTAAAGAAACAAAATGTGCTCCCAATTTAATTGGCTTCCTGTCAAGGCCTCTACAAAGCCCCAAACAGTCTACCTCCTCACCAACATGGAATGTTTTCATTTACATCAGCATCTTTAGTAACAAAAAAGTTCATTGTACTTCATTTGGTGATCGGTGTGTGTGTGTGCCTTGGTGGCTTCATAGATGATTAGGCCACACTTTCACTACCTTTGCCCAAAACACTTTCACGAGTCCTAATGACATTTTGCCTTCTTTGGAAATGTCTCAGATAGCTGTCCTGAGAAGAGAAGAAACCAACAAATCAACTTTGAATTTCTCTCCCTGTTTGCACGATATGGAACGGGTGGAAGTACAAATCCAGGTTTACATGTTTAATGTTCTTAGAAGAAAGAACTGTGATTATTCTGCTAGAACTATTGTACTGTACTTGCTTTCCAAGTATCACTGGAACATAAGAATTCACAGGCACCAATACTGCCTGACTATTCCTGCATAGGGGTCATAAAGCCACAAACAAAAGTTTTTGACAATTGTCAAACCATTTATCATCAGTCGGGCTTTATAATTCATTTATTCTTGCCTCTACCAAATAAGACCATGACCAGAGAGGCTGAATTCTCAAGAGAATCTCCCGCTCCTATTTCTCGTCTTTTTGTTTATGAAAAATCTGTTGAATTATGAGGAAGAGATCGAGCATAAGCTTTGAGGGCAAAAAAGTATTTGCTTCAGCAGAATGCCTCTAAACGTTTTGAAGAGAATGCATACAGGATAATGCATCACTTTAGAACAATGTGAATATGCAGAACAATGCTTCACTTCACTTCACTTTTGACCTGCACTAGCAGAGGTCAAAATATGAATCCGAACTCACATGATGTGAGGTGCTGCAGGGAGCAGTACCTACTTTTGCTGGTCTCTGATGGAGGAGAAGCCAGCATTGATAATATCAGGCAAACGCACAATGATGCCAGGCATTTGGGGGCAGATTTAGGGGGTTTATTAGTCTGCCCCCTTCACTTCCTTTTGGACAACACTTTAACCCACCCTCCTGCCACCAGTGCAGTGTGAACTTTGCTGATTTCTTCAGGGTCAGGTAGGAATTTTTGCCTCCTTTACCTGTTTTTCCCCCAGGCCCCACACTGTACCTAGAGGATTGGACTATTGGTTTGGGGTGCTGTCTTTAACTCGGTGGTCATTTGGCAGGTTGTGTGTGTGTGTGTGTGTGTGTGCATGTAGGGAAATAAGAATTAAGGTGAATACCCTGGCATACTCTTAGGCCATTTCTGTACTAGCCTGTTATAGCGCTATGATTCCACTTTCAACATCCTATGGAATCCTGGAGTTTGCAGTTTCGGGAGGGGCCAGCCGGCCCCTCCCGAAACTGCAAACTCCAGCATTCCATAGGAGGTTGAAAGTGGAATCATAGCGCTATAACAGCCTCGCGCGGAAATGGCCTTAGACTAGATTGGAATGGGATGATTCAGCACAGCACTGACAGTTCAGAGCAGCAACTTCAGCATGGCTGCTTCAGTGCTGACACTCCAAAGTGGCCATTTCAGAGCAGGGTGCTAAACTGTCCCAAATGAAGACATAAGAGCCAGAAAAGCCCGACACAATGAAAGTGGCGGTGAACAGTGAAAGGGGCAGTGCATGGGAGAGCAGAGGGTTGTCTTCTGGAGTTTACTCAGAAGTGATATGCACAGCATGAGGAAAGCCCCCAAAATCCAACATGGGGGGGGGCTGTGAAAGGGAGAAAAAGGGGTTGTGTATAGGAGAGCACACTTTAGGTGGGCTCTCAGCAGCTGCTCAGAATTGTCTGTGCTGAAACGGCCACACGGAAACAGCCGCTTTGAACTGTCAGCACTGAAATGGCCACGCTGAAATGGCTGCTCTGAACTGTCAGCTCTGAGCTGGCCCTGTTGAAATGGCTGCCCTCAATTGTTCTACACCTACCCCCCTGCCCAGGACTGTTTGATTCTATGATTCTTCTACCATCTCTAACTATTTACTATGCTGGCTGGGGATTAAAAGGTTTGGAGCCCACCAGACATTGAGGGACACAAATTCCCCACCCCTGCTTTACATCTGTGTGCTCAAAAACAAACACAGATGACATTTAATACAACAAGCTGTCTTTTCAGCTTTGTAAAGAGTACTGATGTCAACTTACTTTTCAGACATAATAAAGAGAACCAGGGATGAATTATTCATAAAGTTATTTTCCAAGCTCTTGTATTTATTATCACCTTAGAAACCTCAAACCTGAGAGAGAGAGAGAGAGAGAGAGAGAGAGAGAGAAACTTACACAGGGGGTTTCAACATAGCTACGTGTCTTCAGTTCATTTGGGAGATGGCATTGCTTCATTTACCACAGAAATGTGGTACATTTTTCTGGCCTGTAGAATGAATTCTAGTTTGTAAAGGGTTTCTGGGTCTGAGTTCCATAAATGAGACCACGTGTAGCTCTAACTATTTGGACAGAAGTAATTGTATCAATCTCTCACTAAGTATAGCTCAATACTGTGCAGTACTATACCCAGGTATAAGCTCCAGTGTATCAGCTTTCGGTGTGCAGAACACAGCTTAATCCTATGTCAGCATCTCCCTAAGCCACACTGCCCCAGCTTTTTGGGCTGCAAAGAAACATATTTCCAATAAGCTGCGTTCCATGCTTAAAAACAGAGCTCACTTTCTTGCAACAGCTGTTTGGCCTGAAAAGCACAGTTTGCTTCCTTGAAACAACTTCTGGAACTGCAAAGCACAGCTAAGTTCTGCAGAACAGCCTCCCAAATTTTCACTGGCCTTCTTATAAGAGGTAAAAGTGGAAGAAGCTGTGGGATGGATGGGAAATCCCTGCGAGTCACATAAAGTCAGCACACTGGGGGATCCCTACTCCTCTCCTAGCACCTTTTGTAATCCAGGAGAGTCAACAGAATGCTCAGCTTTCTCAATTGCATGACCTTCTGTTTGGCCTTCTGCATCTCTGGCTCACAAAGTAAAATCAAACAGTCTGTGTTAAGTATTTAATAAACATTTCTCCATCCCACCAAGAATCACTTATAGCTTACAAGTTTAATTAAAGGAAATCAAATTGGGAATTAGGAGTTAATTACTGCCTCTAAATTACTGATACACACATGATTTTGTTTCCTGGAAGAGAGTCTGTTATAAGATGGGATTGCCTAACTCCCTATTGAAACTAAAAGAGTAAATAAGAGAGATTTTTTTTAAAATGTGGGAAGCTTTAACTTTTAAAAATATCCATGCTCATTTAATTATGAAGACTTTAATAAAGCACCTGCTATCACTTTCAGTATGATTAGTTCTTTTTTCATTTTCCAAACTTGAGGTGAGTTACCATTTTGAACTAGAGTTCCTAGAATGCCATGTTGGCTTACATGTTAGTGGGGCAGTGAATCTGTCCCAAGTTTTAGTCCAAACTTTAACAGTGACCCAAGATGCTAAACTTATTTTGAAAATAGGGGCTGGCATTCTGTACAGCAGCTACAGATTCATAGCCTAGAGTTACAGATAAGTAACTTCTCTATACTCAGTAGAACTACATAGTCACAATCATGGCATTATTGAGCTCAACATCCAGCAGCCACATTAAGTGAAAAAGGTCTATTAAGCTGCCATTCAGCATGCAAGTAGGTGAGTTTGTCAGTTCCCTCCCACCAGCAGCTGAACAATCAGAATCAGGATTCCTCTTGCAGCTTCACTCAGTGGTGGGAGCAGACTGGAAATATCATTGCCCCTGAGCCTCAATCAGCAGTTGAGTGGACCTGCTTCTGCAGATGGTTGTTATAGTTCGTTTGGAACGGGAGATGATGCAGAAAATTGTTACCCAAAATGTGGGTGATTCAGGGGTTCACTCACAATGCCTGTACCTCAATGGAACAATGGGGAATATTAGCTCAACAAGGAGAACTGTGAAGGGAGGAGGGGGTAGCCTTATGAGATCTTTTACACCTATGTTTACTAGTACTGGTGCAGGGAAGAACCAGCCAGAGATCTAAAAGTAAACTCATTTGTGTTTTATTGGGAGAATTTCAGTCATACGCACAAGATCCAAGCAGTCGTGCAACCACACAAGGCTAACTGAAGGAAAAGGGAGGAAAGCTTTGAATAGAGAGATTTTAGGGCAAGGTGGGTGATATTTACCAATCCAGAAGAGCAGTGAAGAAGAGATGTAGCTTAGATGCAAATGTAAGGACAGTACACAATTGGGAATCAGAGTGGCAGAGTGGTGACCAGCAATCGGTGTACTGTGAGTTAATTGGCCAAAAACTGGGGTTTTAATATTCTTTTTCTGCTTGGAGGGCAAAGGTGTTAATGGGTCCCTGGCACAGTAAACAATAGGGTAAAGAGTAAACAATAGGGTTCAGAGAGTGGACAATGAGATCCAGAATGAGCTAATGGCCTTAGTGTTAGGTGACAAAGGGCTAATAGTAGTCCTGATAGCTCTGTAATTGTCAAACAGATGTGGGAACAAAAGGGAAATTTGCTTGATCAGAAGAAGAGGAGTTGAGACAATCAGCCATCCTGTGGGAATCTCCCAGACACTATTGTCTGTTACAAGTTGAGTCATTGGAGGCTAACTGCAAGTCAATTATTGCTAGAGTTTCATGGTGATTTCTTGACTATGGCCTGGCTATGCCTTGAGGTCTTTCCTGACCCTATTTTGCAATGCATGTATGTACCCAGCTTTTCCCCCTTGGCCAGCATGGTCATGCAATCATAGCAGGGTATAGTTTATATTTATGTCAATTAAATTATACTTTGCCAATTAAATGTATCAAAGTCTAGGGGTGTATGGTCTGTTAACACAATCAGCAAGGTAACATCTTAGCTAGATGTTTTAAAGTTTAAAATCAAACCCATAGCAGATGCATTGCCACTGCCATGGAAGCCACCAGCCACCACTGAGGCATGGCCAACGACCATGCTTACTGGAGAATTCTGGGAGGTGTCATCCACAAACATTTTCCCAAGCACTGTTCCCTTTGTTTTCTACTCAGTAGGAAAGTTTGGAACTGTGTGAGCTAGCTTGCAGAAGGGAGTAGGAAAAAGGTCAGATCAAATTTTACTCTTGTTTTGCTCATTTTAAAGTAGATCAGTGTGCCCAAAAGGTTTTGCTGCCTTGAGTGGAGAACAAGAAGGCAACCCCTTCCAAAGCCATGACCAAAACCCACCAAATAGGCCAATGAATCTTTCTTCAACAGTGGAAGATGATTCTATAGCTGGCAGAAGACTAGCTGGGGGACAGGAAACGGTGAGACACAGGTAAATCTGCGGAGCACAAAGCTCTCTCTTCCCCAACATTTTCATGCAACCTCCTAGTCTCTGCACCTGAGGCAACTGCTTCCCTTTGCCTAATGGCAGGGCTGTTTTAGAGCTTGGAAATATTTTTTATAACTGCTTCACCCAGGCTCCCTGAAACAGCATGATCATTCCCATGATTCTGGAAGCTACAGCCCAAGACCTAAGTCCAGTTACTATCCCAACTACAGTAGACCTATTGAATCAATTATGGATGTTATGTCAATAGTCATGCAGTTCCAGATATTTCAACAGGTATATTCTAGTTGTAATTAGATTTAGCCCTTCTTCACTAAAAATAGCTTTTGCGTGCTCTGAGATGACCTCATGTACTATTAAGCTGAATGCATTCATAAATGATTCATGATATCCAAGCAGGGACTTGAAAAAACAACTCATTTTTGTCTGGAGCTGTATACATGGCAGGTGGGGCCAGCAGATGTCAAACATCTGGTAGGCCACCACACTTATCTTCAAGGCCATCACTACCCATTACAAAGAACATGGAGTCCTGCAGCACTTTAAAGACTAAGAGCTATTGTTTAGCATAACATTTTTGTGGATTGCAGCCCACTGTAGTGACTTTGTGCATCCAATGAAGTGGGCTGGAGTCCACAAAAGCTTATGCTAAGTATATGTTGATAGTCTTGCCACAAGACTCTCTGTTATTTCTGTTATAAAAGACTAATATAGCTTACCACTTCAACCACCACAACTCCCCACCAGTGTAAAGTATGAGGCAGTAGTATCAGTCCCACATTTTGGAGATGGTGAGAACTTGGAAAGAAGCCTTCAGTGGGGTCATTGGAGCCATTGGCTAGAATCCTGTTGCTTAATTCCAGCTACAGCAGATCCATTCAATCTAATATTGAATGGTGGGTCAACATAAGCTGCTGCTCCTTCTTCTCACCTTTTTTTGCAAGCTCACTTGTCAGGGAGAAAGTTGGGTAGAGAAAGAGAAGAAGTAAAGGAATAAGAGGGAGAGGGAGAGAGAAATTTCATGTATACAAAACACCAACAGAAAGAGAGCTGTTGCATGAAGATGCACATCCTTTTGTCCGTCTTGTATCTTCCAACATGCAGCTTCAGTCAGTGAACACTTTGGGCTACAGTATTATGAAAGAAGAACAAAACCACCTTCCTGCCCAGTTTCTTTACACAGTATGTATAATTGTACACTTCCAGCATGACTTTCTTTCTTGCTTCTCTTTTGAAGTTGCACATTGTAATTTGTAAAGAACCTGTAATATTATCTTAACACCTTTTTCTTCAGGGTTTCCCACCTCTCTAACCTGGCATATTATGGTTATCCCAGCCATTCACAAACATCAATGGAGCAAAATGATTAGGGGATCACTTATTGGTACTGAGCACAACCCCACATGTTTAGTAGCATTGTTGATTGTCATTCTTGTACATGGATTTTAAAAGCTGGTTGTGAATGCCTAATGGGTCATTATAGCTGCTTATTATCTACGTGGTAATTACATTCTCCAGAATGAGTATGACTGACAAAATAATACCATGCATTACTTTTCTGCAAAACAAATTACTCTTATTTCACTTTTTGAGAGGCGAGTTTGCTATTACTCCCAGTTCCTTGCTGAGCAATCCCATAATTGTGAAACTGAAGGCAGCTTTGATTGAAACTTGTCTGGATGTAGTTTCATCAACTTCTGGAAAAATCTGCCCAAACTTCATCCACATTTTTTGTTTATCATTAATAATAATAATAATAATAATAATAATAATAATAATAATAATAATAATAATAATAATAATATGAGAAGACCAACCAATGATTAACAGTTCTGTGCCCATGCACCAGAAATAGAATATGCAGAAGCAAATTGCACTGGAGTTAATAATTGCTTTAATAAGAACAAGATTTAAGTACCTTTTTTTTTTTATTGAGAAAAATGAAGAGCAGTGGACTTTCCACGTCTTCAAACCAGAACCCTGAGGTTCTTCAGAAACTTCTTGGGGATTCCTCAATAAGCAAGTGCAAGGTGACAGAAAAGCTCCTCTCTGTTCAGGAATGTTTAGACAACACGCTTACAGGTGTGCATTAAACATGTGAAAGGAAGTGGCATCTGCCTGTGGCTGTGAAAATCTCCCAGTTTTGATTTAGTTGCTTTGCTCTCAAGCCCAGCATGTGGTCTCTTTTCCTCCTTTTTTTTATCAGGTTGCAAATCTTTGTTTTTAATTCCTACACAAATATTCATGTATATTTGATACACATGCTCCCCCATGTACATATTTTAATGCTCATAAATGGAAGGCTGGGGGTCTGACATTAATGAGAGATGCATCTACTCCATCAGGATGCTGAACTCCATCCCTAAACTAAGATCAGAATGTTGGATAGGTCCTTTAAAGTTTTGACTCATTACCCTAAAAGTACCAGATCCCATCTGGTGCTGGAAGCTAAGCAAGATCAGCCTTGGTTAGTATTTGTATGGGAGACTGCCAAAAAATGCCAGGGGCTGTGGGCTATCTATTAGAGGAAGGAACTGGCAAAACCACTTCTGAGTGTTCCTTGCCTAAGAAAACCTGTGAAATTCATATGCCACCATAAGTCAACTTGAAGGCACACACCAAATATCAGAGGAATGCTGAGTTTGTCTGGGGTTTAGTCTGAATTTTAGAGATGTTGAAGGAACTCAAGAGTAGAGGAGCTGTTCAAAGTGCTGAAAGCTATCCTCAAAATAGTTTCAGCATCTCATATGGCTCCATTAAGGGTCTGGTTAAAATGTGGATCAATAGCCTCCATCGTCTTTCACAATGACTAATACCCATTGGTATTTGTTCTTCAAATATATGCATGTTCAGTCATGGACATTTCCTTTGTACAGTTGTGGAGGCATATGAATGGGAAGGAATCTGATGCTTGTAGTTTCCTCCCAGTGTCAAAAAACTGAAAGATCCATGCTCATGGACCATAAATTGTATACATTCATAAATAATTTGAATCCATGTGAATTCCTTTTCTGCCCATAATTGTGCCCCATGCCAGCCATGCTTCCTGTTGCTGACACACTCACCTATCATTTGTTGGATCATCCACAGCTTTGGTATTAGTGTGAAGAGACCATACTCTCCTATATATCTGCATGTATGAGCACTGGAATTTCTCCATGTGAGAGTGAACTCTAGTTTTCCAGGTCTGCTAACTGCAGAGAGGACCGCATATACACTTGCACTGATAAGCAAACATATTGGACTCAGTCACACTAGCAAAAAACAGACAGCTACTGGGCTATATGGCCAATAGACAAGCTTGGATGTTTTAAGTGGACGCTATCCCTAGTGGCAGCTGGTGGTACTGATGTCAGTGGGGTAGCGAAGATGTCTTGGGTTCTAGTCCAGACTTTAAACAGGTTTATCCATGGTTTTGCATTCCAGCCAAATACATTCAGCACCTTGGATAGCTCTTTAATATTCACTGACAGAGGAGTACCCATTGTCTCAGAACATTCCTCTCCTCTTCTCATGAATTGATGTGTTACTGCGATAGATAACCCTATCCTGGGGTCTACAATTTAATATCAAAAATATCTCCAGGTGCTTGAGAGGTCCCCCGAATGAGCACATAGGCAGGCAGGGTCAAACGACCGAAAGCAGGAAAAACCTGGTCAGGCCAGTAAACTCTTAGTCATATCACCCCAGGAGACCTCCTGCCAGGTAAAACTTAAAATACAAAAAGGGTCCTCAGCCCCAAGAAGCCAGCTTGAAGGGATTAACATATCTGACTAACACCCCATCAAGCAAGGATGATTTGCATACAGCCAAAGCTTTGACAACCCCGACAAATTCAATCATGCAAAGAACACTGACATTTCGGAGCTTTGTTCTAGCTCCTCCATGTATTGTTCTCCCCAGGAAAGGATTAGCCCTCCAGGTACCTTTTCCCCCATAAATAGACCCAGTTTTTGAGCGGCTCTTTGGACCACTCCCGGATCGCTCCCATCTTCTCAGCTGACTGTCACTCCGTCCGTTGAGCTATCCCCTCAGCCCTCCACATGCTGAGTCTCATCTCTCTCTCTGCTGCTGTCTCGGACCTCCGGACTTCAGGACCAGGTGCAGTATTCCCCAGCTGCAACCCTCCAAAGCCCCCTATCTAATTTCCTCTCTTTTATTTCTCGTTAGGTCTTGTGTGAGTGAGTGCGTAAGTGCGAACATGCGCAAGCCTTTATTTTTAATAAAATCATTTTATTAGACAATTTTGCTTGGTTTTTGGCTTGGCCTGATCCCATAAAAATTGGTTTAAGGGTCTCGTTAGTTTGCCCTGCCTCTCATATTGCTATTGCTTGTGCTCTGGCTAGTTTCCACTCCCCATTGCGTGGAGCACATTGAGGTGTCCCCCAAGGGACCCCAGAAATCAGGGTAACAGATAGAATGGGGGGAGGGTGAGAGAGGGAGGGAAGGGGAGGGAGCACAAGAGAGAGAGAGAGAGAGCCCTTTGAATGCCCATCCCATTTCATCAACATATTTTCTGGCAAAACTCATCCTGTGGACTCTTGGAAACCTTTTCAATTTGAGTAGGATGTGCCACTCAATCAATCAATCACTATGATTCCACTTTAAGTGACATGGCAACATCTTTAGATTTGCAGTTTAGAGAGGGGTACTTAGAATCCTAATCAGAGGACTCTAATACCTCATGAAACCACAAACTCCAGGCTTGCATAGAATTCCCTGACCTTAGCCTTAGAAGGTGATGAAAGGCCCTCCCTCCATCCCAACTGCCTGGGCTGTGGCCTCTAAGAGAGGTAAGAACAGGCAGGCACAGCTCCATCCTGCCTTTGCCCCTGCAGCTGGTATAAGGCCCTCTCTCCATCCCAACTGTCATTGCTCTAGCCCAAGAAGGAGAGAAGAGCAGTCTCCATTTGCTGGACTTAATCCCTTTCCTTGCTGCCATTCTTTTTTAACTTATGTGTCCTGTCTCATTTAGATTGTAAACCTGAAGGCAAGGAACTGTCAAATTAAGAATTTTGCAAGCCACTCTGGGGAACCTAAATATTTTTCTTTCTTTCTTTCTTTATTTGTATCCTGCCTCTCCATATGGATCGAGGCAGCAAACAACTTACAAATAGCATGTATTTCTATACATGCCCCCAACAAACTGGGTACTCATTTTACCGACCTGCGGAAGGATGGAAGGCTGAGTCAACCTGGAGCCCGGCAGGATCAAACTCACAATCTTTTGGCATTTAACCACTGTGCCACCAAATAAATATGATATCATAGCCATTAAAGTGGAATGATAGTGCTACAACTATGTTATATGAAAGGGCCCCTGATGGAGGATGGCAGAGTGGGGGGACTGTGGTTGTCCAGGTACTGTTGGTCTGCAACTCTCTGTAGCCCAGCTTAGTCAGTGTGGCAGGATCATGGGACTTGCAGTTTAGCAAAGTCAGGTTGCCTCTACCTGAAGTAGGAGATAAATGCCCAATGTTGTCATTTGAATTAAGCTACATCAATGAGGTTGCAGGGGGTTGGCAGAATCCAATGAATTGTAGAACCAACGCCATACTTTTTTCACACTGTGTGTTATTCCAGGGCATTGTGCGAAAAATATGGTGGCTCTCAGTGACACACAAATGGAGGAAAACGTTTGAGAAAATTCTGCAGAGTGGTCGTCTTTTTCTAAGGGGATATTGTTGTACTGCATCTCTCATTATCTCTCACCATTGTCAATGCTGGCAAGGGTTGTAGTCCCAGCAACATCTGGAAGGACACATGTGGCACAAATCTTTTGTCCATAGGCAGTCTGTGCACAGAGAAATTAATTGTGTTGACTCTCCCCAATTATATCAGCATCCTTTAAGGGGAAAAAAAGCTCTTGAACAAAGTCCCATTCGCAAGAGCAGCATGCATAAATCTATAGCCTGTGGATCTTTTTCTTGAATGCATGAAAAGTTATGGGTCACAATAGAAGCAATCATGATTATAATACTACTCTGTGGGAAACTCATAATTGAATTTATCATAATATAATAACCCTGTGGGATGAGACTAAGGGTTTGTTGAGTCCAGCATTTTATTTTCCACAGTGGCCAGTCAGATGGGAAGTCGACATGCAGAGTGAAAATGCAGTAGCCCTCTCCTCCATGCCTCCCTTTTCCCTGCTAGAGGTAGCAACCTTAGTATTCCTGTACTGACTAGCTGCAAGTATGAATTTCTGTGTATGAGTGTAAGCATAGAATATATTTATATCCTTTCTTGTTTGCTGGTCTTACCTACACCTATTCCCTTCCAGGATCAGTTATTCTGAGTTTGGTCACACTCTGTTTTGCAATCTTCTGATCTTTCTCTCTTACCTTATGAAATCTCTAGTATATAGTGCCATTTTGTACAGACTGTCATTTTGTTTGTTTTTACAAAGAAGACCAAGACTGTTTTATTTCTTTGCAGGGCCCTGTATATGTGACATGATACTGTGGGACTGTCTGTTGCTCAGTTTCTGCTTGTGAATGCTAATTACTCTGCTTGTGAGCTACAATTATTTCTCATGTTCCTCAACAAAACCTGCCTCTCCACTTGGAGGTTCCATATAATCATCATGGCTAATATTTACTGATAAAACTCTTCTTAGCAAATTGGTTAGTCCTCCTTTTAAAGGGAGAGGCTGTAACTTTCATCGAACATACACTGTGCATTCGGAAAGACTTTGGTTCACTCTCCAATGCCTCTGAATGAAAGAAGGAGACAGACAAAATCTGCTTGAACCCCAATTTTCTTCTGTTAAATCAAAATTAGCCATACAAATAGCTCCACCACATGTATTTTCAAATCATTTCTGACTCAGGGCAATCCCAAGACAAACCTATAGTGGAGTTTATTGGTGAATTTTGCACAGAATAAGTTCTGAGCTGTGAAGATACTCATCAGTCCTGGATTTTCCTCATCAAAGTTCCCCAACATTTGAGTAACACATTTTTCAAACCATTTTCCTAAAACTTTTTCAAATCTTCTCCCCATCCCTACAGAATGTCAAGGAGTCATGGTTTGGAGAAAAATGTTCAGAAGTAGTCTACTCAGCGTCTTTTCATCTTCTCATTCCAGACAGAGACCAGGAAATCTGCAGGGAAATCTTCCAGAAATGTCAGGAATCCACTGAGTTTCTTTACCCTCTGGGGCTGTGCCATTCAGTCTAGTCTTCCACCCACATGCAGCTGAGAAACTGCATGTCAGCCAAACTTAATCAAACAGTAGGCTTATAATAAATCAATACCTTAACTCTTCAGTTTTTACTCTCAACTTTAACCAAGGCCGTTTCTGCACCAGATTGTTATAGTCCAATTATTCCACTTTCAACAACCTGTGGAATTTTGGGGTTTGTAGTTTCCTAAGGCCAAAGAGCTCTCTGGCTGAGAATTCTAAATGCCTCTCCCTAAACTACAAACCCCAGAATTCCATAGGATGTTGAAAGTGGAATTATAGCACTACAACAGCATAGTGTGGAAATGGCCCAAGTTTGTACATGTTTGCATTTAGCCTTCTCTCTCATATTGTCCATTGCTACTTGTGTAAGCTCCATATAAGCAGAGACCTAGATCTTTTAACCTGTGAGACTCTGTAAAATAGCATGCATTATAATAAATAATACCAAAAACTCTGAAATACATTCTTCCTCTCTAGAACTATTCATCACAAACCAGCTGCCAAGGGCAGTTAAAAAAAGGAAAAAGTTCCATAACTCCTATAATTTCCTTTCCCATTTTATAGAAGGCATTCACAACTTCTCTTTCTATTTCCATTAATCCTATAAATTATTCAACCCATCATTATGTGAAGTTAGCAGCTGATGGTTGCTATGAGCCAGTCACCAGATGTTCCAGGTGCTCTCTGAATGGATCTTTGCATTTCAAAACTTCTTGTTTTGACCTTACAAGTGTTATTCTTGTGCAATCAACATGAACACGAAGCAGTAAGAAATGCATTTTGTTTTCAGCTAGAGCTGAAATGAAGGCTGCACTGAAAAAATGCCCTGGAAATTTGGGTCTGGAAAATTCTACATATTGCATTCTAGTAGAAGAACATTCTGGACCACATGGAAGACCTACTTAATCCAACTACAGTAGCCCCTCCACATCTGTGAGGGTTTGGGGTGCAGAACCCTTGTGAAACTGGAAAAACGGCAAATAACTGGCCCTCATAATTTCCCCCCAGAGCTTCCCCTCCCATTCCTTTGCCTCTGGCCCCAGAATTCCAGGGGGTGAAGAATTAAAAAGACAAAGTAAAGGACTTACTGGTACTTTCCCCTCAGATAGAGAAGAGCAAAGCTCTGGCATTCTATATACTTCCACTGGCCATCTTGAGAAAGGAAGGGTAGGAGCAAAGAGAACACCTGACCAATCAGCAGCCATGACACTGCAAAGAGGACACACCTCCAGTAGTGTGTGGGGGCTTTGCTCACCCAAAAGGGAAAAAGTCCATTTTAAACACAAGCCTTGGAAGCCTGGGGTGAGGAATGTCAGGGAATGGAAGGAGAAAAAAGAGGGGAAACAAACACATGCCTCACAAATAATCAAATTTATGAATGTCAAGCCTGCAAATGTGGAAGGAGGACAGTATATATGTCTGAAAGTGGCCACTCAAAAACTTCCAGGAAAATTCCAAGCAAGGCATTAAGGGAATAATGTATCTCCCTGGCACCTGTCCTTCTGATTCTGGGTATTTTGTCTCCATTGTATTGATCTAGAGGGTATATTTAGCCCTTACTGTATGAAAGATCCAAACTCCTCCTACAACTACTTATTAAACAGATTCATAGACTATCATGTTTCAGGAGTGGAGGTTGGTGGCTGCAATGTTCATGAGGTGGCAAATCTGCTCCAGGTTTTAGCCTGAACCTATCCCCCAAATAGATACCACAACCTGGATAGCTCTTTTAAAGTATAGATTAAAACTCTGATCCCATACAGATCAGAGCCACCAGCCTGCATTAGAAAAGATTGGAACAACAGCTTGTTAATACAGTATTTGGATGTCAAAACAGTCATCTCAGGATAATGTTAGTGTGAATGTGACATATTTGCTTGATTTTTTAAAAAATGATGTTTGAACTCAACAGTTCAGCAACTATGCTTTAAGAGCATCAATATTATTATTAGAATTTCTATAGCATTTTAGAATTTTCAAATGACTTCATTATAATTCTTCCAACAACCTTAAAGGGCAATTAATATTACCAACTCCATGTTGTAAAAAAGGATGCTGAGGCTCAGAGAGAGTGGCTGGTTTAAGGTGCCATCTAGTGAATTCATGGAAGAAGCATGCCTAGCTTAAAGTAGGCATTATTTAACCTATTCAGTCTAAGAACCAGTGCATCTCCTGCATTTTACTCTCTTATTTTGTGGTTTCCTTGCTTTCCACTCCCCTTAATTTCTGGTTTGACTAAGAAAATATCATTTTTAGATTCATTCATTCTGGAATTGCATTTGGCTCAGCCTTCAGCTTCTTCCATTCAATTGTATTCATTATATATATATATATAAAAAAACTGAAAAAAACGAACATCACATAATCCATCTGACATCACATACATAACATTACAAACATAATAGACATGTAAAAAACAAAACATACAAGTACATGCATGTAACATACTACATATCTTATTTACATAATCTAAACAAACATAGAGAACTTCCCCCTTTTCATGGGATACAGCCTTGTATTTTATTTCAAAAAAAAAAAAAAAGCAACCCACCTACCTCAGCATATCAGAAAGGAATAAAACTAATATCCACTTTAACATACATTATCTTCAACTCTACTTACAAATCTGTCATCTGACATTATTAATATACTTCGACATCCCTATTCTTTCAAAAATAAACTTATTGCATCAACACCTCTTCTTTTGTTTCTACCTCCCTCCACATTGATATCTAGGGATTATCTCTCATTATTTTTACGATTATCACTTCCCGAACTTGTTCCTTATATATGATATATCACTAAAATTGGTTCTCAAGGTTAAAAACCTTTAATTGCAATTTCCTTATGATTCCATTCAATTGTATTCAAAGACACATCTGGGGAGGACACAAGAGTCTTCTAGGTGGCTGCTCCCAAGTGGTGGAACTTTCCACCCTAGAACGTTTAGGTGGCTCCTTCCCTGTTATCTTTCTTCCAGCAAGTATTTTACTTAAGGAGGCATCTGGTGGTGGTAGCTAGAGTTTTTAACATACAGGTGTGGTTTATGATTTTATTGTTTTAAATGTCTTTTATTGCCGTTTTTAACTTAGAATCATAGAATCATAGAGCTGGAAGAGGCCACAAGGGCCATTGAGTCCAACCCTCTGTCATGCAGGAATACACCATCAAAGTATTCCCAACAGATGGCCATCCAGCCTTTTTTTTAAAAAAAAAAAACTCCAAAGAAGGAGACTCCACCCCACTCCGAAGCAGCATATTCCACTGTTGAAATGCTCTTACTATCAGGAAGTTCTTCCTAATGTTGTGATGGAACAGGCTTTTATTCCTTCTTGCTTTGGGAGATGAAATAAGGAACATTAAAGGAAGACACAGAACAGAATGCTCTGTATGTGTGCATATGTGTGTGTGCCTGAGAGAGAGAGCCCTGGTGCTACAATGACTGAGAGAAAAGTGGGAAGCTAAGAGAGAACATTTCTGCACAACACTCTCATAGCGTGATGATTCCACTTTCAACCTCCTATGGAATCCTGGGGTTTGCAGGATTCCATAGGAGGTTGAAAGTGGAATCATCACGCTATGAGAGTGTTGTGCAGAAATGTTCTCTCTTAGCTTCCCACTTTTCTCTTTTCTCTTCCCACTTTTCTCTCAGGGGCTGGCCGGCCCCTCCCGGAACTGCAAACCCCAGGATTTCATAGGAGGTTGAAAGTGGAATCATCGCGCTATAAGAGTGTCATGCGGAAATGGCCTGAGTAATTATACAGACACCTCATCCCCCAGACAGTCTTTGCAAGTGGAGCCGGAAGTCAAGAAGCCTGGCAAATCATAGCAAGCTGCTGCTCTGCTAGCTGAGCTAGAGCTTTGCACATAACCTTTTTCTCTTAACTGGAGATGAGCCCACCAAAATTGGTGAATTTGTCTCCAACCCATGAAAACTGGGGGCTGAGGGCCAAGTCCTAAAATCTGCCAGCCCTACATGAAAGCAACTATAGTACAATCAAATCTATGACTGCATCTTGATTCTTTCTATGCCGTGTTTTACCAATACACTTTTGTGCATTGATATAGAATAGCGCCTTTCCTCCTAGACTGTTATAGTGCTACTACTCCACTTTCAACATCCTGGTGGAATTCTGGGGTTTGTAGTTTACTGAGGCCCAAGAGCTCTCTGGCTGAGAGCTCTCTCTAAACGCCTCTCCCTAGACTGCAAACTCCAGAATTCCAGAGGATGTTGAAAATGGAATAATAGCACTATAACAGTCTAGTGTGGAAAGACCCATAATGTATGTAAGTATAGGTACAATCACATCAACACTGAAACATCTCTCTTCCATCTCCTTTGGGAGGAGAGCAAAACATACACCCACTAAATAAATGGGTCCTAGAGGAAATCAAGCCTGAACTCTCTCTAGAAGCCAAGATGACTAAACTGAGGCTGTTGAATTTTGGCTGTATCATAAGAAGATATGACTCACTATTAAAAAACAGAATGCATAAAAAGGTGGATGGCAATAAGAAAAAAGGAAGACTACATTATAGATGGATAGACTCAAGCAAACAAGAAACGTCCCTGAGTCTGCAAAAACTGAGCAGGGTGGTTGATGATAGGGTGACTTGGAGGTTTCTTCTCCATTGGGTCACCATAAGTTGAGGTCAACTGCAGAGCAGTTAGCAACAACAAATGTTGTACAGGTACATTGGCTAAAAAAAAGAAGAACACAAACAGAACAATGCACAAAAAGTACAATCATATAGACAGCCACACCAAGACTATTTTTCTGCAATGTTTTACCAATGGGCATATACAGATTACTAATGTAGGGAGAAGATATGAAATGCAGAAAAAAAAACAGCCTGTAGCGGGCTATGCATGCACATCACACAGTATATGTGATAAGAAATAAACATGGAACAGCTAGGGATGGATTTGGGCTCTTCCATATGTTGAAAAGTATGTACTGAATTTATCCTTCCTGAATCAATATAGGAAGCAGAACAGAATTGCCCTTCATTATTCCTACCTCTCTTGATTTTGCAGTGTAGTTCTCTGTTTAGATTACAGAAGAATATGTAGATTAGGGAAACAGATATCCTCTCCTCAAAAAGCATTATATCATAGATAATTGCTTGGAAAAATACATTTATTAGGGAATGATATATCAAAATGTGTACGTTTTAGGAGGAATGAGTAGAAAAATCCATATACCTTTTCATGCTTTTTAAAAATAAATAAACAAATTGCAAACTGATCCAAAAATGAGGTGGAACAAACTGAAGCTTAGGGTTAAAATGAGAAACTCAAAGGAACCAAAACGGACATATTTGCCCATCCTTCAGTACAACAGAAATTCCTGAAGCATTCAGTAACAAAACATGATGTGGCACCCTTAAGGCCCTGAGATTTATTACTGATTTATTACAGGCTAAGATTTTGATTACATAAAAAGATTTATGAGCTTTGAAGGATTGCCATCCATTTTGCTGGCTGAACGAAATACAATCTTAGAAGTTTGCATATAAATAAACAGGGCACGTCAGAGCAGGGGAAATGCCTCCTGCCTCTCCGCTGCTTTTCTGGCCTCTGACTTGTAGGACTGTTTTTTTTCTGGCAATAAGGCGTAATGGGTGTCATCTAGAAAATTCCAGCATGAGCTATTCATGTTTCTAATAAGTTCCATGAACACAGCCCTGAAGTGTTCAACCTTAAAAACTGGGCAGTGATCAAAGCCAAACATGGACACCTGGACTGCATCTGAAGAATGCTTGGGTTTATATCCACAAAAGTTCATTCTAAAAGAAAAACAGTCTTAAGGGTGCTGCCATGTTCTTTCTTTTTCTCTCTCTCCCCTCCTTCCCCTCTTCCACCTTTGGCCACTTCCATTCTCCTCCCCGCGCAATTTGGGCAGTCCATGAGGTCAGTGGAGGGTCCCACGGAGGGCTTGGGATGTTACTTTTCAAAAGTAATTTGTTCTCTTCAAGCCTTGAAAAATCATCCATAATGATGTTCTTAACATGTTAACAAATTTCATTAGCATGGCACTGCTTGTAACTTTTCCTTTAAGTTCTGCTAATCTTTTGAGCTGGGCAAACTTTTTAGGATTGATGCACAAAGGGCATAAAATTTGAAACATTCTGTCAACATATAGTATGTCTTTAAAAATATTGAAAATAGCTGGACATGGCTACTTGTTTCACAAAGAAAATAATGTTGTTCTTTCTCATTCAGTGTTTTTAAAATGCAACATTATTCCAACCCACAAACCCCAGAATTCCACAGGATGTTGAAAGTGGAATAATACCGTTATAACAGTGTAGTGCGGAAAGGCCCTTTGTGTTAGGGGAACAAACATTTCATTGCTAAGGCCTGTAGGGCACATGTCCCCATCCCTTTTGTAAAGACACACACACTCTTTTCCACTGGGTCTCTGGGCTGTGCTTTCAGAATAGGAGGAACATAGCTTCCCACATCAAGGAATGGGGAACCTAAATCACTTTTAATTGATTTGGGCAATTTCCGCACTACAGTGTTATAGTGCTATCATTCCACTTTCAACATCCTGTGGAATTCTGGGGTTTGTAGAGCTCTCTGACTGATAATTCTGAATGCCCCTCCCTAAACTGCAAATCCCAGGATTACATACGATGTTGAAAGTGGAATAATAGTACTATAACACTGTAGTGTGGAAAGGGACTTAGGCCCTTTTTGCACCTTACCTGGTGCTGCTGGCATCACACAGGGATCATGCAAAAAGCCTTGCCTGAGAGGCACTCGCATCCCTTATGCTTCCCCTCCACACCAGCTCTGTGCTGGCCGGAAGGAAGCGTGAGCACTCTGCCCCTTCCTTCTGCAGCTCAGCAGGGTATTTTCCCAGGCTGCTCTGGGGGAGGAAGCGCGATGGCCACGCATCCAGAGCCTCCGCACACAAGGTAAGTGCATGTGGGGCATGGGAGTGACGTGCGATCATGCATCATTTTTGGCAACAAGCCAAAAATGATATAATGCATGATTGCCCCCTAATGGCCTTGGGAGCGTTGTGCAATTGCGAGGATGTCACGTGGAATGGTCCTCGCAATCACGCAATGCTCCCGAGGCAATTTCGCAACAGGACTGGCATGCGAAAAGGGTCTTAGAGTCTGTGTTAGTATAGCCAGAAACCATTTTTTAAAACATTTTTAACTTTTTAAAGGTTCTTTTGTCTTATTATGTAGCGTTTTGCATGCATTTTTTGGGTATATCTTTTCTTTTGTGTCTGTTTTCTGACATTTAATAGATGTTGTAATATGATGTTCTTTTTTGTTTAGCTTTGCTCTTATGTTTAAAACTTTAATAAAATATTTACATTTTTTTTAAAAAAGGAATGGGGAATATAGGATTGCCATTGTGAAAACTGGAGAGGGCTCCTGTGCCTTTAATGATTGTGTCAATGTGGGGATTTCATCAGGTGTAGCTTGTTACCAGGTTGTGTGAGAAGCCACACCTACTAAAATCCCAACTTCAACCCAAGCATTGAAAGTATAGGAATCCTCTTTAGTTTTCACTCTGGCCAACCTAGCAGTGGGTCTTCACATACTTTCCAAATTCCTGGTTGGAGTTTGCTTTCTATGCACACACTAATGGAGGACACGTGATTATCAAGGAAAGCAACTTTGCACAGCACTGTCCCATGTTAGCCATATAGCTAGTCATCTCCCACAAGCCAGTAGATCCTGCTATTTCATTCAGTTAATTACATTTTGCATACCACAGTTCTCTTTTCTGTTTTATGTTGCAGCTGCCTCCTTTTTTTTGCCAAGTCTTTGATGGAAGAAACCAGCAGGAATGGAATGTGAACCATTTCCTTTTTTCCCCAAAATCTGACAGTCTATATACCTTTTGCATAGATAGTCCTAAACTTTTCCCTGCAACAGCTGAGAAATGGGCTATCAGATGCCCTCTCATGAAAAACAAGACAATTTCCAGCGAGTTGATTTCATTTTACACAGATCTCTTGATCACAAAGCCAGTTCTCTTGGCTGTGAAATGAAGGGACCAGTGATATTGTGTTGAGTTTTATTCTAAGGTACTGTATGTTCCTTAATGTATGTGTTTGCATTTTTTTTATAATTGTGTAATGTCTGTATTCACTTCATAGTTGTGTAAGTGTTGTAGTGGTTTGAGCACTGGACTATGACACTGGATACCAGGGTTTGATTCCCTACCCGGTCATGGAAACCCATTGGATGACCTACCTTGGGTGCTTCACCTACTCTCAGCCCCAGAAAACCCTGTGGTAGGGTTGCCTTAAGGTTGCCATAAGTCAGAAATGACTTGAAATCACACAACAATGACACAAAACATTGCATACGCAGTTGCATGTTCCTGGATGGTGTGTAACTGTTCATCGGTGCCTCCAAAGTCCCATTTGATTCATTGGGATTGTGGAGACAGTTATTAAGCGTCCCCAATGAGACAAGAAGGCAACACATGTACACAGATGCAATTGGTTGTATATTCAGCAGAAGGGCAATGGAGCACAACCACCACTTAACTACATGAGCATAGCTTTTCACTGTACAAGCATGATGCATATGATGTAGGATCTTAGGCCATTTCCGCATGACACTTTTATAGCGCGATGATTCCACTTTCAACCTCCTATGGAATCCTGGGGCTTGCAGTTCCGGGAGGGGCCGGCTGGCCCCTCCTGGAACTGCAAGCCCCAGGATTCCATAGGAAGTTGAAAGTGGAATCATCATGCTATAAAAGTGTTGTGCGGAAATGATCTTAGCCAATGTGCTGTTAAGGTACTGTGATTAAAAGCCTCGCTCTTGTATATTCAGCTCCGCACAATTACCAATGCAGCGGACATCAGCATACTCCCTCATTCAGTCTTTAATGCAATGAGTACTTGTCTGGGCTTTTCAAAGCATGGCTGATTTTTTTTTCCAGATATGTAAGTAGATTTTTATCATCCCAATGTTTAATGCATGGCTGCACTGATACAAGTCACATGCTGTTAAGAAGAAGGACTTGTTCTTGAAGTTCCTTGCAAAAGTGAGAGTAACAGGATGCAAAAGAGAACAGAAATTTTCTGCCATAAGGAAGAACACAGGAAGCCCTTTTATGTTGCCTCCCACTTAATGATTCCCATCATTGGAAATCATTTGGTCCACCATTTAGACTACAGGTTCCATCAGCCCTTACCAGCATAGCGAATGGTCAGAAATGCTGGGAGGTGCAATCAGCAACATCTGAAGGGCTGCATAATTCACACTCCTGGGTCACCACATTCAAACAGTCAGGCTGCACAATGCCAAACTAGAATTAAAATGCTGCTCAGACAGGGTTTTCAAAGCCATCTAGCAGCTGAGAGAAAACTCATTAAATTTCTTCTCCTCTGTAGGAACATGTCTAAATTCCTCCAAAGAAGCAGCTGGACATTTTTGCCTGATGTGGAAGTAGATATTCAGTGGGAGGTTGCAGAAACAGAGCTGCATATGTGGTGACACTTGTGCATATGGTAGCATTGCATCTTGCACATTACAATAATGCATTCCATATTTGTCTGTACATTCTGTTGTGCAGTGTTGCAAATTCGTTAATGCACCACCATCACATAACTCCATCAGTGGATGTGCTGTTTTAAATTCTTTGCTCCCTCAGAGGAGAACAAATTTAATCAGTTTTTTCCCCTGCTGCCAGTTGGCTTTAAAAACTCTGCAGACTTCAAAGAGACCTTGTAGTGGAGAGGAAGTCTCTAGTAGCAGAGTGGAAGGAGGAAGTAAACAAAGGTTATGGAGGCTATAGTTTTCCACAATCCACTCTCAACTCACACCCCGCACATGACATGGGAGGACCTGAGAAAGGATCAGAGAGTCTATAGCATTTTGCAATTTCACAAGCTTCCCTGCTGGCCCACAAGATATCTGGATGATGGGACAGGGGCGCTGAGCATGGATTGAGGAGGCTATAACTTTCCATAACCCTTTCTCAGAGCATTTCCGCACTACATTGTTACAGTGCTAATATTCTGATTTCATCATCCTATGGAATCCTGAGGTTTGCAGTTTAGGGAGGGGCATTTAGCATTCTCAACCAGAGAGCTGTTTGGCTTCAGTAAACTACAAACCCCAGAACTCCATAATATGTTGAAAGTGGAATAATACCACTATAACAGTGCAGTGTGGAAATGGCCTCAGATCCCTTTACCTGCTCCTATGTGATATCAGGAGGATGGGGAGGAGCTGAGCAAAGATCATGGAATATATAGCCTTTCACAAACCTTTTTCAGCTGCCTCCCTTGCTCTCTATAAGGCACCAGGGAATGGGGGGAGCAGAGAATAGATTGCAGAGTCTATAGACTTTCACAGTCAGGTCCCACACTATACTGGGAGGATGGAGGATGAGAGCTGAGAATGGACCAGTGAGGCTATAGCCTTCCATGTTCAGCTCATCTCTTCACTTCTTGTATCACAGGGTCCAGGGGCAGCTGAGTAGAGAGAACTGCCCTTGCCACCTGTTTTCTGATAGCCAGTCCACAACAATGCAGATGCTGCCATCTTGCACCAGCTATAAGTTCATTACAACTCTCCTGACTGGGCTTCCCCCCAACTCTTCTACCTTAAGGGAACAAGAAATAAATAAGTGTCAGCTGATGTGGGGGTGGTGGGGTGGGCCTCGAATCTATTTGAAATCTGGAGGAGGAAATGTGAAATGAGTTTGAGGGGGATTCTTTTGGTTGGGATTTTCAGATGCAAAAGTAACCTCTACCTGATTTTTCCCCCCAAAAAACTTCACATATTCTTTCCATCCTTAGTGTACAGTTACACTTTATCCCTTTGATGCAGGGTCTCAGCCCTTATTTTGTTTTTGTTTTAAAAAATGAGATTCATTTATTTGATTTATAACCTGCCATTCTCCCAACATGGGACTCAAGGTAGCTCACAGCATTGATGAGAAGAAAAAATCTAAACCATATTGATGATGATGATGACAATGGTGATGATAACATCATAATCATAATTATAATAATACAGTCCACAGATTCTGTACCCACAGATTCGATGAACCACACCTTGAAAATATTCCCCCTCCCATAAAATTCAAAAAAGCAAACTTTGATTTTGCGATTTTATATGAGGGATGCCATTTTCCAACACCATTGTCCATAAAGGCACCCAAAATTTGGGTATCCATATCCATGGAGTGTCTTTCTTGGAATGAAACCTTAGTATGGAGGGCTAATTGTAAATCATCACCATCATCACCACCACCACCACCACCACCACCATCATCATCATCATCGATGTTTTCAAAAGCATTTTAAAAACTACCCCAATGGTTATTAAAATGAACCTGCCTCTCTTTTGAGAACTGCTGAAGAGGACTTTCATGGTGTCCTATTGCCATCACAGGTACACCTGGTGTGAACACAGGAGAGGACAGTCTCAGTGCCTGCCCCCAGGCTCTGGAACTCCCTTCTCAGAGAGGCTAGACTGGCATTCTCCTTGCTATCTTTCTGCAGACAGTTAAACCCTTTTTATTCTGGCATGTCTCTGAGACTTGATTTTTTTAGGGAAACAGATGTTGCATAATGTGCTAGATTCCTCTTCCTCCTTCTGTTTTTAATCTTTTATGTCTTAACTGGTGGTTAATTTTTCTGATAATTACTTTTTAAACTGTTGTAGGCAGTGAATTTTTAAACAATTACTTTTTCACTGTTGTATGGCACCTTGTTCCAAACTGGGAAAAACAATGGCAACAACGACGAGAAGACTTCTATCTTACCTTCCCTCCAGTGATCCCATCCATACGTGGCTCCCATCTACTCAGTTGTTGTCCTTACAAGAGCCAGTCACTCTCTCGTGCTTTACTCTGAAATAAAGAGCATAACCAGCCCAATATTACTCAGTGTGTTTCATGGCTCAATGAGATCTGCACCTGAACCTCTCAAGTCCTGCACTCTAACCACTACACACACCTGTCTCTCAGAGAAGTTGCTCCCAATCGATCTTAATTCATTGTTGTCCTAGAACACAGGACCAAACCACCTGCTTTCTATTAAGTTAGATCATTGACCAGATCTGATAAGCAGGCAGATTTCTGGGATTTCCTGGTGGTCTGCCATCCAGATGTTGCTGTGGTGGTGGTGGTCGCGGTGTGCCTTCAAGTCATTTCCAACTTACATCAACCCTAAGGTGAACCTATCACGGGGTTTTCTAGGGCTGAGTGTGTGTGATGTGCCCATAGTCATCCAATGGGCTTCCGTGGCCAAGCTGGGATTTGAGCTCTCATCTCCAGGGCTATAGTCCAACATTCAAAACACTACATCATATTGGCTTTCTATTCAGGTAGTAGCCAGAACTAATCCATCTTAGCTCCCAAAGTCAGACCAGATTTGGCACCTTCAGGGTGCCACAGTGTCCTCAAAGCACATGCAACGTAAATCCTATTTGCTCAAACAAAGTTTCAATGTTACTTCAGATGTTTTCGTTGGAGTTTTCAGTGGTGGATGATTAAAATCTCTTTAACCAACCTGTCATATTTTTTATAGTTTTAATGTGATGCATTATGTTGTTTTTTCCCCTTTTTTAAGATGGTTCCTGTCATCTTTTCAAAAATTTCTATTAGTCACCTTACAGGTTTTTAAAGTAAAAAAGTAACCAAGTGGAATAATTGAATCGTACCATTTGAAAGGATCACAAGGGCCATCAAACTCCCAAAAGACCGCCATCCAAGCTTTATTTAAAACCTTTACAGAACAGAAGTCCATCACCCTCTGAAACAGTCTCTTCTACTGCTGAATCTCTCTTCTCATAAGGAAATTCTTTTAAATAAGTTTTAAAAACTAAAACTATTTGAAAGAAAAATAACTAAGTCCATCAGACAAATCAAGAATCCATTTATCCAGTTTATACCCTGCCTTTCTCCCACCAAAATATTGCAATAATTTAAAATGGAAATTGTTGAAAAGTTTGTATTGCTAAAGTTTTTTTAAAACAATAAGCAGCAATGCTATTAAAAGGAAATAAAAATAGTTTAAAATACAGTTAAAAGCACATGAGAAAAAAAATAGCACAGCAGACCTTTAACACCATTCTGCCATATGATTAAAAATCACTCAAAGGATTGCCTAATTAAAAAGAACTGCCTGCCAATAGAAAGACAGCCGGAAGTGGGCTAAGGGCCCTTCCACACTGCACTGTTACAGTGCTATTATTCCACTTTCAACATCCTGTGGAATCCTGGAGTTTGCAGTTTAGGGAGGGGCCTTGAGAATTCTCAGCCAAAGAATTCCACAGGATAAGGGGAATAATAGCCCTATAACAGTGTTGTGTAGAAATAGCCTAAGTGGACTTTCCATGGAAGGGAATTGCATGGCGTGGGAGCAGCCACCAAGAAGGCTCTCTCCTGAGTCCTTATGAAACATATCTGTGATGGTGGTAGGACAGAGAGAAAGCCTTCTCCCAAAGATCTTAAAAGTTGGGCTAGCTCATATATGAAGATGTGGTCTTTGAGCTAATTATAGTGTCTAGATTCCTCAACTTTTCAAGAGATCTCTCCAGCTATGCTTTTTTAAGAGCAACGAGTCATTCAGGCATCAGAAAGTTACAAAGCAATATGTGTCTTCAGGTTCCCTGTTGACTTACTTACTGACCCATAAATTTCATAAGGTTTTCTTAGGCAAGGGATATCAGAGGTGGTTTGCCGTTGCCTTTTACCTGCATATTGTGGAAAGCTTGGCTCTCGATCAGGGCACAGTTCAAGGCCCAAATCTATCCCAGACTATTCTAGGCCATTTCCACACTAGACTGTTATAGCGCTATTATTCCACTTTCAACATCCTATGGAATCCTGGGGTTTACAGGGGCCAACCGGCCAGCCCCTCCCTAAACTGCAAACCCCAGGATTCCATAGGATGTTGAAAGTGGAATAAAAGCACTAGAACAGTCTAGTGCGGAAACGGCCCTAGCCACTTGGCAATCCAATACACAAAATGCAAACTTCTGTTTTACTTTCAAGAAATGATGGATTCTCAAGGGAGGTACTTTTGATTGATGTTAAGCACACAGAGAGCTCTGATTCTAAGAGTTACATGGTGCCTTTGGAGGACAAAGATGGTGTATGTTAGATCCTGCTCTCAGGTCAGGGTTGATTGCTGATGATTAATCTCTCATCCGGCCTGTCATTTTCATTCTAGTTATTGCTGCAGAAAATTCATTGTGTGTATGAAGGCCTTGCCATTTAAGATAGCAGTCAGGTCATATTAACTTAAATAGGAGTGGGAAGTATTGGGCAAGGTAAAAGAGGACAATTGCAATGGGGGAGCACTTCAACAGGTTATTATTGATGATCCTTGAAATACACTTTGCAGTACACAAACACATTCTGGAACAGGAATCCGAGGTCAATGACCATGCTGACTGAGGGATTCATTGTAGATGTTATTCATTATTGATCTTATTATGAACCTCCTTGCTCAGGTCTTGCAAACTCAAGGCAGTGACATCCATGACTGAATCAATCCATCTGAAAAACTCTTTCTTTTTATCTACAAAAACTCAATGTTCCCAGCATTGTTGTCTTGTCCAACAAACATGTTTTATCACAATATGTCTAAAATATGTTAACTTCCATTTAGTCATTTCTACTTCTAGTGAAGGTTCAGGCTTGATTTGCTCTCAGATCCATTATTTTTGAAAGGATTTGGCAAATAATGCCCCAACAACACATTTTCAGTGAATTGACTTTTCCCTCCTTCCAGCTTTGACCCACCTTTACAGTTGTACATAGAAAATCAGAAATACTATGACATGAATGATCCTGTGTTTAGTATTCACTTACTTATCTTTACTTTAGAGGAACTTATCTAATTCCACTATAGATATCCTTCCAGGCCTTAGGACCGTTCCGCACTAAATTGTTATAGTGCTATTATTCCGCTTTTAACATGCTGTGGAATCCTGGGGATTGCAGTTTGGGGAGGGGCCTTTAGAATTCCCAGCCAGAGGGCTCTTTGGCCTCAGTAATCTACAAACCCCAGAATTTCACAGGATGTTCAAAGTGGAACAATAGCACTACAACAGTGCAGTGCGGAAAGGTCAGTCACGTAGGAACAGGGGGGCGGTGAGGGCACTTTGCCCTGGGTGGCAATGTTTTTGGGGTGTCCTGGCTTGCAGCCATGCCTCTGTGTGCCCTGGCCATGCCCCCATGCATTGCAGCCATGCCCCCATGCACCGTGGCCCTGCACACCTCCGTACATGCCAAGCTCTGCAACTGGTAAAGGCCCCTGGTCTTCTTCTGATTTCTTGACCACAGTCTCCATTTTGATTGATGACTGTGTGCAGGTAAAGGACACTTTTAACAATTTTGATGCTCTCACCATTAGCACTGAAGTTACGCAACTCTTCTGTGGTCATCATGCTTGACTTCTTACTATTTAACTGCAACCTTGCTCTTAACACTTTCATCTCTGATTTTAACTCTATAGCTGCAACACTGCCTCCTGATGACATTGCTCTCAGCTCTCTGACACTGGCCCTTTTTGCATGCAGTTTTTTTTGCACGAGGGCCCCTTGAGCATCGTGTAAATGGGAGCGTCGTCCGTATGACGCACTCCCACTCACGAGCCTAAAGTGGGACGATCGCGCATTTTATTATTTTTGGCTTTAAGCCGAAAATACAGCATGGTCGTGCAATGCTCGTGGGGCCCTCACACACTTACCTGTGTGCGGTGTGCCGAACAAGCCGTCCCAGTCGTGCTTCCTCCCCCAGAGCAGCCTATAGCTCCCAGGCTGCGCTGCAAAAGGAAGGGGCGGGGCGCGAGCGTGATGGTCATGCTACCAGGAAGCGACCTGTGGGATGAAGGAGCGGAGAAGCGGCAGCGTTCTGGATGAGGCTGCTCACGCGAGACGCCCCCCCCAGCCGTGCAAACAGGTAACGTGCAAAAAGGGCCACTGTTAAGCCTCCCCCCAACCACATGAAGGTGTGCATCAGACAGAAAGGAGAGATTCATTGAATCACAGAATAGGAGGACTTCTGGTCAGAAAACAGAGAAGAGCAATGGCTTCGGTGACAGTGCAGAGTTCACTCCAGACTTTGCCAGTCCACTCACTACCTAGGAAAGGCTGCTAAGGCATCCTACACCAGAAGTGTCAGGAGCTTGTCAAATCCACTATTGACTGAGAGGAAAATTTCCTTGGTGACAGAGAATGTTCAAAGCCCACACTGGTCAAGTTTTTCCAGCCAATTCAGTCACTGGGGGCTTAATAAGGCCATTTCCGCACTCGCCTGTTATAGCGCGATGATTCCACTTTCAACATCCTCTGGAATCCTGGGGTTTGCAGTTTCGGGAGGGGCCAGAGGATGTTGAAAGTGGAATCACCGCGCTATAACAAGTGAGTGCGGAAATGGCCTAAGTCTTTTTCAGGTAGTGAGTGGACTGGCAAAGTCTGAGGTGAACTCCGCACTGTCTCCAAAGCCATTGCTTACTCAAACTAATTTCTGTGCTACTGATTTTGTAAAGAACAATTGGAGAAGCATTTGAATTATAATGCTCCCTCCATGTGGGACAAATATATCCTAGCAGGAGGTCATTCTACAAAGCCAAGGAGGGAGTGACTCAATTTTCTGACTTTTAACTACAAATTAACTCTGCTGGAGTTGTGGCAAAGCACCCCCTCCAAATAGAAAAAGCCCTGAATCTTAAAGAACTTAACTGAAGCTTATAACTTCTTTTAATGTTAGTGGGAACTTTTTCCTTTCTTTATAATAGCAGCCAAGTGGTCCTAAGTAATTGACAGAAGTAAAGAAGGAGTAGGAAAAAACATTTCTTACTGTAGGAAACCGAGAACACTGATAAGACTTACTGCCACACTGCTTCAGACAATAACAGGAAGCAAATGTCTTTTGAATGCTTTTTACTTTTCATTTTCCTTTGATTAAAAACAGATGGAATGGCAGAGCTTATCTAACTTGCACTGTCATCTGGTGGTGAAAACAGGAACGAAAACCAAGCTTTAATAAAGAACAGTGTAAAGCTGTGTAAATTCAAAGATCTGGAAAATAGTGTTTAACAATCTCTAAACAATTATTGTGAGAAACAAGAAGAGAAAACGAGATAAAACAGAGATAAAAAAAAGTTTTACCCCCCCTTTCCATTTATTTTATTTTTTAGTAAAAGAAGTTTAAATTTTTATATTTTGTATCTTTACCTTTCCAAATTTTAAATGTAATTAATCAATTAATCAATTGCTCAGTTAACTACTTGTAACTGATATTCAGCTGTTTTTAATCCTCTAAAACCTTTTTTCCTTTTCTCAGTTTTTTCCGCTCTTTTCTATTTTTTTCTTTCTCCTTCTTTTTAAATTAAGAGAAGGATTGAAAGAGAGGAAGGGAGAAATGACTTTTAATTTTTTTTAAAGAAAAGGTTTTTGGAAGTGAAATTTATAAAATTTATTTTTAATTTTTTTAACTTCTACCCATTTTTTATATTTTCGAAGAATCATATTTTTCTCTCTTTTCTCTTCTCCCCTTTTTCCTTGAGTTTTACATTTTTGGATTTTAAATTTTAAGTGGTAATTGTCAGTTATCATTTCTAAATTTTGAGAGATATCAAAAGATAAGGAGATAGAAGTCACCAGGCTTGCAAAATGAGTCTTAGTGGTTGAGCAAAAACTATCCCAGCCATATAGAAGAAGATCTATGGATAAGACCAAGGAGGTGAAATCAAATCAAACACTGATTGTTGAGATGAAAAAGATGAAGGGAGAACTAATGGCAGAGATACATCAAATCAGAACAGAGGCTCCGGAGCCAGGCAATGGAGCTACATGGCTTCGCTCGCTCCGTGCTTTTTAAAAACCTCAAAAAAGAGGTTTTTAAAAACCACGCTATGTGACCAGTTCTGGCCGTGCAGAACTAGACTGAGGTGTGGATCTACAGAAAGTAGTCCACCCCAGTCCACTCAACGGTGCAGAAGACCTTGGAGGTCACTCTGCACCATTTTAAATTTTCAGTGCGGAAATGGCCAAAGCGAGAAATATCTGAGGCTGCAGAGAATACCAGAAAGGAAGAATGATAACATACACAGAAGGGTGTATGAAACTTTGGTGCAGTTCCTTCAAACTCAAGGCAGAGAAATTAGTTCAGAAATTGATCCAATGTATAGAATTAATTCAATTAATTAATTCAAGAATAGTCAAACAAGGAAACCTGCCAAGAGATGTGACAATTTACTTTGTGAAAAAGAGAGTGAGAGATCAAGTACTTCAGCAGCATTTCACAACTAGACTTCAAATAGATGGAAGAGAAATTATAGTTTTTAAAGATCTGTCCACCAGAATTTTGAGAAAATGAAGAGATTGTACTTTTTCCACAAACCTTTTAAAATGGATTATGGCTATTTATTCAAAGCAGAAAGCACAAGTTTTAGTAAATGGAGGAAAAATCTGACTTTTGTGATATACTGAAGAGGACTAGACAGGGATGCCCATTGTCCCCTTTATTGTTTATTTTGATTTTGCAAGTGATAAATGAAGATGTTAGACTATAGGACAATATTAAAGGAATTTTCATGGATGGGTGGATTGTATATGTGTTGTGTTGTGTGCGGAGAGGATAAAACAGGAAAGGAATGCTTGGGCTTGTTCGGCAAAGATTGGGCTAACCTAGAGCACAAACAAACTAGGGCCATTCCATCCTATGGAATCCTGGGGTTTGCCGTTTCGGGAGGGGCCAGCTTAAGACAGGCATCACCGTGGAACAGTTGGACATCTCCAGGAAAAGGTGCATTTGGCATATGAGTTTTCTTTACCAAGGACTCCCTGTAAAAATAATTTGTTGCCAGGGTCCCCCAAGACTGAACTCAAGATTTAAATATTTAAATTTAGATAATAAATATTCAAATTCCAAATATTTATTTATTTAAGGCTTCTAGAGACTAGCATTCAAATCCCCACTCAGATACTGGAGGACCTTGAGCGAGACACATTCTCTCAGCCTCAGAGGAAAGCAAGGCAACCCCCCTCTGAACAAATCTTGCCAAAAAAGCCCTGTCATAGGTTCACCTTAGGGTTGCCAGAAGTCAGAAGTCACTTGAAGGCATGCAATAACAAACTTCCACTGTCAGGGGAAGGTTCTCTCTAGCTATTATGCTCCCTTCCTTGAAAACTAACTTATAGAGACCCTAAGGTGAACCTATCATGGAGTTTTCTTGGCAAGATTTGTTGCCTTTGTCTTTCTCTGAGGCTGAGCGAATGTGACTTGCTTGAAGTCACCCATTGGGTTTCTATGACGGAGAAGAGATTCAAACCCTGGTCTCCAGAGACATAGTTTGAGTGTGCACATATCACCTGCCGCTGTGTCCCTTTTATCAGGAATACAGCAGTAGCAGATGTGTGTGTGTGTGTGTGTGCAGGTGTGTGTGTGTGCAGGTGCTGAAACTGCTCCTTGTTAGCAAAACAAGGGAGCAGTTTGGGCATTGCACATGCGTGCCACCATGTTCCACAGTGCCTATCCCCCCTACTCCCACATCCCTGATGAAAGGGACATAGCAGAAGGTATGTGTGCACACCCAAATTCCTCCTTTGTTTGCAAATGAGGGAACAGTTTTGGTACCTGCACACCCTTGCTGGTGCATCCCTGTTGCTGCCACTGCTGTTGGTGTCTACCAGCAAGGCTCCATGGACCCCCAAGCATCCGTGGACCTCTGATTAAGAACCACTGACTTGGACCATGGAACAGAAAGTGTACTTATCAAAATATGAATGGTAGCTGAAACCACAGAAGACAGGATCAGGATTCAAAATGACTTTCAGTCCTTACTCAGAAGTCAGTCCTATGGAAAGAATTTAGGATTGTAGCCTTATAAGAACCACAGACAATTGTGTACTTTCTGGATCCAGGTTAAATCTGTGTTCTTGTAGGCACAGAAAAAGCTATCTGTGAGTGTAGATTTTAATCGCCTAACTGCAATGATAAGGAAAACCTTTACCTGTTCATTTTCTATTACTTGTCCTATCTGCTCCTTGCAGATGGTTCTGGAGGCTTGCAAAATAATCTAGGCAACAGGTCTTTGCTCCCAAGGTGTTTATGGTCTAAACCAGATAGGAGAAATAACAGAGGAAAGCAAAAGCCTTAGTAGGAAGAAAAATGAAATCCCTTGAAGAGGAAAGGATGAATAAGTGGAAAGGACAAGAAGACTCTGATGCTTGAGAATGGCGCTGTTGGCAGTTGGATTCTGGCAGCTACAGGAACTTCTAAACCTCCAGCCTCCTCCTCCTGTACCTATTCACCTGTCTCCTGCTTTGGTTACCTGGGAAATGTGGTTTTCCTTTGGGGGCTAAATTGACTTACACTGCTTTGAAACTCAGTTTCACAGTGTACTTCTGAATTCACTCCTGAGCCTAGAAAGCCAGCTGTTGGTAGTAGATAGGGAGTAATCTACAGAGTTGAAAACTCATATGCCAAATGCACCTTTTCCTGGAGATGTCCAACTGTTCCACGGTGATGCCTGTCTTAAGGCCATTTCTGCACTAGCCTGTTACAGCGCAATGATTCCACTTTCAACATCCTCTGGAATCCTGAGGTTTGCAGTTTCGGGAGGGACCAGCTGGCCCCTCCCAAAACTGCAAACTCCAGGTCCAGAGGATGTTGAAAGGGGAATCATTGCGCTGTAACAGGCTAGTGCAGAATGGCCTTAGTTTGCATCCTGTTTAGATGAGCATAACACGGTCTGCATTTGAACAGTGTTCAGAAATTTCAGCAGGGCCAAAATGGTACAACCAGATTAATGACCAGGACTAGTTAAAAGAAACAACACAAGTTCCCTGTTACAATACCTTCACGGGGCGCTGGTCCATCTCCAGGCACACCTCCAATATTCCACAGGTGAAAAGCAGGAGACATGTGGCCAAGCAAGATCAGAGCCTGGTCAAGATGGCAAAGTAGGGAGGAAGAACACACAAACTGGGAGAAGCTGCAGCAGTTTGCTTTTGTCTGGCTCTGCTGGGAAGGCCATGAATCCACATCTTCTTCTCTTTCTCCAGCGCCAGGTAATTGATTTCAAACTACTTTTCCACTTTAAACTCAGTTTGTAAGAACTCAGGGAAGTTGAGGACAAAGGGGTTAAGTGGCAGGAAGAGAGAGAAATCAATTAATATTAAAAGCAGCTGAAAAGTGGGAGAACAGAGAACTAATCAATACTATCCTCATCAAAGTGGGACATATTGGAGGGTACTTACAGGAATTCAAAGTGATGGTCATGACCTATACAACTTAGCTCCAGAAAACTGAAGGAAAATTTCATCTGAGAGGGTAGCATTCTTATTTGGGGTGCAATGTTCTCATTTTGCCCCTTTCCCCTTAGTTATCTCTCTGCTGGAAAGCTATTGCTGCCTAGAATCAGAGAGCTGGAAGAGACTCCAAGGGTCATCCAGTCCTACCCCATTCTGCCATGTAGGAATACGACATCGAAGCACTCCTGTTAGAGTTGAGGATGCTGATCTGGACTCACCCATGGTCTGACTCCACTTCTGATCTTCCTCCCAGCTTGCTTCTGGTCTACAACGAGGGCTAGTGCCTTTGGGGGAAAATAAAGACCAGGTGCCCTTCAATTGTGATGGAGAAGAGTCTGGGGCACATAGTAGCCCTTTAGCTATTTCCACACTACACTGTTATAGAGCTATTATTCCAGGGAGCCCTGGTGGCGCAGTGGTTAAATGCCAGTACTGCAAGCCACAACTTTGTGAGTTTGATTCTGCCGGGCTCCAAGGTTGACTCAGCCTACCGTCTTTCCATAGGTTGGTAAAATGAGTACCCAGCTTGTTGGGGGCATCTATAGAAATGTATCGAAATACATGCTATTTGTAAGTTGTTCGCCACCTCGATCCATATGGAGAGGTGGGATACAAATTAATAATAATAATAATAATAATAATAATAATAATAATAATAATATTCCATTTTCAACATCCTATGGAATCCTGGGGTTTACAGTTTAGGGAGGGGCCTCTCCCTATTCTTATGAAGATAGTGTATTTTTCCTCTTTCTTATGAGAAGACTCTGTATTTCTCCAGCTGCTTAAATTGATGTTCTGGGATCTCAGCTGGTGCCAAGGTGATCTTATATATTCTCTGGTCTGTGGTGTTGTGGGCATATCTTAGACTAATGTGTACACAGATGAGGTATGTAAATTTTAATGGTAATGTACACATCTCCTCCTCTGAGTTACTATTTTCAGGTACAGCTTTGTGCTCTCCTGGAGCAATGCAAAGTGCTCTTGTGCAGTTGTCAATATTCATGAAGGTTTGGAAAGCTTGATATAGGTTCCGTTGGGTGTGTTGACAGTGTGGAACTGTATGCAGTTGTGTGATTTTCCTCCCCTTTGAGTGAACCACTTGTCCAAAGAAATTAGACTTCTTAAAGGGAGCCGGACATCCCAATGCTGTCCTTGCAACCATGCTTCTGTATAAATTCGCACTCCCACGCTTGTGCTGCATCACCTTTCTCCTGAACACCAGCATTTGTACAAATGATGGTCTCTCTGCCGGGGCGTTTGCTTATTCTCTTATTGTGCAGCAGGGAAGAAGGCACACTCGCAGTTTCTGGAATCCCTGGCATTGAAAAAAAGAGTCATGAGCCAAGCCACGGTGCCGGCAACTGCAAGGCTGGCATCCTAAACGGCAAACCCCAGGATTCCATAGGATGTTGAAAGTGGAATCATAGCACTGGAACAGCCTAGTGCGGACGTGGCCTTATCGCGCGTCTGGGCCGAGTTGGGGCGACGTCCCCGGCCGGGGAGGAGCCGAGCCCGGAGACCGAGCGCCGTGGAGGGAGAGAGGGGGGCGGGGGGCGGCGAGGAGGCTCCGGGGGCCGCCGCGATCGCCCTCCCCTCGGCTTGACGCGGGAGGAAACGCAAGCCCCGCGCGGGTGGGTTGGATGGCGGGGCGTCGGCCGGGCAGAGCGCGGAGCGGAGCGGAGGCTGGGAGGAGAAAGCCCGCCGGCTGCGGGAGAGGCGCGCAGGCGATCGCCGGAGCGCAGGCAGCCTCCTCCTCCGGAGCGGCCGAGGGCGCCGGTCATCCGCGCCGGTCGCTAGTCGGAACTTTGGGGAACCCTGCAGGATCGGCGCTTTCCTTCCCACCGCTTTCCTTCCGCGAGGAGCCGCTTGCGTTTCCCCAGTCCGGTGAGTGAGGATGGAAACACGGGAGCGCGCGTGCGGGGGGAGCCGTGAGAACGGAGAGGGGCGCCGCCTGGTCTGGGGAGGATGGGATCTGTAGTGCAGCCTCGAGGGTGCGGGAAGGGGCGGGTTGAGGCGACTTGTTGCATTCAGCGAGAGAAAACTGCGACTTGGCTTCTCTGGAGGTCCTTAGGGTCGCCGGAACTCGTAAAGGACTCCGAGGGAGGCAAGTCTTGAGAGGCAGCGTAGTGCAGTGGTTAGAGCGTTGAACCACCACCCTGGAGAGCGGGGTTCGATTCCCCCACTTGGCCATGGAAACAGTGGGTGATCTTCGGCGCGTCACACACTCTCAGCCTCAGAAAACCCTTGGAGGCACACACCAACAAGGTGCTATGACGTTTGACCGCAGGAGGCACTGGAGGCTGGGGGAAGTTACTTTTTTACAAGTTCCAGACTCCACCAGCCAGTAATCATGCTGGCTTGGAGATTCTGAGAGCTGTTGTTGTTGTTGTTGTTGTTGTTGTTATGTGTTCTCTATAACTCTCTGGGAATTATAGCTGCCCCAGATTAACTTTTACAGCCTCTGATCTTTGGATTGGTTCTTAGGGGAAAGAAGTGCTACAGCATCAAAATCCCCTTCACTTTGGACAGTGAGTGCTTTACCTTAGTCCTCTTAGCACTGGGATGGGTGGCTATGGTCCTCCGGATGTTTGCAGAGTGGAACACCCATCATCCCTCACAGTTGGCTGCACCAGATAAGGCTGAGGGAGTTGCAGCTGGAAACCACCTTCCAGCCCACTTCTTTCCTAGCCCCTCCCAGCTTCTACTGTATATTACTGTGGCATCACCAGTGGAAGGGATACTTCGCAGAGTAGCAGAGGAAGGAGCACAGCTCTCTGCCCCCAAGGAGCTTACAAGGAAAATGTCTACAGTACAATGGTAAGCAGGGGTGGTTTCTGAAAAATAAAAGGATGGATTAGAATTTTTGGCCAGGGGCAAATCAAATGGACACCAGCAGGTGCCACTTCTTAGCCTCATGGATGTGAAATGCTTCTTCCCTTTGTGGGGGGACCTTTTTTTTCTCTAATTTAGGGACCAGGAACAGCTGGGTTCCCAGAAGAACAAATCTACAGAAGAGTAAACCTACCTATTTTTGGATCAGCGGGGAGTTGGGCTAGATGACTAAACTCTTACACTTCTCCGATTCTATCACCTTTGTTTAGAATCCATGCAAATGTGACAGGTAGATTTGGTTTTTTGGGGGGGGACTTGGCCTTAGGGGGAAAAACATTCACCTTGTTGTTGTTGTTTTTTGCTTTTCTTCCACTGTTCTGGATAAAAGTCTAACCTACCAAAAATGGGTGGTAATCATGGAGAGCAAGCATGAAGGGATCATGACATGATAGCCATTATGGACAAATTTCAATTTGTGGTGGATTAGTTGAGCTTCTAAATGGCTCTTTAGGGAACTAGATGTGTGTGTGTGTTTGTGATAGTTTATGCCATAGTATTCCAGGGCAGCAGCTGGTGTAGATGTCCCTCTAATTTCATAAGGTTCCTTAATTCTTTTCCATTTATGCAGGCAAGCAACGGTTTAGCATTCAGATCACCAGTGCATAGATCAGTAGGTTTTATTCCCTGCTCATTACTCTGGGGAACTCAAGTTATTAAAATGATGATAGAAATTCAGAGCTCTAAATGGGCTTCTTAAAAAGAGCTGCTCAGATTTTCTTTAGGGTGAAGATGGAATCTGAAATGTAAAAAAAAAATTTTTTTTAATGTGTTATCTGAATTCTTTATCTGCTCTCAACCTACCTGAGAGATCATGATCATTTTGCTCATTTGTCTGAATGGGGTAATTTGCAGATCTGGAGCTTATTTCCCAATTCCTCTTGGCCTATTAAAAAATATTTCCACTGCAATTGGAAATGCTTCATGTTCTTTGCTTCTGTTTCCTGTGCATCGATGCTCAAAAGTAAGCCCCAGTGTGCTCAAATCCAAGCATGTTTGCATAGGATTTCAGTTCTTTCATGTGTATTTAGGATTAGCACCACAGAATTCAATGGGGCTTACTTCCAAGTAAGTTGGTATGGGATTGCAGGTTGCTGTTTTAAGTGTGTTTACCAAAGAGTAAGCCCTGTTGAACACAGTGCATGGAATTGCTCAGTAAAAGAAAGAATAGCAAGAGGTTTTATCTTATACTCAGTAGGAGGGTGTAATTGTTAAGAGTGTTGGACTGGGACTTGGTAGAGCCATTTCCAGGTCCCCATTGAGTCATGAAATTCATTGGGTAGTCTTTGGCCAATTTTTATTTCTTTCTCAGACAGACTCTGAGGGCTGTGAAGATGATGTGTAATAGAGGTGAGCCATATGCACTGTCTAGAACTGATTGGAGGAAAGGCTGGATAGAAATGTAACTAAATTATGGAAATGTCCACACACAGAGACCTACACTTTTTCTTTTCCAACTTAAGCATGTTAATGTTGGGATTCTAAAACAGGTCACTCTAACCTGCTTTGTCCAAGTGATTTAGACTGCAGCTTCCATAATCCCCAGTTATTAGCTATACTGGTGGAGGCTGCTGCATTGTAATCCAAAGATCTGGAAGGATGCGAGCTGGGGATGGCCATTGTCAAACTAGCTTTCAGACTGGTATAGTCACACCTTGTTGTTATTTGCCATCAAGCTGGCAAATCAACTTATGGTGGTCTCTTTATGAATGAGAGATTCTGGGAGCCTCAGTCATCACTTGCCTTGCTTAGGTCTTGCAAGCTCAGAATTGTGCCTTCCTTGATTGAATCAACCTGTTTGTAACATCTCTCAACCTCAGAGTATTCTGTGATTCAAAGGCAACCCCCCTCTGAACAAACCTTGCTAAGAAAACCCTGTGATAGGGTCACCTTAGGATTGCTACAAGTCAGAAATGACTTGAAGGCACACAACAACAACAGATGTGATCTTCCTTTCGTCTTCCTGTCTTCTTCTTTACCAGTCTTTTCCACTGAGTTATGTTATCTCTTGTTATTTCCAAAGTTCAATAACCCCAGTTTAGTCATCCTCTCTTCTAGTGGGAATGAGAGTTCAGGCTTAGGACAATCCTATGAAAGAGATACCTCCATGATTCCCTTTCCATCAGAAGCCCTGCTGAGGTCCTTCAGACTCAGCATCATGGCTTCCATCCACATTTAATGTCCTCTTCTTCTTTTCTTACTGCCTGCCACTGTACTAAGGATTATTATCTTTTCTAACAAGTGACATTGGCTCATGATATGGCCATAGTTTACCAGCTTCACTTTGATCATTTTGGCTTTTAGGGAAACTTCAGGATTGATTTGCTCTCTTGGATCCATTTATTAGTCTTTTTGGTACTCCACGGTTTCTAGAAAACCCTCCTGTAATACCGCATTTCAAATGAGTCAGTCTCTTCCTGCCCACTTTCTTCATTGTCTAGCTTTCACAAGCATACATAGAAAGTGGAAATACCATGGCATGGATATTTCTGGGTTGCGTGTTTCAAAATACAGATAGACTAAACCGCATCACACTGTCTTAATGCAATTCAAGCTAATTCAGTTTGGGTGTATGCAAGAGGATGGGATCCTATAGGCCAGAGACAGGGAACTGCAGGCAGTCTGGAGCCTGATTTTCTGACCTTAGGATTCCCCAGCGACCATAAATGCTGCCCCCCACCAAAAGCCAAACAAAAACAAAACAGGAAGCAGATGTAAGTACGCTTCTGGTTTTGAAGAACAGGTAATTTTAAAACTCAAACAATACATGGCTTCTCTGCAACTTAGGCCATTTCTGCACTAGACTGTTATAGTGCTATTATTCCACTTTTGACATCTGATGGAATCTTGGGGTTTGCAGTTTACGGAGGGGCTTCAAAGGGGTTCACAGCAGCCCTAGAGCCACACTTTGTCCACCCCTGCTGTAGGCAGACACATCTTTAGTAAATTTGATTCCATTCCAGTAAGGCCTGGCCAACCATGTGTGTGAATGCAGTTAGTGTGGCTTTCATCTTCTCCAAATTAACCACGACAAAACATGCATCCTGAAGTCAATGCTGTGATTGTCTGATGACTTTTTAATGTAAAGCTTTGATGTCTACTGAGTAATTTTCTCAATCAGGTTGAATCAAAGAAATGTCTTTATTTTTTAAAAAATTAAAGTCTTCTAAGTTGGGGGAGGAAAAGGAAATACAAAGCGTTTTTTCCCCCCTGTGTTTATGAAGATAGTGTATTTTTACTCTTTCTTATGAGAAAACTCTGCATTTCTCCAGCTGATTTAATTGATGTTTTGGGATCTCAGCTAGTGTCAGGGTGATCTCATATATTCTCTGGTCTTTGGTATTGTGGGCATGTCTAAGAATAATGCATACACATATGATGCATGTAAATTCTAATGGTAATGTATACATCACCTTCCCTGAGTTACTATTTTCAGGTACAGGTTTGTACTCCCCTGGAGCAATGCAAAATCATCTTGCGCACTTGTCAAAATTCATGAAGGTTCAGGAAGCTTTATATAGGTTACCTTGGGTGCGTTGACAGTGTGGAACTGTATGCAGTTGTGTGTTTTTCCTCCCTTTCGAGTGGACCACTTGTCCAAAGAAATTAGACTTCTTAAAGTAAGCTCAACATCTCTCGATCCCAGTGATGTTCTTGCAGTTATGCTTCTGTAATGTGAATTGGCACTTATACGGCATTTCTCCTGAATACCAGCATTTGTACAAGTGATGGTCTATCTGCCAGAGTGTTTATTCTCCCATTGTGCAACAGGGAAGGCACAGTAGTGGTTTCTGCAATCCCCATGTGCTGAAGACGCTGAAAAAAGTTATGGGCCATTGAAGAATGTGGGCAACTGCAAGGTTGGAATACAGTTTAGTTGCTGATTAGAGTAGATGTGTGCAATCAGGTGTCAACACATAGGTAAGTCCCAATGATTCCATGGTTCTACTCTGGTGAGGATTAGTAGCAGGGTTTAGGCCCACAGGGAATAGTTACGCTTGTGAAATGCTACTTACAGAGCCCTGGAATGAATTTGTCTGTTGCACAACAGCCCCAAAAGTACAAGTTCCTGTGTAAGGGAACTACCCTGTGTCAGTGACATCAACAGGATTTTGACCATTGTGATTGTAACATATACAGAGGTAAAGAGAGGAAAAAAGGAGGAAATACTGTATGTATATGAGTGGTGTGTTAAATAATGGGTATACTATTATGGTAGGTGTGTATAACTTTTTGTTTTGTAAGATATTTTACATTAATAAACTGATATATACAGAGGTAAGGCCACTCTTTTGGTGGTGTGACTAAGGGCTTCTCCACACTACAGTGTTATAGAACATTTCCGCATGACACTCTTATAGCACAATGATTCCACTTTCAACCTCCTATGGAATCCTGGGGTTTGCAGTTCTGGGAGGGGCCGGCCGGCCCCTCCCAGAACTGCAAACCCCAGGATTCCATAGGAGGTTGAAAATGGAATCATCGTGCTATAAGAGTGTTGTGCAGAAATGGCCATAGTGTTATTATTCCACTTTCAACATCCTGGAGTTCTGGGGTTTGCAATTTAGAAAGGGGCATTTAGAATTCTCAGCCTGAGAGCTCTTTGATCTCAGGAAACTATAAACTCCAGAATCCCACAGGATGTTGAAAGTGGAGTAATAGCACTATAACAGTGTAGTACAAAAAGGCCCTCATTGTTTTAGTTACGTTAATAGTTATGAACACTTACTTAGGTGACTGATACCAAGAGGAATCCAACCCATATGCTTTTGAGGTTGTGTTTTGAGTCTGCATTGAGAGAGAGGATATAAAATTCCAGCCAGGAAATATATCTTATCTCCTTTCTCCCCTCCCTCAAAACCTATCTGTTTTGTTTTCCCCTGCACCATGGCTATTTTGCAGATGATGGAGAGCAGGATGGGATAACAAAGCAACCAGCTGTATACTTGTAGCTTGACACACAATAGTCCCGTCATCCTCCAGGATGAGGTCTCCCTGGCTGTGTTAGAGGAGGCAGCATGACATGTGAGCTTTAAGGGAGTTGAAGGTTGTTGGTCACGGGAGCTGTTGAATTCTTCCCCGCTACAAGCACCACAAGGAGACATATGCCAGTGTTACACTGATGGATGTCACTAACAAGGTACCATGGTAAGTGTTCTAGAAATTGAGGACAGGTATATCACATTCTCTCAGCCTCAGGGGAAGGCAAAAGGAAAGTCCTTCCGAATAAATCTTGATAGGTTCACCTTAGGGTTGCTACAACTTGTATCTGACTTGAAGGCACACAACAATAACAAATTTTTCATTTAACAAAGTAGAAGCATTCGTAGACATTATTCCAATTAACAGAAATTTGGTACCTGAGGCAGACATCACATGGAAAGAATGGAGATAGGTCCTACACCACAAAAAAGAGAAGAAGAGCAGTTCAACATGTTTCAGTGAACTTTTAACCAAAACTTAACAATATGCGCACATATGAAATGAAACGACAAGGTCTGGTAATCCTTGTATATGTAACTTTTTTTTAAAGCTTCTAGTGATCCCCTGAAAGCTTCTCACAAACTGGATCCAGGGGTGACTTTTTCTTTCCCCAGCCTCTACTTTTCTTATGATTTCCTATTTGTTGGCCAGAGTTATAGATATAACGGTAGCTGGTGAGGCAGGCTTAACTGCTCCAGCCTTTTCTCTCTGTTTTGCTGTTTGTGCTGAATTCTGTCAGCAGCGGCTCTTTACCTGGACAGCAGGCACATATGGCTACACTAGGATTAGAATCACAGTCTTTCCCACCTCAGGCTTTGTGTGTTACATTGTCCACTGCAGAGTTGCTTCAGCGTCCCAATATTCAAAGTCTGTATTGCTCTTTCTTCACCACTCTCCAAATGCTGATGCTACTAAAAATACTTCCAGCTGAACAGAGGATAAGAAGGAAGGGTGGTGCTAAGTGAGCATAAAAAGACCTTATACAAAGAAGCTCCACTCTCAGAGGCATTGTTAATGGAAGTATGCCTGTATCTAAGTTTTTTTTATTTGGTAGTATACTGATGGCATCTGATAAGCACCTGATGGGGCTGATAAGCCTCCCTCTCTTTCTATAACTCAGAGACAGATGAGAGGACTGTGATGTTGGAGCAATAGTTGACATTCTGTTGGCACTTCCTGTCCATCCTCCAGTTGTAGGATCCTTGGCTGGAGCTTGTTAAAATGGCTTCTTTGGACTACAGTCCATGGCCATGGATGGCAAATGACAGCAGTAACAATAACACCTATCCAACATGACAGTGTTGGATGGGGTATCCTGGGAGTTGTTGTCCACCAAAGTGACTTTTCCAAACTCTGTCTTTTGCTCACCAATCTGTTCTACCCTCGTAGTAATAATAGTCATGCTGCTGCTGATAATGATAGTTTCTTACCTGCCTTTCCCATGGGGAAGAACAGCAGATTAAAATACAGCAACAGATTGGACACATGACACCATTAAAAACACATCAGACATAGGAACCAAGTTTTGAATCCCCACTTGGCCATGGAAACTCACTGGGGGATCTTAGGCAAATCACATTCTCTCAGCCGCAGAGGGAGGCAAGAGCAACCCGTCTGAACAAATTCTGTCAAGAAAACCCTGTAATAGGTTTGCTTTAGGATTGCTGTAAAGACAGAAATGATTTGAAGGCACAGAAGAGGAGCAAAAGGAGCAAATAAAACCAATGCATATTAAAAGCAATCAATTCATTGGTTTAAACTCATGCTTTAAAAATCATCTGATTAGGTCTACTGGAAGAGATTGGTCTTCATTGCTGTTTTGAACCCAGGCGTCCCATCCAGCTGATGACTGTCCTCTGGCAAATCATTCCATAGTCTGGGGATGGCTGAAAACAAAAGTGACAACTGAGTAACAGTTGTCAGCCTAGTTTGACTGATTGAGGTTAAATGTTCTCCAGAGGACCTGAGTGTACAGGGAGTGTATGGAAGAAGATGATCCTGTACATAACCTTAACCCAAACCGTGTAATCTGTTGTATTTAAAGTTAACGACCAGCACTTTTTACCTTGTCTAAAAACTTATTGGCAGCTAGTGGAGTGATTTTAACATTGGGATAATATGGTCACTCCCAGATGTGCTGGTAGCCAATCTGCCTGACATGTTCTGAACTAATTGAAATTTCTGGACTTGATATGGTGATAGGAAGGGGCATAACTGGTGGAACAGCCAAAGCTGATAGGAAGCACTCCTGGCCATCACGTCTATCTGGGTTGTAATTTGGAGTAACGGATCCAGAATCAGACTCAAGCTGTGAACACAGTCTTTCAGGGGGAGTGCTACCCCATCCGGGACTGGTTAACACCCCTGCAAATTTAGGAGAAGACCTGTGGAAAGAGCTGGGCATGTTCAGCTTGGTGACGAGAAGGTTGAGGGGGCGACATGATTGCAGTCTTTAAAAACTTCAAGGACTGTCACAGAGAGGGGGATGCAGGCCAGTTTTCTGCTGTCCCAGAGGGTAGATCTAGGTCTAATGGTTTGAAGTTACAGGAGAGTAGATTTTGATTGAACATTAGAAGGAACTTCTTGAGAGTAAGAATGGTTTAGCAATGGAACCAAGGTCTCTTTCTCTGGATGTCTTCAGAAACATGGTAAACAGCTACCTGTTGGGAATGCTCTAGCTCAGTGATTCCTCAAACAATATTCCTCAGGTTGTTTTGGACTTTGACTCACAGAAGTCCAAGGTACCTTGGCCAAAGATAATTAATTCCAGGCATTGAAGTCCAAAACACCTGGAAGACCAGAGTTTGGGAAACACTGCTCTAGCTAGAGGTCCTGCATTGAGAAGAAACTTAGATGTGATGGCCCGTGGGGCCCCTTCCAACTTTATGATTCTGTGATCTTGCCTAGATGCCACTTCAGTTTGTTTTCCCTGACCCATTAAATCCTCCAGGTTTTCAGAATGAAAGTAGTTTGTTATTCAAAACGAATAGCTGCTGCTCAGGGTTTTGGATGAATTAAAAAAAAATGGTTCAGAACAACTGAAAAAATAGGAGCTGCTGAAATCTGTCAGCCTTGGAAGTTGGTTAGTACCATCTTGAAAGGGGAGCTGCCACTTTTGGTTTGATTCGATTATGAAAACTGGTGAGCTCTGGGACTGGAGATCCCAATGAAATAAATTAATATGTTATAAATTAATATGTTTTCATCTCAAAGGTTTATAGTGGCTGTTGCATATTTATGTAACATGGGACTGGCCTTCAGATTTTGTTCAGTTCATTGGCAAACCCTCCACTGAATTATATACATTCTTTTGCTGCCTGTTTTTATGATCTGTATGAGTACATATTTCAAAATGTGTTCATTAGACATTAAGACTTATAGTGTAGAAATCTTAACAGCCTGTTTTTATGATCTGTGTGAGTACATATTTCAAAATGCATTCATTAGACACTAAGGCCCTTTTCGCATTAAGGCTTCTAGCGCAAGCGGGGGAGGGTGGCTCGCGCAAGAAGCCTTCTCCGGGAGGCTGCCGTTTCCCCCTCCTTCCTTCCACAGGTGAAGGAACGAGCGGGGAAGCGGCAGCCTCCCGGAGGCGGCGGTGGCTCGCTCGTCCGCCCCCCGTGAAGCAGAAGGCTGCCGCATCCGCCCTCCCCCACAAAGCAGGAGGTGTCGCGTCCGTCCCCCCCACACGCGAAGCAGGAGGCTGTCGCGTCTGTCACGCTAGCTCCCCGCCCCGCCCCTTCCTTCCGCAGGGACGGAGGGAAGGAAGCGCAACCTGGCCGCCTCCCCGACGCTCCGCACAGGAGGTAAGTGTGTGTGGGCGCCGGGAGCGCTGCGTGAGCGCGGGTGATTTTCACTTTGAAGCGAAAATCAAAAAATACGCGCTCGCGCAGCATCAGCCCCGTGAGAGCGGCGGAAGTGGAAGTGCGTCGTGCAGAGCGACGCTCCCACTCCCGCGAGGCTCACGGGGCTGTCGCGCGACAGAAAGCCCGTGCGAAAAGGGCCTAAGACTTATAGTGCAGAAATCTTAATCTCTGTATAACAGCCAACATTTCTTGAAAGAAGAATACAGTTATTTCACTGGTTTTAGAGAAGAAGGAATCTGAGGAGAGCGTCCCTCAAAGGATCACACAGTATTCTCACTGTCTCTCTGAGAAAGAATTCAGTTATTTTTGTTTCTGTGAAGGCAAAAGTTGTGAGGGAGGGTAATATTAGCTCCTTTTGAGTCCCATATGGTCTTGAAATCAACAAAAAGCCCTGATTTTGCTAACTGACTTAAAAACGAAAAGGACTAACACTTGGCAGAAGGTTGAACTGTCCTGGGAGAACATTGTAATGAGTTTCTTTGTTCCTTGTTGGACAGTTCTTTAAGGAACCTTGAGCCACTATGTAGGGATGTGCTTTTTTAAAAAAACAAAAACAAAATAAAGACAGAATTTGAAAAAACGGCATTTTTGGGTCTACAACATGAAGCTTCCCAACAAGTATTGCTACCAGTTGGCTAGGGGGATTCTGGCAGTTGTAGCCCCCCAAAATAATTGGCTGGCTCATGGTTGCTGATGGACGCCATGTTAGTGGGCTGGTGAATTCACTCCACATTTGAAAGGAGTTCTTCACACAGTTGATTCACCACATTGGGTAGCTCCTTTAAAGTTTGGACTAAAATCCAGAATAGATTCAGTGTCATATCAAGATGCAAACCCTTAGCTTCTGCTCATGCCAGGTGATGCAGTACCTTGGAGAGTTCCATAATCTGATTTCCTAATAGGGTTCAGCACTTTGGAGACCTCCCTTAAAACTTAAGCCCTTTCCACATGGGGTTAAAAAAATGGTGTAGATCGACCTCCATGGAGGTCATCTACACCATTACACGAATTGGGGTGAATTACTCTTGAGTAAATCCACACGCCAATCCGCGGTCGAGCGCCCGCAAGTGGCGCCACCACATGCTTTTGAAAAAACACATTTTATGTGGTTTTTCAAAGGCACAGGGCGTCTGGCCCCGCACAGCCCTGTCACAGCGCCTGTATGGATTTACAGACGCGCGAAAGGGTGTCCCTGCAGATCGGGCAGGGGGCGGGATTTCTGACTGGCGAGCTTCTCCGATTGGTGGAGAGGCTCCACCAGTCAAAATCCGCCATTTTGAGCGGTGCCAGGAGCCAAGGACGCCGCGGGATGCTGTTCTGTGTAGAGTGGCGATATGCTCTGCTCCGCGCGGTGACGGAACGGGGTAAGCCCATGTTTTAGCGTGGCTTTCCCCGTTTCCCCGCCCGCGTGTGAGAAGGGCCATAGATGCTGACATAGAAGCCCCCAGCTACCACTGCCTTCACCATTTGGCTTTGCATACTGACACTGAGTGAAGCCCCTGTCCTTAATGGCTATTAGCATAATTAGCATTAATAGTGACACATCGGGGATGGATCATTTTTCCTGCCAGGGCTCTGCATTGATCAGTTCAGAATCTGCATTTCTATTTCAGGTTGCTTTGTTATAATAGTGACATAGGCATCTGGCGCCTGCAGGATTCCGTGCCATCATGGGTTACTTCTGGCAATGCAGCTAGACTGGATGCCAGCAAAGGTGAATCACATCTTTCTTTCCTTTTATTCTCATGTTGTTAATCTTGCTGGCTTTTGTGATCAGCGCTCCAGTGCAAAATGGAAGTTCAAGAGCCAGCTGTGCGTAGGAATGAGAAAGAAATGGGGCCCAGCTGATTTTCAGATGAGTTTATCCAGAAGACTGCAAAGCTCTTAAAAAAACCTACAGACCCATCTTTGACTTTCTCGACATGGGGATGGGGGAAAGCAGGGGTGTTAAAAGCTAGAAAGAGGGGAAAGGATCTGTTTGGAATTCTATGTAACTAAATGTGTATTTGTACAAAACACAGATTATAATGCTTTATTAAATCAGAACAAAAATACAACAAAAATGTATACATTAAAAAAGTGTATTACAGGAAAAGCATGTGCCAAAATAAGACATAAATCTCCATGCTGGGAGGAAAGAAAAACAAAGTCTTGCAATCAGTATCAAAAAAGGGACAAGAAGAAAAGGCAGCTGGGATTTGAAGAAAAGAAACAAAACTGAGATGGAGAGATTTTCACATTCGTAGGTCTGCAACATGTACCTCGAAAAGAACAGTCCCGCTGTTCACATTTTGGTTACTGGGGTTTATCTCCATGGTACTGCAGCACTTTTTAAAGCTTGTATAGTTTGTCTGGAAGGCCGTTGACAAATGCCAGGGAAAATAAGGTCGTCTCCATCTATTGCTGTTCCTGTACAGTGTCATAAAATATGAATTCAAATGTTAAGGGTGGGCAGCTGCAGCATTTCTGGGGAGCTGGTGTTCTCTGCCTTTCAGATTCTGTGCAGGCCACAACTGCCCCAAATGCCTCCAAGATGGATTCAGCAAATGCCTGAAAGTCCATTCCTAGATTTGAAAAATATATATTTTTTTAAATAGTCCAGAGCCAGCACGGTACAGGGATTTGGGTGTTAGATTACGGTAGCACTCTGGAAGACCGGGACTGGAATCCTCTCTCTACTGTGAAAATCCACTCATTGGTCTTGGGCAAATCACACTCAGACAAAGGCAAAGGCAAAGACAAACCCCTCTGAACAAATCTTGCCAGGAAAATCCCATGATAGGTTCACCTTACAGTCACCATAATCAAAACTGCACCTATGTTCCCACTTGGGGGCAACACTGTGGAATTTTTTTTTTTTTGCAGAGGTGTGTGGTGGGGATGTATGGCCCTATCTGGACTCCTGGGGCCAACAGTGGCCCACTCCTGCTTTAATGTATTTGCAGATAGAAGATAATGCATGCAGAGTGCCTGAATCACAGAATCATAGAGTCGGTAGGAACTCTGAGGCCATTTCCGCACTAGCCTGTTATAGCACGATGATTCCACTTTCAACATCCTCTGGAATTCTGGGGTCTGCAATTTCAGGAGGGGCCGGATGGCTAGCTCCCCCCAACTGCAAACCCTAGGATTCCAGAGGATGTTGAAAGTGGAATCATCGTGCCAGAACAGGCTAGTGCGGAAATGGCCAGCGTTTCATTTGTGCCAACCTCCTGCGAGTGCAGGAATCCTCATCTGAAACATCCCTGACAAATGGCTATCTCATATATGCCTTGAAAACTTGAAAAGGAGAGTTCACCACTATACCCTCCAACTGTTCTGATTTGGCAGGAACCATCCCAACGAATCCTCTCTCACCCTGCTTTTTCAGCTTCTTTTAAAATGCCTCAGTTTTCCTTGCCTTCTTCTACTTTCCTCCTTGGTTCTCTGGTTACTTCCGTTCAAAGTGCAAAAGTAGTTTGGATTCCAATAACTCAGGAGGGGAGAGGTGACAGGAGGAGATGGAATTTGGCCCATCCCAGGAGACTCAGGGCTTTTCCGCACTATGCTGTTATAGTGCTATTATTCCACTTTCAACATCCAATGGAATCCTGGGGTTTGCAGTTTAGGGAGAGGCCTTCAGAATTCTCAGCCAGAGAGCTCGTTGGCCTCAGTAAACTACAAACTCCAGAATTCCATAAGAGGTTGAAAATGGAATGATAGCACTATAATAGGATAGTGCGGAAAGACCTTCAGACAAAAGCAAACCTCTCTCCTAGCCTGTGAGCTCTTTCATGTCTCTCCTAGCCTTCCACATTCTTCCAGTCTCTCCTAGCTTGTGTGTTCTTCATGTTAATAGGTTTTTTTTTGTCGTCTTGACCAAACTTTCATGTTGCTTAGCCACATCTGTCCTGCTTTTCACCAGCCAAATGTTGGAGGCCGTGTTTCTGAGGCAAAGTATTTTACTGCCAAAACACATACCATCAAGATGTTATTTTTAATCAGTGGTGCCATTAAAAAAAAAAAAAATCTCATTTTTATTTCCCAGTACTGGGGCTAGTAGTTATTGAATAGAATGACTATGTTTTGTAAAACATTTTGTTCTAACAGCTAATTAAGTGGTATGCTTCTCTTTTTTTTTAAAAAAAAAATATTTTTTCTAGAATGCAAAGACTTGGGGAAAAATATATGTGTATATTTGAATGTTGATGATCTGTTCAAGGACATATTGAGTGCTTATTCTGATGCATATGCATTATGGTGCTAAACAAAACAGAGTTTGAACAATATCCAGCTTTGATATAAAGCTGCAAAAGAGTACTTTCTTTCATTCATAGCTTCTTGCCTATTCAACTAAATGTTGCGGCAGGATCAACATATTGGCGAGGGGATCAGGTGGGTTGGAACTGGGAAAATTCATGTTATATTCTACGACACAGCATATAGTTTAGTTCACCACTTTTCTTTGTATTTACACAGCTATGATTACAACAAGCAAAAAACGGTATAGCTAAGATTTAACTAACAAAATGAATTTCAGCAAGGAGAAGTAGAAGGTCCTACTATAAGGGCAGAAAAAATGACATTCACAGAAAGAAGAGAGGAGACAGCTGTCTTGACCACAGTACATGTGAAAAGGGTATAGGTGTCTTAGTGGACCACAAGCTGAACAGGTAAAAAAGACAAAGCAATTCTGGACTGCATCAACAGGAGTATAGTGTCTAGGTCAAGGGAAGCGATTGTACCACTCTTTTCTGCTTTGGTCAGACTCCATCTGGAATACAGTGTCCATTTATGGGCACCACAGTCCATGAAGGATATTGACAAACTGGAACTTGTCCAAAGGAGGGTGACCAAAATGACTGAAGGCCTGGGAACCATAATGTTTTTTTATTATTATTATTATTATTATTATTATTATTATTATTATTATTATTATTATTATTAAAATCAGTCAATGTTTCCAAGTATACTTTCTAATACAACATATTTGATTTTCAATTGCATAAAATATAATACAATTATATGACAAAGTCCCCCATGATATTCTTGCAAAGAAGCTAGTAAAATGTGGGCTGGACAGGGCTACTGTTAGTTGGATTTGTAATTGGTTGACCGACTGAACCCAAAGGGTGATCACGAATGGCTGCTTTTCATCCTGGAGAGAAGTGACTAGCGGGGTGCCGCAGGGTTCTGTCCTGGGCCCAGTGCTGTTCAATATTTTTATCAACGACTTGGATGAAGGAATAGAGGGCATGCTCATCAAATTTGCAGATGATACCAAATTGGGAGGGGTTGCTAATACGCCAGAGGACAGGATCAAAATTCAAAATGACCTGGATAGAGTGGAGAGCTGGGCCAAGGCGAACAAAATGAAATTCAACAGAGAGAAGTGTAAGGTCCTACACTTAGGTAGAAAAAATGGAATACAGAAATATAGGATGAGGGACCCGTGGCTGGATAGCAGTACGTGTGAAAGGGATCTAGGAGTCTTCATAGACCACAAGCTGAACATGAGTCAGCAGTGTGATGCGGCAGCCAAGAAAGCCAATGCAATTCTCGGCTGCATCAATAGGAGTATGGTGTCTAGATCAAAGGAGGTACTGGTACCACTCTACTCTGCTTTGGTTAGACCCCATCTTGAATACTGTGTCCAGTTCTGGGCACCCCAATTCAAGAGGGATATTGACAAGCTGGAGCAAGTCCAGAGGAGGGCGACCAAAATGGTGAGAGGCCTGGAAGCCATGCCCTATGAGGATAGACTTAGAGAGCTGGGTATGTTTAGTCTGCAGAAGAGAAGGTTAAAAGGGGACATGATAGACATGTTTAAATATTTGAAGGGATGCCACGTAGAGGAAGGAGAGGGCTTGTTTTCTGCTGCTCCAGAGACCAGGACAAGGAGCAATTGATTCAAGCTGCAGGAAAGGAGATTCCACCTGAACCTCAGGAGGAACTTCCTGACAGTCAGAGCTATCCAGCAGTGGAATGTGCTTCCTCGGAGTGTAGTGGAGGCTCCTTCCTTGGAGGTTTTAAGCAGAGGCTTGATGGCCATCTGTCGGGATTGCTTTGAGGGTGTTCCTGCATGGCAGGGGGTTGGACTGGATGGCCTGTGTGGTCTCTTCCAACTCTAGATTTCTATGATTCTATGATTCTAATACAATACAATTCTTTTTTTAAATTACTTTTCTCATGCTAATGTGATATGATAAGGCTCTAGTATATCTTTACTAAGATTAAATAATTTAGTCTTTGTTTCTTTAAACAATCCTTAATTACATTTCACAGTACGTATTTCCCACTTCCCACACACTCTTGTTTGGATGCGTTACTTTATAAGTTTCCTCTTTTATTGTCTTATTCTTGATGACTTGCCCGTGTCTTATGCAATATTTATCATTCACCCATTTCTATCTTACAATTCTCTTACAATAACATTTTTCCCCAACCTTGTTTAACATTGTAATGCCCAATTTTGTTTCATGTAATTTTTAATTGGTGCCATTTCTCTTTCATTCTTCCCCTGCAACTCACCCCTCATTGTGAACGTTAGATCATCTAATGACACAAGTTCCATCAATTTGAACATCCACTCCTCTATTTCAGGGGTGTCATTATTTTTCCAGTACTTAGCATATATTATTCTCGCTGCTGTTATCATGTAAAGTATTGGTCTCCAATACCTCACTGATTCTTTAGGAACCATGAAGTTTTATGAGGAGTGGCTTAGGGAACTGGATCTGTTTAACCTAGAGAAGGTTAACAGGCAACTTGGTGGCTATATTTAAATATTTGAACAGATGCCATATGGGGGATGGAGCAAGTCTGTTTTCTGCTGCTCCAGAGACTAGGACATGGAACAATGGTTTCAATCTTCAGGAAAAGAGATTCCATCTAAACATTAGGAAGAATTACCTGATAATAAGAGCAGTTCAACAGTGGAACACACTGCTTTGGAATTGAGTCTCCTTCTTTGGAGGTTTTTAAACAGAGGGTGGATGGCCCTCTGTCGGGAATGCTTTGATGGTATATTCCTGCATGGCAGGGGGTTAGACTTGATGAAGTTTGTGGTCTCTTCCAACTCTACGATTCTATGATCTAATTGTCTACCCCTACAGAAGATTGTTGCAATCTCAATCAAAATCCCCTGTGACTATTATTAACTGTTTTCTTTTCTTTTTTTTTAAAGTGACACAATAACAGATTTAGTGTAATGAGTAGCTCAACTCTTCAGTTATCACAAATTGCACATCTGGGGCAACCCCCACTCCACTCTTGCAGTCATTCTTCTCTCTGTTTTCTTTGCTGATGTGTGGCCAACCTTGCTTATGCCCAGCTTCGTAATATTCCTGTTTTTGCTATTCCACACATATTTTCTGGCTTCTCCCTACACAAGCTGTTCCATTGGTAGCCTCTCTGATCTGGATATGACAACACATCAGCTTAAAGAGCTTGATTTAATTCTGGTTGAAGTGAACATATGATGAATGAAACATGCCAAAGAACAACTTGAGCAATGAAACTTTGAACGCACTGACAAGACGACCTCAGATCTGAGCCGCCGTGAAATATTTCCTAAAAAAACCTCCAGAATAGTGAATTATAGAATCATAGAATCAGAAGAGACCATAGGGGCCATCGAGTCCAATCCCCTTCTATGCAGAAACACCCATCAAAGCATTCCAAATAGATGGCCATCCAGCCTCTGCTTAAAAAACCTCCAAAGAAGGAGACTCCACCACACTTTGAGGCAGCATATTCCACTGCTGGACAGCAATGACCATCAGAAAGTTCTTCCTGAGGTTCAAGCGGAATCTACTTTCCTGCTGCTTGAATCCATTGTTCCTTGTCCTAGTCTCTGGAGTGGTAGAGAACAAGCCCACTTCCTCCTCAACATGACATCCCTTCTAATATTTAAACATGGCTATCATGTCCCCTTTTAACCTTCTCTTCTGCAGACTAAACATACCCAGTTCCCTAAGACACTCTTCATAGGGCATGGCTTCCAGACCCTTCACCACTTTGGTTGCCCTCCTCTGGACACGTTCCAGCTTGTCAATATCCTTCTTGAATTGAAGTGCCCAGAACTGGACACAGTATTCCAAATGAGGCCTAACCAATGTAGAATAGAGTGGTACCATTACCTCCCTTGATCTGGACACCATACTCCCATTGATGCAACCAAGAATCCCGTTGGCTTTCTTGGCTGCCGCATCACACTGCTGACTTATGTTCAGCTTGTGATCTACCAAGACTCCTAGATCACTTTCACATGTACTGCTATCCAGCCATGTGTCCCCTATCCTGTATTTGTGCATTCCATGTTTTCTGCCTAAGTGTAGGACCTTACATTTCTCTCTGTTGAAATTCATTTTATTAGCTTTGGCCCAGCGATCCAATCTGTCAAGGTCTTTTTGAAATTTGATCCTGTCCTCTGGTGTATTAGCAACCCCTCCCAATTTGGTATCATCTGCAAATTTGATGAGCATGCCCTCCACTCCTTCATCTAAGTCATTGATGAAGATGTTGAATAGTAAGCCCAGTGGTTGCTTCAAAACATGATGAAGCCGACTAATTGAACAAATATAGATACTTTAAATCTTCTGCTCCAAGAAAACCGAGAAGGCAAGATTCTTAAGAAATTAAAAGAAATCTAGATCAATTGTGAGAGAGAAGCTTTTGAAGATTCTCAGTAGATTTATGTATCTTCTGTGAGTAATAAACAAGAAGGATCCACACAGGCATGCTAAATATTTACTGGTTTAACACAATGGTGTGGTTTAAATAGTGATGTGAAAACCTCAGTCTAAACTTTATTGAGTATCTCCAAAGCAATGTGCATATTTTTCCTGCCTGTCTTTGGTGTTGATTGCAGGACTATGTGTTTCCAGCCAATGCTGCATTTTGTGAAATTTTATCTTCACATGTTTGCTAATCTGCATATGCAGTTTTCCTTATCTAAGGACATTTCTGCACTAGCCTGTTATAGCACGATGATTGCACTTTCAACATCCCGAAACTGCAAACCCCAGGATTCCAGAGGAGGTTGAAAGTGGAATCATCGCGCTATAACAGGCTCGTGCGGAAATGGCCTAAGTGATCAAAAGGAGTTTCTGCATGCACCTTTCAGTTATGTGCATTTGAAAAAGATGCAGCTAATTCTGAGTAAAAAAGAAAGCAGGAATCTTGTGAATCCTTGAAGGCTCCTAATTGATGCATATACCTGAAGAAGACTGGAGTCTGCAAATGCTTCTGTTGAAGTAGATGAAATGTCTTAATGAAAAGTCCCACAAGACTCTTTCTTTCTTTTTTATACTGAAATAGATGTGCATGACAAATCTCTCAGAAAATCATCTCATTTTGTGCATACCTTTTTTTTTTTGGAAAAGCTTTGTAAGCCTCTCAGATCTGCAGATGCTTAAAGCAAGCTGCACCTTTTGATACAGTGAATCTCAGGAGGTGTGAAAATGCTCCTCTCATGGACACAATCAAATCCAGCAAAACTTCTTTCTATCCCCCGGTTTAAAGTATTTCCTCTTTTTGTAACATTTCAGGTCCTTAGAAAGCCTTTAATTATTCTGGTAAGAAATCCTGAGAAAATATTCTTTCTGTTCACACAATTTGCAGAGTTAAGTTGAGATTTAAAATACAAAGTAGTTGAAGGTTAGCCAGAAGACGGAGTACTAGCAAATCAAGGCAGACAGAGTTGCTGAGAGCTTGATCAAATGTGTATCAACCTTGGTAATAAAATACTTTTTGGAATCTTTTTTAATTTATTTATTTGTATCCCGCCTCTCCATATAGATCGAGGCGGCGAACAACGTACAAATAGCATGTATTTCGAAACATTTCTATTACAAGCCCCCAACAAGCTGGGTACTCATTTTACTGACCTGCGAAAGGATGGAAGGCTGAGTCAACCTTGGAGCCTGGCAGGATTGAACTCACAACCTCGTGGCTTGCAGTACTGGCATTTAACCACTGCGCCACCAAAATCTTCCAGTCAATTTAATTGGTGGCCATGTGACTGGGGAATTCTGGGATTTGCAGTCTCTTCCCCCCAATTCTCTTGGTGTGCTTGTGTTGGGTTCTTTTGGGATTAATATTGTTGAATGAAAATAGATCCTCTAGAGTGGTCATTCTTTTGTGGAGAGATTTACAAATAAGACGATAAGCAACACTGAAGTGGTAAAATGTGAGATGTCAACTGCTGAACCTATTGCTCAAATTCCTCAGTAAAAAGAAAAAGTTGTGGGCCAGGATCCCACTTCATATTTGATTGGTGCAAATCTCTGCATTGCATATTAAATAAAATACCAAATAATCCTTCTATTGAAAAGCAGCATTGCACAATTGTCCAATATAACACTGTGAATGCACAACAAAATCCATAGGCACATCCATGTCCTATGTCCAAATGTGCCCTCGTGCAATGCACACCCATGCTCATTTGCCATGTGTGCAATTGTGTAGATAAGGAATGCATTCATATGTGTGTGGAAAGGGCAGTAAATCTGCTCTGCATTGCAGTTAGAACTTTAAAAGAACTCTCCAAGGTGCTGGACGTATTTCGGAAAAGGTCTTTGATAGTTCCATAAAAGTTTGGAGGAAAACCCAGAGTGGATTACCTGCCCCACTATCACAGAAACCACTGGCGAATCCTGCGTACAAGCAAGCAATAAGTGTGTTATATTTGACAGTTTTAATTTTAGGAGGAAACAGAAATTGTGGGGATGGAGAAAGAGAGATGGTTTAAGGCCGAAATCCTGTTATTACAACACTAGTGTGTGCATTTTTTGAAGTGCTGCAGAATGAACGTGGACAGGTATTAGTGTCCTCAGGGTGACACCATCAATGTGAGGAAAGAGGAAGAAAGTGTGCTGCCTTCCTCTCCCCCACCCCCGATTCCCTTACCTTTTTCCTTGGTGCAGGTTTTCAGTACCGGGGCCAGAGACAAGGGAGTGGGAAGGGGGAGCTCTGGAGAGGGGAAGAAAGCAGCACGGTGCCTCTCACGCCATTCCTTTACCTTTTGCCTCAGTGTGCATTCCCAGCACTGGGCCAGAGGCAAGGGAATGGGAGGAGGGAGCTCCAGAGGGCAGAAAGAAAGCACACATGTGCCTTTCCACCTGGGCACACTTGCCTTCTTTCTCCATGCTGGCAAAACACAAGGGAATGGGAGGAGGGGAATGGGGAGAAGAGGCACTGGTGCTTTGAGAATAATCAAATTCACAAAGATCAAACTCACGAATGTAGATGGAGGACTGTAGATGTTCTGAAGGTCTTGCATGCGACAGTTTCAAATACAGGGAAGGAAATGCCCATATCATTGCCACTTATACAAGATCTGGAAGTAGAAGGACTGAAAGCACAATATAGTCATGCTTCTTCTCCCTTGCTGCTTTGCAGAACTTGCAAAGTGGTCCCATCTGTATGTTCTTTGCAACCCTGTAGAGTTGTTCATCAGAATCAGCAGCTTTAGTTCTTCAGTATCAATTTTGGTTGTTGTGGCTGCTTTCCCCCAGCAGAAGATGATGGTGCTGGCAGAAGAAATATGTTTTGGTTGGACTGAGCCAGGCTTTATTTATTTGCTTTTTCAGTTGCATGCAGGCTGCCTTCTAGAAAGATGCTGCAAGTTGAAAATATCAGAAGGGGCTGGCAAGGTTGAATGTGACACAACAACTAATTCTTCTCCAAAGCCCGAGGAAAAGATCAGCTGGAATAGAGATGCTCTCTGATCCAGGCAGCTTTAAAGATCTAGGAAGCTTCATAAACATAGCACTTCACCACAGTAGACACCCTGCAGCAGATTTCTTGCTGAAAACAGCTCAGTTCTCTAGCTTCTGCGTATGATAGTAACTTCCCTGTGTTTTCTTCCTTGAGAAATCTTATTGAGTTCAAATCTGAGAGTCGGTACAGTGCCCAGACTCCACTTACCAGGTTTGTTGGTGGATTCTGGGAACTGTGATTTATCAAAGTCACTGGTCCAAGCTCTGAGCATGTTGGTTCAAATGCTGGTGGCCAAATAGGTGATGTCCAGTTAACAACCCAAGATCTATGTAAATAAAAAGTCTCTGCATGCTAGCAGAAAACACAGAGGGGGACAACCTAACCTTCTTTGAGGGGGAATTCCATAGTCTGGGAGCAAAAGACACAGAAAAGACCCTCTTTTGGGTCTTCACCAAATGTGCCTGTTATGGGACCAAGATAAGGCCATCACCCAATGATCTTCATACTTGGACAGATTCTTATACAGAGATGCAATTCATCTGACGTCTGGGTCCAAGCTGTATGAAATAAATTTTCATGGGAAAAAATGCTCCCAGGAGACCTCTAGGTGATAACCTGTTTTGTTTTAGAAGAGTTTATTGGGATCTTCCAACCCCAAAACTCAGCAAGCAAACTAGAAGTAGGGAGACAACCACATCCCAAGTTGACTTTTTTTTTTCTTTTTGAAATGTTGTGCATTTCGAGACCTGGACCTCTGACATTTCTTATCCCGATTTAAAAAGAGCTTGTATGTCTTGTTTTTCCTTTCCCTGATTCATCTGCATTGACTTGTCCAGACATTCAAATAATGACAGTATCCCAATGTCACTCAATTGTAAATCTCACAGCATAATCTGACATAAAGTGATTCATGGATTATTTTTCAGAGTCAGTGGTGGCACCCAGAAAAGTAAAAAGAGAGGAATGACTGATGTCCTGTTAGTGACATATGCAGGAGGAAGTCCAGCTTACACCTACATATGTCTCTCTTTTTGTTGTTGTTGTTATTGAAGAGGTTGGACTTTTCTTCTTCCCTTGTGCAACACCCACAATCCCCTGACAACCCATCTTCTGCCTGTGCTCTCCCATGGGTATGTAGCAGCTGATGGAAAACAGGACACAGCTGAGAAGAGTCAGACAATAGCCCTTTCCGACAAAATGCATAAGTGTAGCTTTGTGTAGCTAAGGCAGGTTCTTTTGAAACTCAGTAACAACACTGTGTTCTCCTTACTGCGAATATAAGCCGAATGTCTCTTCTGCATAATAGTGTCCTTGTCCAAGTGGACAAGTACCTTGCCCACCTTTGCCCCACCACACCACCCCTGATTGGCCTCCTGCTGGCTGTGCCACTTTCTTAATGCACAGTAAAGTGTTTTAAATGCTTCTGCATTGAGGCAGAAGATGGGATGTATGTGAATGAGGTGGCGAAAAATGGATTTTTTCTGTAGTTCAAATAATGTGTCCTAGCTATGTTTTTAGATGGGACAGCTACTGTATGGCTATGACATTGTGCGGAACAACATCCCCTGAAATGAATACAACCCATAGCTATTACATTTTAGCAACACCTTGTGGAAAGGGCCAATGTGAATATAACCACCGGTGAAAGCATCTTCCAGGAGCTGCCAAAGAGTCATACAGAAGTTGTGGATGATGCTGTTCTGGTCCATGTGGTTGTAGTCACACAGATGCTTCTTGGCTGTCCCCTACTCTCTCCCACTGTATGGCCACTGGGAGTGGCGGGGGGGGACTGGATGCTACAGGAGGGGAGAGGGGACATTTCATAGTTCTGCTATGGTAAATTTTTTGATATGTCTCCTGATACAGGATCTCATCCATAAATTGAGGAGGATGTAGAAGAGACGAAGTACATTTGGGAAAGGGAGGAAGCATGTAAGAAGTGCCTGCCTTAAGAGTAACAAGAGGGGCTCAACAGTGGAGTGGGGTGGAGGTTCATGTCCTCTATGTGAAGAAACCCCCTGTGTCATCAAAATGCAATGAAAAAGAATCCTGTCCAAATATTTAAAAAGCATTGGAGAAGTTATGTTACGATAAAAAAAAAAAACCAAATTACAGTCATCCCTCCACATTCACTAGGGTTAGGGACACAGGACCCCCTTGAAAGTGGAAAAACTGTGAGTGACTCTAGGCCCTACCAAACCATATTTAACACACAAAAAAGTACGATCACCATATTCGCAGTGGATTCCTTTGAGGCATCAGGTTTCCTTCTCAAGGAAGAAGTGGGTGGCTGGTGGGGCTTATGGCCACCTCCACTGCTGCCCCACACCACTTTTAATAGGAACTTACAAGCCTGGTTTGCAGTTTCTCAGTCTCACAAGGCTTGCAGTCCCTGTTAAAAATGGCACAGGGAGGCAGCAGAAGTGACAGCAAACAACCCGTGAATAATCAAATCTGCAAAAGTGAAACCTGAAAATGTGGAGGGTTGACTGTATTTATGATATATTTAAGGCTTTTGTTTAATCACATCTCAGCCCACTGAGCTCCTGAGAATTTTGCTGTGTGCCTTCAAATCGTTTCCAACGTATGGTGACCCTAAAGCCAACTTATCATGGGTTTTTCTGGGTCCGAGAGTGTGTGACACACCCAAGATCACTCATCTATGCCTGAGCAGGGAATTGAGTGCTCTCCAGGGTCATAGTCCAATCCTTTCAAATGGTAGATATGACTAAAACACACTTTATAACAAATGTAAAAACTCCTTAAAAATAGCTCTAAAATGATGGATAATGAACAGAACGGTTTGAAAGAGACTGAACAGGCACCCCTAATTTTAAGGAGGAAAGGCCTATTGAAATTACACAGTTTTAGCTGCCAACCAGAAACTCAGAAGGGATGCAGACAGGCTGACATCCTCAGTTTTTCAGCAAAATTCTGTCTCCCCTCCCTCGAAAATTACATTTTCTTTCCATCTCCAGCTTTTTGTTATTGCAGTGATTGAAGACTTGAGTCAAGCATTTAGAAAGACAGTACGGGCATCCAAAAGAAAGTGGCTGGCAAAGTGACCAAGGGAATGTGAGCCCTTCAAACAGAAGGGTTTTCCATCTCTCCTCTTCAATGCTGGAAATTTGGCACTGCAGGAAAATTTTGTTTGGGGTGGCAGAAACCCATGCCATCATCCCCACCCCAGCTCCATAGCTGCACCTCTGTGATAAAAGGTTCTTCATGTGTTCCTGAAAAATAATTTTATCTTCTTTAGAACAAAAGCATAGAGTATAGCACAAAATCCCAGTTAGTGACATTAATCTCTTTACATTGAAATTTTGCTCTCTCTGTGTAAATCTTTTCTTTTCAATAATGTGCATCTTTCTATTTCCATGGAGAGCTATTCCTTTCATGCTTCAGTTTCTATTGTTGTTAGTGTTTGTAGTACTTTGTAGCATGTGGGGTTTTTGTTTTCCAGCAAGCTACTCAGAGCTTCCTGTTGCTGCGTCTGAGAAACAATTAAGACCACTGAGTTGTTTCTCATATTTGTTGCAAATTTACTTGCCATCAGAAAGGAAAATAAAATGATCTGTGAACTTAAAAAAGCCTGCCACTTTCTGCTACCCTGGATAATCCTGACCGAGCAGTTAATAGTTTTAAAAACTGCACAGCTCCTGCTATTGCAGAGTGTCGGGAGGAAAGATGAGATTTTAGAAAAGCAGGACAGGTGTCATCTTAGCACGCTGCAATGCTAATGGTGTACCTTTGGGGGCTGCATCTACAGGGGGGCAAAATGGGGTCACTATCCCCCAATTAAAAATTCTCCTCCCAATGAAATTAGCCTTGAGTCATCCCCAGATTTCCAGTATTGCAGTAACTTGAAATTTCAGTTGAGCCTTTGGAAAAAGGAATCCAAAGAAGAGGAGAAGGCATGTTAGTAAAGGAACGTGATCTCAGAAAATACAAGACTTCTAGGTGTGAAATATTTTCAGTTCTTCTCTCTGCAATGCTAGATATGTGGAGACAGAAGAAAAATTTCATGGAGGGACAGCGTTCTTATTTGGGGAGCAATACCCTCATGTTGTCCCTTCCCTGCAGCTATGCAGAGAGCCAGTGTCGTGTAGTGGTTTGAGCCGTGGACTAGGACTCTGGAGAACAGGGTTTCAGTCCCTGCTCGGTCATGGAAACCCACTGTGTCACTTTGAGCAAGTCACACATTGGCCATTTCTGCACTACACTCTTACAGCATGATTATTCCACTTTCAACATCCTATGGAATCCTGAGGTTTACAGTTTTGAGAAGGACTGGCTGGAATTGAAAGTGGAATAATCGCGCTATAAGAGTGTAGTGCGGAAATGGCCATTCTCAGCCTCAGAGGCAAACACAACACCCCCCCGAGCAAATCTTGCCAAGAAAACTTCATGATAGGTTCACTTTGGGGGTTGCCGTAAGCTGGAAATGACTTGAAGGCAAACAGCAACAGCAACATAGCTATCACCCTGTAGCATACATTCAAAAATATATTTTTTTCAAGATGTTTTTCTAACAGGGATGGACATCTTTGGTGGGTGTAATGTCTAGCTTTCTGCTCCTGGGATCTTCTGTGGGCTGCACAGACTACCGAAAATGAAAAGGAAGGAAGAAAAAAAAATGTTAGAAAGGAAAACTAGAAGCGGCTGGAAGTTTCTTTCAGGTTTCCATGACTATTTTTGTCATATGAGGATTTTTTTTGTATGTTAAACAGTGCTGGGGCGAGGGCTTGCAACTTGTTTAAAGTGTGATCTGCCTATTCGGAAGCATGTTCACATTTTGCATAATTATAGCAGTTTGATACCACTTTAATTGTCATGACTCTGTCCTATGGAATACTGGGAGTTGCTATTTGATGGACGTACTTAAAACCTGTAGTTCAAGGAAGGGGCTATTTAGCAGAGAATTCGAAGTACCTCGTGCCATACTGAGTTTACTTCCAGCCCCCCCAAGCCTGACTTCTGCCCTTGGAAAGGAGCAGGAAATTCCCCAGCGTTCACTAATTCTTGCTGCCACCACCCACTGAATTCTGAATATCTGAACAGTAAGTGGGACCCTGCTCAGTGGATTGACAATCCCTAGGCTTCCCTTCCCTCTCCTTTTGAATGAGGAAAGTTCTATCTAGCGTGAGCCGAAGAATGGCATGGAAATGGAGAGGAAACAGAGGTTTTACAGCAAAGCATTTATTCAAGGCATGCAAATAAACAAGACAATACTACACATGAGAGGCTTCCCTCTCCCAGGTACACTTAAGTTACAAGTAGTTATAAAAACAGATATATTTTTTAGATCAGCCAATCTCCAAAATAATAAAAAGCCCTAACGCGATTGACTACCTTATTCTAGTTGCTCACATCTGGGTTCACAGGCTTAGATGGTCTAAGAGAGGAATGAGACTAGGAGGCAAGGCCTAGGCCTGCAGCCTATGATTGGCACCGATCCCATCTCCAGGAGGTTCCTTTGTTGTCTCTCTGCCACATGGCCTCTCAAGGATTTTTTTATAACTTCTTCTTTGAAGCATCTCGAAGCATCTCAAAGATGCTCACCTCTTTTCCTTTGATTGGGGGATTCTCCCCCTGTGACCTGTGAGGCTGACCCACAGTAAAAATGCAACCTAATCCCAAGATCTCATTAACCCTTGGTTTACCTGAAGAGGGAAGTATCCCCCTTCAGCCAAGTCTAGATAATGGGAAGCCCCATTATCACATGCCCCCAAATCTCAGACAGTCTGGAAACAGCTGAATGCTGAAGCCACATCAGCTGGGATTTCATCCTGTGACCTAAGAAAGGAAAAGTTGGAGAATACATGCAAACACACAACAGTACAGGTTAGCCATGTTATCAATAACAGACATGTAAAACTCATCCCTCTTAACCTCCCTCCAGTTCTCTGCATGACAAGGAGTCTGCAACCACATTGGAACTTCCAGCCACATGTTGAATGTCAAAGTCAAAGTCTTGTAGGGACAGGCTCCATCGGAGTAACTTTTTGTTAGCTCCCTGGACTGTATGGAGCCATCAGAGGGCAGCATGATCAGTCTGGAGAGTGAAGCGACATCCCCAGACATAAGGTCTCAGCTTCTCTAGCGCATACACAATGGCATAGCATTCCTTCTCTGGTATGGACCAATTGGACTCCTTTGCAGAAAGCTTCTTGCTAAAGAACAGAATGGGATGCAAGGTGCCATCCGGACCCTCTTGTAGTAAGACTGCTCCAATGCATCTGTAGCCACTCTGAATGGCTTGTCAAAGTCTGGTGCCATGAGCACAGGATCTGCCATCAAGTCCTGTTTCAAGGCTGCAAAGGCTTCTTGGCACTCTGTTGTCCATTTCACTACCTTAGGCTTCTTGGAACCTGTCAGATCTATTAGAGGTGCTGCCACTTGACTATAGTTGGGCACAAATCTCCTGTAGTACCCAGCTAGGCTGAGGAAGGACTGCACCTGCTTCCTGGAATGAGGAATGGGCCAGCTATTAATAGTTTCCACTTTGACTTGCAGTGAAGTGATAGTCCCCTCTCCCACTTCATGGCCAAGGTAGGTCACTCTGTCCAGCGCAAACTGGCACTTTTTTGCTTTGACTGTCAACCCAGCATCACTAATGCATTGGAAGACAATCTCCAAGTGTTTCAGGTGGTCTTCACAGGAGTCTGAGAAGATTGCAATGTCATCTAAATAGGCAACAGCAAAGTCCCCGCACCCTCTTAGCAGACAGTCCACCAGCCTCTGGAAAGTTGCAGGTGCACTTCATAGCCTGAAGGGAAGTACATTGAACTTGAACAGGCCCATGTGAGTGATGAATGCTGTTCGATGCTTAGACTCCTCTGCTAGGGCAATTTGCCAATAGCCTTTATTCAAATCGAGGCTGGATAAGTACTTAGCATGCCCCAATTTCTCCAGCAATTCATCCACTCTGGGCATTAGATAATGTTCAGGGCGTGTCACTGAGTTAAGTTTTCTATAATCTATGCAAAAACGTATGTCCGTTCCCCCTTTCTTGGGCACGAGGACAACTGGGGATGCCCATGGACTGCATGATGGGCGAATGATCCCCATGTCCAACATCTCTTTCACCTCCCTCTCTATTGCCTCTTTCCCCTTTGGTGACACTCATCGTGGCTGTTCTGCTGATGGCCTGCTGTCATCTGCGGCTACCACATGTTGAGGATCTGTGGTGCAACCTGGGATAGGTGAAACCAGACTGCTATAATTGTGCAGTTCTGATACAAAGCTGCAGCCTTTTAGAAGAGGTAGTGTATTCCTTAATTTTTTCTTTCCCTGGTTTGCTATATTGTGGAAAATGTTATTCCCTTTGGAGATGTGATCATCTCCTGCTCCCCCTGCTTTAGAAAGGATGTTTGTCTCTTCACGGTGTTTTTCCCCTAATTTCTTTCAGTGTTTAATGTTGATTTTAATGTTAATGACATTTAAATTGCTTTGTACTGATGATTTAAAGGTTTTGTTGTTATGTTTGGTCTTTAATTGTACTGACAGCTGCTTTTTGTGGAACAGCTGAATAAGAAACAAGCAAACAAATCCTTAACTATAGAAATGAGTCTTTAGATCTAGGGGGGACATTTTTTAAACTGTCTATAGAGCGTATCATATATGATGGACATATGGAAGAGCTAAGAAATTTTGGGCTCAGATTTGTGCTCTGCTGCAGAGAATCTTAAAGGTAAATATTCATTTAAAACCAGAACTTTTTATTTTGGAACTTATGAATGAACCATTAGAAAACAGACATGTAAGATTGTTTCAGTATGTCATTGAGGTATGCACAGAAATGGAAGAGCCTTCTAGGGAGGAATGATTGTTGAAATTGATTTTAAAACTAATGGACTTGGCAGAAACGGCCAAACTAACTTGTTCAATGAAAATAAGATCATTAAGGACATTTTTAAAAGATTGGAAAGCCTTTATGGTCTTTTTGGGGAAAAAGATGTGATTTGATTACTTAAAAACAGCATTAAATATGCTTAAAACCAAAACAAAATAAAAACGTTATGCCCCCTCCACACACTTTGCATTTGCTTAATTTGAATCTCACTTGCCGTTTGATTGCTCAGCTCTCATTCTTCTGGATCTCTTTTCAATTTGGCTTGTTCTCACCAACCTGAACAATTTTGTGTTGTCCCTTGGCTACCTTTTTGGAAATGGGTACAGAATGTGAGCAAAAATGGTAGATTAGGGAAATGCATTAGGTGTGAGAAAACTAGGGAGGATACATCATAGGAAGAAATACCATAACCACAAGTGGCAATTCACAACCCCTTGGAATGAAGGCTACCAACCACCCAAGTAAGCTCCTCTTGGAAGGTTTCAGTCACCATGCCATGGGCTATTGCATCACTACATGCCTGGTATGGAAGAAGCCATTCTTTTCAGGAGCTTCTTAATCTGTGTGCATTTCCCTCATGTGGCAAACCACTGAACTGAGGAGATAATTTTTTCAGAAAAGTACTTTCAGGCTCTTGATTAGGGATTTAAAAAAATGTTCGCAGGGTTTACTCACTTTTCCCCATTCAATAAAATTGCTGAGCACCAGATTTGTTTGGCTCTAAATGAGAATAAGTGCTTTTAAAAAGCCCTTTTCCTGTACATGTGTGCATGTGTGCAACAGCTATTAAATTTTGTGCAGAAATTGCGTGATTTTTTGCATAGAAATGTGCTAGTGCTAAATAGAATGCTTTTTTTTTCTAAATAAAAAAAGCAGGGGCAAACTCTTACAGTGTTACCTAGTGAAAATTCGAAAATTTGAATTCTACATGTGAGAAAAAAACAAGCAAAGATTTACAACCCTACCCATGACTGGCTCCATCCACTCAGGCACGCCGTTGGCTCCTCCTAGATAGGAAGGAAGATAGAGAGGATTTCCTGTTTCATTTGAGCCTTGCATGAGAAATAAGGTGTTTCTCAGCTTAAAGTCTCCCTCTAGCCACAGCTGTTCCTCATTGCTGGCTTGCTTCTTGCTGCTGCCTCCGGAATTATCTTTTGGTTCTGACTCACCTTTTAGCCCAAACTATTGGCTTATTCCATAGCTTCTGGCTGATGTTAGATTGCCCCCTATTGCCCAGCCCTTACATCATCTTTTTCTGACCTGGCTACCTCCAGATGTTTTGGACTATATCTCCCATCATTTCTGACCATTGTGCATGCTGCTGGAACACGTAAGAAATGTAGTCTAAAATATCTAGTGGGAACCATATTGGAAAAGGCTGCAGTACCCCACTGTACAGGATCATAGTCTGAAATTTCAGACACTACTATAAATGGCTAACTTTTCCCCCCGGAAGTACAGTTTCATATTTTCAGCTATTTCTGTTCTGCTTTCTACTTCTGTTCCTCCAAGAGCATGACAAAATGCATCTCTCTCTCTCTCTTTTTTTTTTTTTTTGACATGAAGGTCATGAAGAAAGTGGAATAGATAAGAAAGAAAGCATTAAGAAGGAATCATAGCGGAATAATTGGGTGGTAGTGCCTTGGTACACTTCTCTGAAGATGGACCATACTATCTCTTAATGTACTGAAAGCAGTGTTCTACAAAGAATATTTCTCTCATTGTTGGAATTCCTGATTTCTTTCCATGACTCTGTCTTTGAAGTTGAACTTTAAAAATGATATGTGAAATCCTGTTTGTGTCTTATGCATGCTGATGTTCCCCTATGGAAGCAGTTGGACATTTTTATCTGATTTGCAGCGCCCTTGCAAATTCATGCAGTTAACAAACAGATTGTTCTCTCACCACCACCCATTTATAGGCAGTCTTATCAGCTTCAAAGAGATAGTGCCTTCACTTTTCTCTTCACAAAAATGCAGTTCAATCATATAAGAAAAAAAAAAAAAATCCAAACTATCCAGAAAAATATATGCTCTTAATTCCTTTGTTATATCCCTTTAAGCACATCAACTTCTAATCCTTTTGTTTAGGGCCATCTCCACACTACATTCTTATAGTGCTATTATTCCACTTCCAACACCCTATGGAATTCTGGGGTTTGCAGGTTAGGGAGAGGCCTGAGGCCTAAGTCCTGATCTTGTAGGATAAGCCCACTTCCACAGTTCTTAGTTGAAGAAAAGATGGTGACTTGATGAGGTTCCATTCCATGATCTGAATCAGAAGAATTATTCAATTATTCACTTCTCAAGGTTTTATTTAAGCAATTTAAGAAAGCAGTCCATTTCCTTTCTAGACAGTTATAGCGCTATTATTCCACTTTCAACATCCTATGGAATTGGTCCCTCCTGAAACTGCAAACCCTAGGATTCCATAGGATGTTGAAAGTGGAATAATAGCACTATAACAGTCTAGTGTGGAAATGGCTTTAGTGTCCACCAGATGTCTCAGATCAGAACAGCTGTGTTTCATGGCTAGGGTGAAGATGTAACTTCCTCAATCCCTCCTTTTCTTTCTGCCTTGATTCATGAGTTAATGCATGTAATGAGAATTCTGGACCCTCATGGGTGATCCCCTCTGATCACCCTTCAATCCAGGGTGAGCTTCACTCGCCAAAGATTCCCTCTGGCTGGGGCTTTCACCATGAAAGCTCTCCTCACTGAGGAATGCTAGCAAGAAGCATCAGTCTACCATCCTGCCCAGAAGTCCATTGTGCCTCTGAGTATGCATTTATTTGCACATTCATCTGCACATTTGGTGGTGCAGTGTTGCCATTCAATACAAGCATTGCACAATATATTCGATGCATGACTCTACATTTGGAATTTATGCTATGCAACTTCAATATAGGGCCCCTACCAATAAAAGATGGAGGAGCTTGTGGAATATTGTGAAATATTTTAACTTAGCCAATTGCCCATTGACAGGTTCAATGTAGGGAAGGATCCTCTTAGTATACAATGTGGGTGAAACTACACTGGTACTGATATTGGTAGCAGGATGAAAAATGCCATGGGCATAGTGGCTGTGCGGGAGGTAAGGTGCTGAACACATAGGCTGTGTATTCAGGCAGCTATTGCCTGCCTTCCCTCACCCCCACTGTGCAACTGCTAGTATAGGATACCAGCAGTGAGAATGCTGTGAGAACGGCAGAAGTATGAAGAGATGGTATGTTCAGGAGTACCCAAATGTTACCATGGCTTCTTGCTTTTTTTTAGGGTTGCCACCAGAAGCTGGAAATTTTATTGTTGGAGTCCTGCAAATCAGACATCTTGCTCCCTGCAACAATCCACTGTAGGGGAATGGTGGGAGTTACATTATTTTTTAATGTCGCTGTTGTAGCACAGCAAACACAGCTACTTCTGAATATATTTCTTCCCTGGATTTCAAGATACTAAATATACTCGCAATAGGAGAATCCTAAATAAGGGAGAACTAGAGGACTGGGACTTTACTCATTTTCTGCTTCCAACAAAGATAAATCTCTTTCATTGGAGTATGATTTGGAACTATATTTGTCAAACTTAACCTATACAGCACCTTTTTTCTCCCCCAGATGTGACAGTACAGAGACTTCTTGAGAAATTCAGTGTTTTCCACCTAAGAAAGGAGCAGTTAGCTTTGCACAGGACAGGGGCAGCTGGATCTCCAGAGAAGTTACTTGTCTTTTGCTAACGGAGTTGAAATTATATTACTTGTCTTTTATTGCTTTTTGTCCTAGTCCTTGTATGGCCAATAAGGGGAGTGATGTCTGCCTGCACTGAAAGCCCTCAATATCATCTTCACTGACCACTTCTCAGACAGAATGAAGACCTGTGACCGTTAACATCATCCTAACACCATCCCCATTTTTCTCCTGCCTGGTGAAGAACCCAGTGAAGCTCCAAAAGCTCTAAAAGCTTTTTTTTGCTTTGGAGTTGGCCCAATAAAGGTATTATTGCTTGCATTTTTCGGATTTTATTAAGAAGTAGCTTGCTTTCAAACTCTTGCTTGGACGAACTGCCAGCTGGCTCCTGTTCCCAGACTTCCACCTCAAAGACCATTCCTGTGGTTTGTTATAATATCAGTTATGCAATTTTAAGAAATGGTAGCAGAGTTTGTTGCCTTTCTTCTCCCTTCCTCCTTTCTCTTTGTAGCCTGTATATTCAATTTTAAGCTTGAAGACAGATTTTCTTTTTTTTTTTAAAAAAAACCTTTTCAAAATCATTTGGTTGTGATATAAAAGATTAATCAAGTCTGGAAAGCCAGTCCTATGAGGGACAGTTTAGGAAGCTGGGTGTGTTTAGCTTGGTGAAGAGAAGACTGAGTGCTGATATGATAGCCAAAGTTAAATACATGAAGGGATGCCATGTAGAAGATGGCGAGAGTTTATTTTCTTCTGCTCCAGAGACTAAGACGTGAGCCAGTGTGTTCAAATTAGAAGAAAAGATATTCCAGCTAAGCAATAGGAAGAACTGCTTGACTGTAAGGGCTGTTCAACAGTGACAGGCCATTTCTGCACTAGCCAGCCAGCCCTTCCCTAAACTGCAAACCCCAGGATTCCGTAGGATGTTGAAAGTGGAATAGCAGCGCTATAACAGTCTAGTGCGGAAATGGCCATAGACTGCCTTGGAGTGAATTCTCCTTCTTTGCAGGTATTTTAAATAGAGGGTTTTTTGATATCTTTCCAGGATATCTTTCCAGCTGTATACCCCTGCATGGCATGGGGTTGGACTAGAGAGCCCTTGTGATTGCTTCCAACTCTATGATTCTGTGCAAAAAAAAAAAAAAGAATAAGAATAAGAATAAGAATAAGAATAAGAATAAGAATAAGAATAATGCACATGAAGTATTCCCCTCACTGCATTTTATGTTGCGAAGATGACATCTAGCACAGTTAAATTGCTTATGTTCCAATCATCACATTGGCTATATCAACCAAAAGAGCTTGAAATAATTGTCCAGAATCAAGATTTTAGGCCAAAGGGTTTTTTTTTTGTTTTTTGTTTTTAAAAAGGCAATTGTTTGAGGTTGTTTATTTCAGTAATGAAGTGCTTTGCATTTACTGATTAATGAATTAGCTTAAATGCATACTCCAGTTTTTCAGTACAAAAATGACACATGGAAAATTGCACTGTAGATACATGGGTTGAATACAAAATCTGTGGTCAGGCAGACTGGATGGTCACCCCCCGCCCCATACACAGCTTGTTGCATTCCTTACCGCTCTCCTTCATTGCATTTTTTTTAAAGAAAAAGATGCTTTGCCCCTTGTTAGACAATTATTTCAAGCTCTAGACAACTGCATCTAAAACTCTGGATGATTAAATCATGTGAATTAGTGAAATTGATTCCCATTCCCAAACCTCCCTCTCTCCCGAGCCCTGTGACCTCCAAATGGCACAAATGCCCAGTGCCTGTTTATTTGCTTTCTGTTTTCAGTCACACTCTTCCTGTCCACTCTGTCTTGGTTGGGCCCTCTAGTCCTCTTTACTTTCAGGATTCCACATCCTCTACTTATTGTTTGTTGACTTCACTCCCATATCCTTTAAATTCTCTTTCTTCCATGGCGTTCTCTTTGTCTCTTCATTTGCATCAGTGACAATGTCTCTATGTTCTCTGCTACCCCCAGCCATTCTGATTCTTCTTTTCCTTTTCAGCAACAGGCAGATTGTATAACTTTTGCAATCTTCATGCTAATCTATTAAAAGGTTTTTGAATTCTGTTGTAAGACAGCCACCAAGGCCAGCCCAAAAGTAGATGGTTGCACTGAGTAATATTTATGTCTCACTTCATGTATTTATTAAAGTATTTATAACCTGCCCTGCTCTGTAACATAGGGACCAGAATCCTGTTGGTGACATCTGTATGCCTAACAGGTTATGATTTTTTTTTTATTGGACATTGCACAATGGGTATCCAGCACCACTTTGCACAATGTTTTATGCCTGTGGCAAACCTGCTTTGATGAGCAATGCTTCCACAGGCATTTAGTGGCTGGGGAAGTGTGGAGGAAACACAACTGCATGGGCAGAAAATTCTGTTCCACGTTGTGGGATCTCAGCTAGCAGTACTACGAAAATAACGATAAACAGTTTAACAATTTTAAACTGAAAATGATAGAAATGATCTGAACATTGGGAAAACATATTGAAATACTGAAAAATGGAAAACATTTTAAATTTAATATCATGTATGTGTACACATTGGTATGAAATAATTGGACCACAGAGGCTTTAATGAAAAATATTGTGTGTTTTGGGCATAGTAACTAGGGATGGAATGCAGGTGGAAATTGATTCCTAGAAAAGACATCCCATCAAGAAAATTCTGTACTGTTAGGAATTTTTTTTCCACATTTTGGAATCTTTTTTGGAAAAAAAAAAAGAATTTCTGAGAAAACTTTTATACAAGAGTCCCTTCTACCCAACTCTGGGTTTATGTTCTCATGTTGTTTCCCTTCCTCCCTGACTATTTACTCATTGATTATTCATTGATTTGATGTAAGGCACAGCTTAAGATGGAGAACAATCTGGACCTCAACCCTTCCGTCAATGGACTTCATGTGAAAAATTGCAGTGGACACCCAAGCACCTGTAACATGGAGGCCAACATTTCCTATGTGGATTTTTATCTCCATCAGCCGCTCATAGCTGCCATCTTCATCATCTCCTACCTGCTCATCTTCCTCCTCTGCATGATTGGCAATGGAGTGGTGTGTTTCATTGTCTTGCGGAGCAAACACATGCGCACCGTTACCAACCTCTTCATCTTGAATCTTGCTGTCAGTGATCTGCTGGTGGGGATATTTTGCATGCCTACCACCTTATTGGATAACATTATATCAGGTAGGTCTTGTTACTGCTGTTTGGGAGCTATTGTCCTTTTGCCTCTTTTTCTTACAAGGTGAACTGCAAATATCTAGTCAGAATCAGGCATATACTGGTAATTACAGTATCAAAAATGGCATTTTAATGACAGTGGCAGCTGATGGTTCCTGCATCAGCGGAACAGTGAATTTGTTCTGGGTTTTGGTCTGAATTTTAAAGGATCCATCCATGGTGCTGAGCCTGTTTTGAGAATAAGATTTAAGCATAGCTAGGAAGACTAGCTATGAAGGAACTAGACAAGAACCTCAAATGTAAAGGTATATCATTGAATACCAAAACCAGGATTGTCCATGCGATGGAATTTCAGTTTCTCTGTATGGTTGTGAAGGCTAGACAGTGAAGAAACCTGATAGGAAGAGAATCAACTGATTTGAAATGTGGTGCTGGAGGATTCCACAGACTGCTAAAAAGACAAATAAATTGGTGAGAGGAAATCAAGTCTGAACTCTCCCTAGAAGTTGAAATAACTAAACTGATACTATTGAGCTTTGGACATATCATGAAGAGACATGACTCATTAGAAAAGATAATAATACTTGGTAAAGTGGAAGTCAGTAGGAAGAGAGGAAGACCTCAATACAGGTGGGTAGACTCAATCAAGGATGCTATGGCCCTGAGTCTGCAAGTCTAGGCAGGCCTCTTGATAATAGGGTGACTTGAAGGTCTCTGATTCATTGGGTTGCCATAAGTCAAATGTAATCTGATGGCAATGAACAATCACAACAACTGGAGTAGGTCTTTTAAAGCTTGAACAAAGATCAAATCAGATTCACTGACTCATTGACTTGGAGCTACCAGCTCTCACTATTTTCTGAACTAGTCTTTCCAGGGAGCAGTGATGAGGAACTTTTAATCCTCAAGATGTTTTGGTCTACAATTCTCATCACACCCCACCTCCAGAAAGGCCAACAGTATGAAATTATACAGTCCCTTGAGATCGTAGTCCAAAGCATGTGGAGGTCCAAAGATTCCCTGTCTTTGCTGAAGAGTAGATAGTGTACCTTTGTACTAGTCCCATACATGTCCAGGCTGAACTTCAATCCCACGGAAATCCATGGGGAAATTTGGTGCCACTGATTTCGGTGGGAGCTAATTTCACCTATCTTAGTTTAGATCCAACCCAGAGTATAACTGAGATCCTAGACTGGAGCAGTGCTCTACATATATAGCTCCCTGGTGCCCACCTCTGTCCAAGGTAGCTATAAAGGCCTAGGGGTCATGCAGTGGCCCTTTGTAGCTGGGGGAGAGGGGAGGGAGGCAACTACACAGTGTCACAGCAGCTGGGAAATGAAAAAAACATAGTTACTTTTCTGGTATCCAGGAGAAAGACCTCATTTCTCTTTCCTGCCTTCAACTGCAGTGAGGACAAGTCATACCTGGTCACCTCCTCTTCCCTCCTGCCAACCATTAAACATCAGCATCAGGGTCTCAACAGATGCAAGGCGGAAGGTTTTGGGCATTGTGCAAGCAGATAGCAAATTGCTCCTTGTGCAACATCCAAAATAAGACTATCATGTAGAGTTATACATGTAGAGACAGCTTACATGATTCCAGCTTAGACAGTATTGGGAGTAAATAGTACTTCTGACAGTATTGGGAGTGTGTTGGATGTGTTGTGGAGGGGAGAGATCAATTTGAGAGGAGTGCTTTGGATTTATCTCAGTTCTGTTGTTTTCTGTAATTCCTCATAAGCTCTCAGTGATCAATAGTGATTATAATCCTAGCATTTTCAAATACTCAAAATGTCTGCCTTACAACTCACATGTGCAAACTTTTGATGTAACAGTCAGATCCTTCTTTATAGATCCCTCAGTTTTATACATGAACGAGCTGAACCCATATAACAAAGCAGACATGACTGCTCGCATTACATCTGCTGTGCCTGATGTATCACCTTTACTGTGACATATTGATCTGGTACCATTTGTCTGACATCTTCATCTTCATCTGATACAATTTCTTTTGTACATTAGGATGGCCCTTTGGGAATATTGCCTGCAAGATGAATGGAATGGTCCAGGGAATATCAGTCTCAGCCTCTGTCTTCACTTTGGTAGCAATTGCTGTTGACAGGTATGGCTCTTTTACAGCCTGGAAATCAATGCGGAATATAAAGATGTCAGCCTGATCATCCCTGTTTCCCAAGGTTACAATTCATTGTCTGCCTCTTCAGCCTGTGGAAGAATCGCATAGTGCAGGAAAATCAGGGAGAAGTTGCACATGAATAGAAGTGTAATCACAAGTCTATGGGGTGAGATGAGAACATGTGGCTCAGAAATAGGGTGTGTAGTTCATACAGTTCAAGTTTCCTGAGGAAAAACTATAAAGAAAGAAAACAAAAGGCAAGCAGGGTGGATGAATGGTCAAGCAGGGCCTGGGGTTTATGTTCAAGATGCCTCAGCGTAGTGCTATGGTGCTTTATTTGCAAGTCAAAGCTCCCTGGTTCATTTCCTAGGATCTCCAATGGGATAAAGGTTCAGATTATGGGAGCATCTCATAATGAGAAAATCTTCTGCCTGAGACCCTGGGAGCTGCCTCAGACCAGAGTGGAGAACACTGGGCTACTTTGGCAGTAGATTGATTCAGTGGGTCATTTTGGAGAAACATGGTTTAGAGTTATGCAAATATGTAGTGATAAACCCTGGTTAGTAGATGCTTCTGCTCTTTTCTTCATGGCTACATTTAGAGGAAGAGTGAGAATACCTGGACTCAACATGTACCTCTGTGTGTTCACAAAGTGGCAAAAATATAATTTACCAGCCCCAAATGGAACTATATTGTCCAAAGTAAAACCTGAATCAAGTGATTAGCAGAAGAGGGGAGCCTAAATAATGCTTGCTCTTTGTTTCACATTTCTATGGACTCAAGCTTTTGTTTCCTTCTTCCCTGGTGAGGTCACTTCCTCCTTCTTCGAGAAGGTCACCTTTTCCCCTTTCGTTTGTCAAAGGGAGCATCCATGGGGCTCCAACCCCACACGTGAGAGCTAGCTTCTAGGGGCTGTTGTAACCAAGTGTAAAACAATATCTCTTCTTTCCTTTCCCAAGATGAATTTCTTGAGACAATAATCCTAAGTTTTCCTTTTACTTTACAATGGCATCCCAAGTAACTCCTGTTTCCACCACAAGCTTGTATGGCACTAGCCATGCAGTACTTTGCTTAATACAGACCAAATATTCCTACAAATACAACATAACTTCATATGTCTATAAGACAGTGGCATTATCAGTAAAACTGAGTGATGCCAACAGAGCTGTGAATGCTTATATATATAGCCACAACCATGGTGGGTTTGTGAAAACAAATGTGAGAAATGCATGCATCTTGGATTTCCATTTGTCTTCAGCAGTGAAATATGAGATGTTTCCCTTTGCCTGTGTGTATATAATTCTGCTTTAATGATCATTGTTGTTTCATTATGCCTTCATAGTTATATAAATTGCCCTGGAGATACTTAATGAATAGTGATATGCAGATTCATCATAAATAAATAGGAGTAAATGTGTGATCACACCCCTGTGAACCAAGGGTAGATTTGCAATAGTTTGGGATTCCCAAGGGAGAGAAGGAGAGATGCTCACACAGCCTCATTTTCACAAGATAGACCATCCCATCAAATATAAATAGATCCCTTACAAGCAGGAACAGCTGTTGGCTTCCCTGTCATTGGAGAATGAATACATGCCAGGGATATTTATCTGAGCCTATTTGGGGATAGTGTTAGGGGACAGGCTTCAGCACTTAGGCTGTTTACTTTAAAGATTCACCACCCTACTGGCATGCAAGACACCATGTAGAGCTCTTTCTGAAGGTTCCTCTGGAGCTGTCTACAGGGTATTTGTTACTTAAGTTGAAATTCTTCTGCTAGCCTTCAGAGGCACAGAATCTTGAACCTTGCAGTGAACACTGGCAGAAAAGTAGGGCCATGCTGAGCACTATTTTTTTTCTGTGTTGCTGCTGCAGGAAGTTGTGTTTTGACATCTCAAATGTGAGTAATGGAAAAGTTGCAATTTCACCAATGCATGGGTGCTTCTTCTCTCTATCACAGGTTCCGTTCTATTGTTTATCCGTTTAAACAAAAGCTCACCATATGGACAGCAGTTGTCATCATAGCCATCATCTGGATTCTAGCCATTGCCATCATGTGCCCTTCTGCTGTGATGCTGAAGGTAGAAGAAGAAAAGCATTTCCGTGTGGTGCTTGGTGATGGCAACAAAACCACCCCCATATATTGGTGTCGGGAGGACTGGCCCAACCAAGATATGAGAAAGATCTACACCACCGTACTGTTTGCCAATATCTACTTGGCACCGCTTTCTCTCATTGTCATCATGTACGCTCGGATAGGGATCACCCTCTTCAGCACATCACTCCCAGCCTGTGGGAAGCAAGGTCAAGAGCCCCACTCTGTTCAGAAGAAGAAGCTCAAAGTCATCAAGATGCTCATCATTGTGGCCTTGCTCTTCATCCTCTCTTGGCTGCCACTGTGGACATTAGCAATGCTCTCAGACTATGCAGACTTGAGCGCAGAGCAGTTGCAAATCATTAATATTTATGTCTACCCTTTTGCTCATTGGTTAGCCTTCTTCAACAGCAGCATCAACCCCATCATCTATGGGTTCTTCAATGAGAACTTCCGCCGAGGTTTCCAAGCAGCCTTCAGGCTTCAGCTCTGCTCTGGAGACGGGATTCCCAGAGACATCTATTCCCAGCGAGGACCAAGCAATGCCATTTTGCCAGCAGCTGCTGCCCAGCAACCATCCCGTGATCTTGCACCCACTGTTGCAGTGGGATCAGCTCCAAAAGGGAACTGGGTGGGCACCACCCAGGTTCTGATGATGGAAAATCTAGAGAAGGCTTGTAATAATAATGGTGTGAAATCAGACTTGCTATAAACTACCTCAGCTGTTTGGTTGGGTGGTTTTGGTGACCTCCTCATGATCTTCAAGCCCTATATGGCAAAAATGACAAAGAGCTATTTTAAGACTTTGATACTTGTACAGTATGTATTTTTTGTATCCTGTTTGATTGTCAGGGGAAGGGAGGTGGAATGTTGTACTTAACATCAGTATGAATCTGGAAACTAAGGATCTGGAAACAAAGCTGTCTGAAGAACATTTGAGAGTACAGGATTTGTTTAGTATGGAGGAGAGAAGACTGAGTAACGATGTGATAGCCATCTTCAGATACTTGTTACAGAGATGGCACAATGAGCTTGTTTCCTGCTGCTCTGAAAGACAGAGGCCAGACTATCGGGTTCAAGTTGTAAGAACACAGATTCTGACTAAATTTACAAGCTGTTGAATAGTGGACCAGACTACCTCAAAAGGTAGTAGATTCTGTTTCATTTGAAGTTTTTGAACAGATTGGATGGTTATTTGGAAAGAACACTTTAACTGTAGATTGGCAGCTGAGGTCTCCTCCAGCGCCGGAGTTCTATGACTCTACAGTTTTTTGACTCAGGAGTGGTTCTGTTGACATCGAACACTGGTATATGCCTTGCCCAACTGAAGGGGTTTCATAATCCTGCTTCCAAGCAGGCTGCAAACCATAGCAAGATGACACTGGTTTCAAATGCAAACATCCACGTGATTTTATGCCTACATACACGTGTGTGCACTTGTTTGTGTGCACAATTTTTTAAAAACACAGATGCATGCACACATGCATATGTGTGAATACGAACACATAAAACAGGCTGAGATTTTTATGGAATGCTTGAACATTCTGTTTTATGGTAGATATTAATGTTTAGGTGGCCACAACCTAGGGATATGAAGAATTTGTGCAAGTCTTCTTGACAACAAAGGATGTCTCAACAACAAAAATCTCCATGAGATTTTTCATATTTTGGTTTTGGTGTGCAAAAAAGAGGAGGCAAACAATTGTTGTCCAAGAACATTGTATTGTGTACAAAATATTCTCTTTCTACACAATGATGCCTTTCTAGTTTCTTTAAAAAAGCAAAAGCAGTTTCTTTAAACAAAAAAAGTCACCAAACAGGAAATATTTGTCAGAATCCTATATGATCTGTTACATTACGTAACTTTACATATACCTAGCTATGTAGCAGAGATGCTAAGAAACTCCTTTACTGGATTGTGAAGGTGAGTAAGAGGACACTGGCAAGAGCACCTGATGTGGATTGGGACCAGTGCATCACCCGCTAATGTGTATTCAACACTTTGCTGGCTCTACTATGCAGTGACATAACAGCAGTCCTCTGCAGGGTATAAATGTTATGCATTTCCGCAGTTCTAATTCCTGCATTTGTAAATCCACTTGCAAATATGTGAGATCCCAACAAGGTTCTGGCAGAGATCCCAACAAGGTTCTGGCAGAGACTTCTGAGGGTACAAAGTGAACAAAGCCAAACATCCCATGGCCTTACATAGAAGGGGAACACATAACTATTTACCTCTGCTTTTCATTATTGGAAAATATGTCTTTGCCTGGGGCCCTTTCACACTGGACACTTATAGCACTATGATTCCACTTTAACTGCCCTGGCAGTATCTTATGGAATCCTAGGATATGTAGTTTAGGGAGAGGTATTTAAAATTCTCAGCCAGAAAACTCTAGAGCAGTGAGTTTCAACCTTTGGTCCTCCAGATGTTTGGACTTCAACCCCCAGAATTCCTGAGCCATATTGACTGGGACTTCTGGGAGATGGCATGTAAAGCATCTGGGCTACCAGGTATTGAAAACCACTGCTCAGAGGTTGAGAACAACTTACCAAAGTCACCAAAATGCAAACTCCAGAATTACATAGGATCAGTTGAATAAGGATGGGGGGGAGCGATAGGGGCGGTTCGTCCCCGGTGGCAGTGTTTTTGGGGTGTCCTGGCTTGTAGCCACGCCCTCGTGTGCTATGGCCACACCCCCACACCACAGCCACAGCCCCATACACTGTGGCCACCCCGCCACATGTCATGGCACCGTGGCCATGCCCCTGATCCATAACCCTCCCCCCTCCTGCCCCCCCCCGTGGAACTCCAAACTCAGCCTGTAGCAGAGGATGCATGTAATACTACAGTGAATGGGGAATGGGCCCAATGTCTGAAATCTACCTTTATTCCAAAGCTGAAAGCCTAAATATGCATCATCAAAGATAACTGCAGCTTCCTCTATCTCTTGAATCTCCAGGCAAAATAGAAAAGAGTTTTGTGGCCCATTAGAAAACTAACAGATTTCTTACACTGTAAGGGTTTTATGGGAGAGCCATTATGGTGTAGTGGCTAAAACATTTGATTACAACTCTGAAGGACAGGGTTCAAATTCCTACCCAGCCATGGAAACCCATTGAGTGACCTTGAGAGTCACACTTTCTCAGCCTCAGAGGAAGCCAAAGGCAATCCACTTTGAACAAATCTTGCCAAGAAAACTGCATGATCGATTTGTTTTAGGGTCACCATAAGTCACAAATGCCTTGGCGACACACAGTCACAACAAGTGTCCGTTTCATCAGATGCAGCCCTTTTGATAGTATCTACTCGACACTGTTGCTTCAGTTTGATGCTACTTTGTCATGGCTCCATCCTGCAAAGTCCTGGGATCTGTAGTTTAATGTACTTGAAATTCTCTGCTTGTGTGTTATAGTGTGTGTCCCTGATTTACAAGGCTAAGGTTCTCAAGGAGAAAATTTTAAGCATCCTCAAAGTTTTAACTACCTAGGGCCATTTTTGTTGGTCTTCAGGGGCAACCCTCCAAACTTTTTTTGAAAAAAAAAAATCAGATCTTGTTTGCCTACAGATGCCTCCCAACATGGGAGACAACTTTGCCACATCCCCTCTGGCCATTTTAGTCCCAGGAGAGAGCTTTTTCCTGACAGGAGGTGACCCACAAATTGACCTTCTGGTCATTTCCCATTGAAAAAAGGCCTCTCCTGAGCCTAAAGCAGTTCCAGGTGTGTGAACATGCCCTTCAAACCCACTAAGAGACTTTTTTTTTTGCATTTGGAGAGGCGTGTGATGCCCCTAGATTTCCTGGAGGAATGCAAATTTTTCTTTGTAGTGTGAGGCGTTTTCAAGCAGGCAAAGAGTGCACTAGAAGCCTGTGAGGCTGCCCAGTACCCACTTCAGACAGACACCTTCAGTCAGATCCTAAAAGAGCTCTCTTTATGCATTTATTCCCTTTCCCACTTATATGAAGGTATTGTCACTGATTTTAACTCACAAAGAGTACAAGAGGGAGAGAATGGAAACAGGAATAATTTCTCTCAAACACTTCTTTCAAGAGTTTTAGGGAATAATAAGAACAACGGAAGAGGCCCTCTCTCAAGTGTATGGGCTCTAAATTGCTTAAGGCAACTTTCCCAACCCAAGCCCCCTCCCCCTCTAGCCAGCCATTTATGCTGCCTGAGATGACAAGAGTTGTACTCCAATGAATCGAGAGGACCAGCTTGAGGGAAGGCTGTTTCACTGCAAGCTTCAATATCCATTTATCTTACTCTTTCCCAAAATCTGGTACCACTAGCTTTATATCAGTGAATCATTGTTCTCACATCATGCATTTTTCTTATCTATCTGTCCGTCCATCGATCCATCCATCCATCCATCCATCCATCCATCCATCCATCCATCCATCCATCCAATTGATTTATTGGCTGATTCCATGCCCTTCTTTCTAAGTACTTCAGGTGGCTAACAATCTCACATAAAAATAAATCACATAGTTAAGAGGCAAACACCTAAAATCAGAGGTCTAATAGAAATCACAAAATTATATATGTTTAAAATTACATATATTACAAATTACAAATGTTTGCTAAAACACCATAAAGGTGATACAAACACCAGCAGTCAAAGACAAATCAATGATGCACAGTATTCCCCTGAACATTTTTACACATAGATATGTCTCCCCCTGGTGCCTGAAAGACAAATATGTAAGATGACTGGCTCTCTGTTGGAAAGAAGTTCCATAGCTGGGTGCCACCACTTAGAAAGTTCTACCAATTGTGGTAGGCTTTTGGGCCATGCTACTCTGGGCACGATCCCAGGTAACACCAGCAGCAAAGTTTCTCTGGCTGATCTTAAATCCTGAGTGGGTCAGTGCAGAGTCAGATGGTTCTTTAAGTACTCAGCATTGCTGCATTCTTGCAAAACAAGATCTTCATAGATAGGAGAAACTCTTCGAACTAATTTCTGGGACTTAATTTTTACCTTGCTTGCATGTAATTAATACTTGCCTATCATCCTTTGTACCTGTGATGTATGCCAAGCCACAGATCTGTGCACATTCTATTCTTTCTAACATTTGGAAAATGTGTTGCCAAAATGGTGGCTGGAAAACCAGAACTGTCTGAAATCTTTAGAAACATCTGTATGAGTTCAAAAAATCATGAGCCTTGGAAATCATAATAAACATGATGCTTACATTTGAAATAAGATTTTTGTTTGAAACCAATATGACTTGCAATGCAAAAAAAAGGTGCATTGGTTTCATGTTTTCTTCAAGTGGCTTGAGAAACCCTAAATCAGCTAAATCCAGTTGTGACTATGGCTGCAATCCTATGTACCTTTCACTGGGAGTAAGCACTTTTAAATGTAATGGGCCCTCTTGAATGACTAATCTCTATTAATGAGCAACCCCGTTAATGACTAAACCCTATTAGATGTTTGTACTTGGGTCAGAAACAATAAAATGAATGAGTCACAAAGGTCTAAGGGCCGTTCTGCACTACACTTATAGTACTATTATTCCACTTTCAACATCTTGTGGAATTCTTGGCTTTGTAGTTTATTAAGGCCCAAGAGCTCTCTGGCTGAGAATTCTAAAGCCCCCTCCCTAAACTGCAAACCTCTGGATTCCACAGGATTTGAAAGTGAAATAATAGCACTATACAGTGTAATGCGGAAAGACTGATTGCTAATACAAAGTAGAGTAATAATCTGATTGCTAATACAAAGTAGAGTAAACCCACTGAAGCAATTGCTGAACTGAACATTCATGTAAGTACCGTTGGTTCAATGGATCTGCTCAACTGTTCTATTCTAGCTGGGACGAGCAACTGAATTTCGGCCAATGTTAGTCATGTTTAATTGCTTATATTGGGTCTACTTCTAAGAATGCCTAAGTTTGAATTCAACCTATTGTGACTTATTTCTGACTAACATTTATAAGATTGAGCTACAAGTCCCACTGGCATCATGACTGACTTGCTTAAGTAAGTTTCAGTGGAACTGAGTCACAATTAGCTTTCATAGGGTTGAGGCCAGAGTATCTTCACATTCCCCAAAGGTGATTGAGATACATTTAGGAGGACGTGTCCAATAATGTGGTTGTGAGAAGAAATCTGAACTTGCAATTGTCATGCATCTCAGCCTCACATTCCAATGAGGAATGGCCTTTTGTGGAACTGCTAAGTAAATTGCATGGGAATCAAAGTTGGTTTGGTGATTTTGTATAAAACCTGCATACTAATCAGAACTCAGAGGTGTGCTAAGGGAGCTGTCCTGTTTCTGAAGTTGTCTGAGCTTAAAACTCTATTTAAATATTTTATTTAAAGGAGATGCCACCTAAACATTCAGAAGACTATCCTGACAGTAAGAGCTGTTCCACAGTGGAATAGGCTGATAGATACTCCTTCGTTGAAGGTCTTTAAACAGAGATTGAATGACTGTCTCTCAGGAGCACTTTGATGATGTCCCTGGCATGGGAAGTGTTGGAGTAAATGGCCCTTGTGGTTTCTTCCAACCCTATGATCCTATTATTTCTACTCCACTCACTCTACCTATGAGTACATGGTGCTCTATAAAGTTCTTGTCTTCTCCATTTTGTCCTCACAATAATCCTGTGAAGTTAGATAGGTCTACTGGCTACTGGAATATTGTGTCCAGTTCTGGGTACCACAATTCAGGAAGGATACTGACCAGCTGGAATGTGTCCATAAGATGGTGACCAAAATGGTAGAAGGCCTGGAAACCATACCCTGTGAGGAGCAGCTTAGGGAGCTGGGTATATTTAGCCTGGAGAAGAAAAGGTTGAGAGATGACATGATAGCCATGTTTAAATATTTGAAAAGAATGTCATACGGAGGATGGAGCAAGCTTGTTTTCTGCTGCTCTAGAGACTAGGACATGGAGCAATGGATTCAAACTACAGGAAAAGAGATTCTACCTAAACATTAGGAAGAGCCTCCTGATGGTAAGACTAGTTTGACAGTGGAACATACTACCTCAGTGCATGGTGGAGTCTCCTTCTTTGGAGGTTTTTATAAGCATAACAATACTTTCAGCCATACCTTAGAAAATCTAAGCAAGAACTATATGAGAACCATGCCCACTTCTTCCCACACATGTATCTGTGCCCTGATGATATTACACGGTACATTTCCTTATCCTTGCTTTATATTAGTAAGTGATTGGAGTGTGACAATACTTGGGAGTAATCATTTTCAGAGTGAGAACTAGGACACTTCAACAGATTGGACAAATTTGATAGGGCTGTTGTTTCAATCCCTTTGTTTCTCAGTTGCTAGCTGCACCTTAAGCCTAATGAACTAAGCTGTTGGAGAATGTCCTAGGTGGTATTCTCAATGCGTATGGTCCTTCATGCTGTTGCATTCATTTTCCATTTTATCCATAGCGATTGTGGCTGGGATCTTACATCAAGCAGGTGGCTTGTAGCACTCAGCCCATGCAGTTCCTTGTTGGCCTCACACAGATGTCTTTTTTTGGATGAGGTGCAAGTGTCCTGCTCTCAAGAATTCAGGGTGCCAAATAACCAGAAACCATGGAAACAGGAAGTATCAGGTGTCAAAACAGTTCAAGTTGAGAAAGCTGTAAATGAGAGACAGATTCTAGGGAGACGATGTAGCTGAGTCATTAAATAATCCAAGGGTCATAAATCCATCAAACATACTTGCAAGAGCCCAGCAGTCATGAGAAGAACTAAATTTGTATACAGCAACTCAGCTGGGGAAAGTCACCTTCTTATGTAGGCAGCTGGTTCAGCCAACACCCAGATCCCAGGCTGTGCTCCTCCTGACACCTTGATTGTAGCTTTTGCTGCATCTGCAGGGGATGATTTAAGCCGGACACCTGAGCCTCTGCCTATCTTCTCTTACTGCTCTGAGGCTTACCTAGCCTGCTGAACTGAAGGAAGGCATGGCTAGCTATCAGGGTCTGCTGCAACTAAGAAATACAAATTGTCAAGGGGGTGGGGGAGCATGTCAGCAAGGGGCTATCCTCTAGCCCTATTGTGTCCCATTCACTATGTTCTCCCCTGCCGCTGTCAAACTGTGGGAAGGGCTGCTGCTGCTATTTTGCAGAGGGGAAAGAGTGGGGAAGGAATCCAGGTGTTGATAAAATGGCCCACCTTGGCTTGTCCTGGCTTGGAAGGGGAAGGAAGTGAGTGTTAGCTCACAGATGAAGTGCAACCTTCCATTTCATCCCTTCAGAGTTACATCAGTTAAATTGCCTCCCTGCTCTTTCCCTTCCCCAGCATTAAGCAGCACCAGTAGCAATGGCCTCTCTTGTGGCTTGAGAGTGGAATTCTGGATGTTGTGCAAAGACCAACAGAAAGGCACTCTTGTGCTCTGTCTGAAAAGAGACATAGAGATGTTAGTCACCCTTACGGATGTGTTATTAGCAAGATTTTGGCCCAGGAGAGAACCCAGTTTGCTCATGCCTGACTTGACAGTGGGGAAAGGGGATCAGATTTTACTTCAGAGAATGCTTCATCCAAAGGTGAATGTACCCAAAGATGTCCTTCAGAAGAAGGTACAAAGCGTAATTCTGGATCAAACCAAAGGCATGGTTCAAAACAACAGAGATCTGGGAGCTGTGGCCCAAAACACTATACTCTCAAGCTCTAACAGGCAGCATGATCCTAACTTAAAAGATGCACTATATATAGAAGGTTAGGGTTATGTGCAAGCCTTTTCTGATTTCAGAGATTTGCCATTTGAACAATCCTTATCTCCTAATGGGTGAAGATGGCATAGGGCCAGCAGAGCCAACCCCAGTCTCCTCCTAGGGTAGCAGTGTTGGAAATTACTTAAGACTATTCTTACTTTAATTTAACTTTGTGCTGGAATTGTTGCTGGGTCTCCAGGCTAGAGGTGATTTGAATCTGACTTAAGAGAGATTCCCGTTTGCCTCACACTTTCTCCATCCATTTTGGCTCTTCTGCCAGAAGAGCAGTTCTGCTGGCAAATTGCCTTCTGGGCAGACCTGTGAGCTCTGGTGGAAGTGAGATATGTTGGGAGAAGAGGCTTGTCCCTAATCGTGAACCATCTTTTAGGTAGGAATGCATGCATTGCCCATGTAATGATGTCTTCTTAGGGGTCTCTAGTGCTAACCCTGCATGGTTAGGTACTTTTGTTAAGAGGACATTGCCTCATCCTATATATTATAAATGTTTCATGGTATCAGGAGTTCCTTATGCAGTTTCAGCATCCAAAGTGCTTTGAAATTTTTACTTGCATAAACATGCACTGTTGGCACTAGGCATTATTATTCTATTCCATACTCCTGGGATTTCCAAAGGCACAGACAGGGGGAAAAAGGAGCTTGGTTCAAATTTTCATGAAAAGCAATCTAATTCCCACTAATTGAACTAATACTTGCACCAGAATACAGTTTGCCTTTGGCTTTCATGCCTGTCAGAATGTTGTAATCCAATTATCTGATCAAACATGATGTAGAAAAAATATGTGCACCAGGGAAAACAAATGTATAAAAAGTAATACTAAAGTACTTGTCAGAGTGCATAAATTGGAAAAATGACGTACCAGATATGCATATGAATTTTTACAGGCAGAAAATGTCAAATTCTATCCATGTAATAATATATACAAAATTTTTAATATTTAAAAATATATATATAAACTGATGTAGAAGTAGGATGGAATGAACCTGTACTTATTACACCTCAATTCAAGAAGGATATCGACAAGCTGGAACGTGTCCAGAGGAGGGTGACCAAAATGGTGGAGGGTCTGGAAGTCATGCCCTATGAAGAATGGCTTAGGGAGCTGGGTAAGTTTAGTCTGCAGAAGAGAAGGCTAAGAGGAGACATGATAACCATGTTTAAATATTTGAAGGGATGCCATGTAGAGGAAGGAGAGGGCTTGTTTTCTGCTGCTCCAGAGACCAGGACAAGGAGCAATGGATTCAAGCTGCAGGAAAGGAGATCCCACCTGAACCTCAGGAAGAACTTCCTGACACTCAGAGCTGTCCAGCAATGGAATCTGCTGCCACCGAGTGTGGTTGAGTCTCCTTCTTTGGAGGTTTTTAAGCAGAGGCTGGATGGCCATCTGTTGGTAATGCTTTGATGGGTTTTCCTGCATAGGAGGGGATTGGACTAGATGGCCCCTGGGGTCTCTTCCAACTCTATGATTCTATGATTCTATTGAAGTAGAAATGTCAATAGAAAAAGAAAAAAAAAATAGAAAGATAGAATCATTAGAGTCTGAATAATAAGAGACAGAATCACCCATTTCTGCTCAAAGGTGTTTTAGTATGTTGTGTTATACTTCACAGAGGTCTGAACTGAGTTGCTCCAGGTATGTCAAGTTTGGGGAAATTATGATTTATGGGCCACATGTTCCCCCCACACCATGATGGCTATAGGGAACCTCCATGTTCAAACATAACATGTATCTAAACACAAGTATATCTCAACATATATCTAAATAAAAGTTTCTGATAAATAGAATGGTAATTTTCAATTTTTGAGATTCTTGACGGAGAGCAAGAGCAATGAAACATTTTTTGGTCTTACAGCTTCAGGACACTCAGGAATTCCTCCCCCCCCACAATGATAGGAAACTGCACAGTTTTTCTATTAAGGTTGCACAGTTTGCTCAGAAAACTGTGTAGTAGTCACAAACTACACAGCTTTGGCACAGGAACTGAAAATGGTACAGTTTTTATTGATGGAAATGAAATTACACAACATACAAACCAGCCAGTGCTTCAGCTTGAAATCAGCCTGAGTTTCTTTTCCTACTGTGTGACATTTGAGTTGAACAACACTCAAATTGACAAAGCCTATAGTCACAACACCAGATCCTTCACTACATTGTTTGCACTTTTCCCAGGTACACAGAAAAAAAAAAAAACGCAAATTAAGTTAGTGGAGTTTCTTTTTCCTCACAAAGCTACACAGTTTTTTGAACATAGTAAAACGACTGAGAGCATCAAATTTTACAAGAAAGGTGCGTAGTTTTTCAAATGCCATTTAATTCCTGCACTAGTTTTGCGAGGGGCCACATACTCCAAATTTGACCCCAGTTGGGAAACTGGCAAATTTGGATTCCATCCCTACTGAGGATGCAACACTGTGGATGGGCTGTTAGATTTGTGAGATTCCAAAATTTTCCACCACTCACAGGAATCTGATTTGCTGCAGGACACCAAAGCCAGAATCTTGTTGATATATTACATTGGTATAAATATAACAGTGTATGCAGTGGCAGTAGGAAGAAAAAAGTCACATCTGGGATTCAAGAGTACATGATATTTATTTTCATTTCTAAACAACAAGTCATGCCACATTAGCCTCCAACTTCGCTCAAAAGTGCTTGAAATACATCTATCAGACTTCCCAGTTTTTGTTTAATCTGCCATGTCTCCTTACCAGTAACCTCCAAGATAGGTTTGCTTTTATAGGTGAACATCAATTCTGACCAGATCACTCATTCAAATGGGTAACCTGTATTGATCTACCTGGGGAACTGTATATTCTGTCTTCTTTTCTTCCCCCCCCTGCTTTGGCTGTCTCGGAGCCAGCATATGCTGAGAAAGTTCAAGCCCCCTGATTTATGTGCTGTCTGCAACCATTTTAGTGTCTGCCTTTGTTACTATTGTGTGCTCTGCCCTCTTGCTTCTCAGTAGACCTGTCCTCTCACCTCTGAAATTTCTTTTCAAAGGACTGAGAATCTGAAGAAGAAAAAGATAAGCAATGTCTGTACAAAGAGGTTGAAAAGACAGTGTGCAACTCTACGAACAAAAGTCTCTTTTGTAAGAGGAAAGGCTAAAATGATCTTCCTTCCTTCCTTCCCTCCTTCCTTTTTTTGCAGTTTTCCTGTCTGTTTCTTTGCACAGCCACACATATGAAATCAGGTAGCATGATCGTACAAGAAGGGGAAAGGGAGAATTTGGGACAGGACAGGGAGCAAGACATTGGCCATTTCTGCACTAGGCTGTTATAGCGCTATGATTGCACTTTCAACATCCTATAGAATCCTGGGGTTTGCAGTTTTGGGAGGGGCTGGCTGGCCCCTCCCGAAACTGCAAACCCCAGGATTCCATAGGATGTTGAAAATGGAATCATAGCACTATAATAGCCTAGTGCGGAAATGGCTATTGTGGCAGAACTCAAGGCTGGGCATAAGAGGCAGCTCTTCTAGGGCAATTGAATGCTAACCAAATTCATGTCTAAACATTTCCAGTCAGACATGGCTGGGCAAATATTAAGCAGTTTTGCCAAAGACTGTTGGATGGTGCTCCTAGTTACTTACATTCGATACTTACTTCTGCCATCATCCTGCTGATTGATTACAGTGGTGTAACTCTCAATTACACCAATGTAATTACTTTTTTAGTTGTTATGGAAGGAATTTACTACATGCCACCAAACCAAGAAGAGGTGATACTTTTCTTTTTCCCTAATTTTGTTTATTATTACAAAAATATATTTAAAAATATAACAAAAAAATAAAATAATAGCATAAAAGACAGAGAAGAAGAAAAAATAGACAATAATGACACCCAATTAACTACAGCCTAGTCTATAACTTATAACTCCAAGTAGAACATACATATATATATATATATATATATATGAAAAGTAGAAAGAGAAGAGAAAAAAATAGAGAAAAAAACTCAATGTAACTAAGAGAACTTAGTCTAACTAATCTAAGTAAGTAATCTAAGTAAACTGAAATAAGTAAATTAAAATGACTTTCAACCAACAATATATGTAGCATTCATCATATTAGCTTAACCCCATATTAATAGTTACTATATAGCAATAATAATTTCTTTTACATATTTTATCTTTATAGGTCTTTCCTTTTAAAAATAAATAAAATCACTATCTATTAAAAGTTCAAATAAAAAAAACCATTTTCTCCTTAGACATATCATCTCTAGATATCTTATCAAATCAAATTCATAATAACCTTATATTCTTCTAGCCTTTTTTCCTTCATTTTCTTTTTATTTTCTTTTAATGATCTTACAATTATTTCATCATTGCTATAACCAAAATCTTTTCAGCTTATATCTCTAGACATCATTCACATAAATCATTACCCATGCTGCAATTGTGGATGATGATTTTCTGAAACAAATCTCAGACACCTCAAAGATATGAAAATTAGTAGTAGAGCTACTCAATACCTATTTTGCTTCAGTATTTTTCCCCCAAAAGAGAACTGTGTACTTCCATGCAGCAACAGAGACATTAGCAAGATTTGATAGGGAGTTAGTCAAGAATCACCTAGCTAACCTAAATGAGTTCAGATCTGCAAAGCCAGATGAACTCCATCCCAAAGTACTGAAGGAATTTGCTGAGACACTCTCTGAACCACTTTTCATCATTTTTGAGAAATCTTGGAGAACAGGAGAGGTACCAAAGGACTGGAGAAGGACAAACATTATCCTTCTCTTTTAAAAAATAAAAAGGCGAAAAGGAAGATCCCAGAAATTAGAGACCAATCTGACCAACCTTAATACCCAGAAAAGAATATGAGAACAGGAGTCTGTCTGCAAGTATTTTAATGATAATCAGTAAGAGCCAGCATGAGTCTGTTAAGAACAAATCCTGCCAAATTAACCATGTGCATTTTTTCAATCAGGTCACTAGTTTAGTAGATGGTGGGAATGCTATGAATGACATTTGTCTGTGTTTCCCCAAAGCTTTTTACAAGGTCCTCCTTAATATTTTGATTAGCAAACTGATTATGTGTGGAACTTCTTGGCAGTAAGAGCAGTTCAGCAATGCAATCAATTGCTTAGAGAAGTGATAAAGTTTCCTTCTCTGGGTGTCTTCAGAAAGCACCTGGACAATTGCCTGCTGGGAATGCTTTAACTGGGAGATCCTGCACTGTGCAGGGAGTTGAACTCTGTGACCCATGAGGCCCTTTCCATCTCTTTGCTGCTATAATCCTATGACTCTAGGATGCATCTAGCAAATTTTATACAATTTACAGTATTGTGGACTGCTATCCTGCTAGTGACTTACATGTGCATTAAATTCCCTTACGGAAGTGGATAGACATTTTTGTGTGATGATGAACACTGTATTCAGCAAAATGTTGCAAAAGAAGAGTTGTACATGTGGGGTCATTGGTTATGTGATGCATATGAAGATGCACATTCTGGATTGTGCATAGCACATACAAGGGTGCATTGCACATTGCAATCATGCTTTTCACATTTGTTTCCACATGCAGTTGTGCTGTGTTGCAATGCACTAATGCACAATTGCCACATTACCATGCAAAGTTACACTCCATCTCCTTAATGCAGGATGTCACATGACATGGATATTAACTTATTCCTTACTGTTCTCCAGTGCATTAACACTTATCATTATGTTGTGAGTGAGAGAAGGATAACCTCCATTATAAGCTAGTAAAGTAGACACTTACACAGGAGTCCTAGTACACCCCCCCCCATTTCCTGACTCATTGTGCTACCTCACCTGAAGCATCTCTCTCCTTCTCTGGACATTCCCTAAATGTAATGTGAGCTGTGATTAGATAAATAATGCCGCAGTGGGAGTGGAGGCTGAAGTATCCATATAAGATTTAGTCACGCCCCCGGCCTTTCTTCCAAGCCTCCCAGAACCCTGCTGCAGCAGACATTTATTTTCTTTACATTTTATGCTTTTGTACTTAAATAAATCTGGTATTTAGCCTTGGAGCAAGAAACGTCTGGTTGTTTGCCTGTTTCTCAGAAAAAGCTGTCCTTCTTAAGAGCATAGAAGGTGGCAGTGTTTCTCTTTTATACTTAATATAATGCTAAGGAACCAAAGCTTATCTATATAACACAGGTTTCTTTCAAATAGTCTTTCACTCTCTCCTAAAAACTCAGGCCCGTCTTCTTTGTCTTCTTCCCAAGTAACTCTAGATGCTCCCCTACTTGAATATTGTTGGAAGTTAAGAGTTTCCCAAGATGTTAGCCCTATGGGGAAATGTGATGAAAGCTAGAACTGTTAGGAATCGGCTTTCCCTTAGCAGAGTTGCAGAAAAAGCATGTCCCAAGCCATTTCTGCACTAGACTGTTATAGCGTTATGATTCCGCTTTCAACATCCTATGGAATCCTGGGGTTTGCAGTTTCGGGAGGGGCCACCTGGCCCCTCCCGAAACTGCAAACCTCAGGATTCCATAGGATATTGAAAGCGGAATCATAACGTTATAACAGTCTAGTGCGGAATAGCCCAGTCTCTGTGTGGCTTCCCTGTACTGAGACTGACTTAGAAAGCAAAACAAGGCAGCTATCTTCAGGTACCAAACTTAGAAAAGTTTACTAATACATTTTATAATTACATATGCATTGGAGAGCCTAGATTTTAAGTGGGTAACGAAAAGATTAGGTAAGATAGTAGCTTCATTCTGAACTTACCATCTTTTTGATGGAGAAGTGAAGCATGGACAGAGGAAGGAAGTAGAAGCAAAAATGGGAAAGAGAGGGAAGCATGGTCTTTTATGTAAGGCCAATGACACTAGGGTCTATCCTGGGTCACATGGATACCATAGCCATTAATTTAAATAACACAAAGAGCAAGACTGAGGTTTTAGGTGGGAAGAACTTCCTGACAGTCAGGGCTGTCCGGCAGTGGAATATGCTGCCTCGGAGTGTAGTGGAGTCTCCTTCCTTGGAGGTTTTTAAGCAGAGGCTTGATGGCCATCTGTCGGGAGTGCTTTGAGGGTGTTCCTGCATGGCAGAGGGTTGGACTGGATGGCCCCTGTGGTCTCTTCCAACTCTACATTTCTATGATTCTATGAAACCCTGTGCTAGCTATTCCCTAGAGCAAGAGGGGAGGGGGAGAGAGAATGCCAGAATTTTCCAATAAATACTGAAGATAGTAAGATAAGCAGGCTTCAGCTGACAGAGACAGCCCTGATTAATCCTCTATCATCTTAGTTTTTCAGTTTCTAAAATGCCCTGGTTTCTCTCTCCTCCTCCCTCTTTGCCCTTTTGTCCTCAGCATACTTCAACTGCTGCAGACTGAGTTCAAGGTAACTCAGTGAATTGAGAGGAGAGAAGGGAGTGGAATCTTGCCTTTCCCTCTAGACTCAGGCAGAAAGAAACAGCTGCAGCTTCTCCTGGCTTTGGGGTTTTTCCTCATTAATAACTTCTGTCCTCTTGACTACCCTCTGATGCTGGTTAGCCACAAGTATTCCACTTTCCATCTGTAAATGTTAGAGATATGTAATACCTGAATATGGCTTATTGTCCTCTCTCGCACTTCTTCTTTCAAATACTCCTCTGTTACCACACCATACACCCCTACTCTGGAGGATGTACTATTTTCATAATTGGACATGTTTCATAACTGGAACACATTTTTAAAAGTGCACTGGCTGAAAGCCTAGGCTAGGTTGGGATGACTTCAGACATGATCAGGTCATAAGTTCAGGGAGGATTAGGCAGGAAAGTCCAATGCTGATGGGCTTGGGATAATGCTCTCAAAAGCTGTAAGTTTTGCGAGCACTCCCGATAACAATAGCAGGTGACATTGCCCAAGTGAAGCAAGCAGGAACCCCTACTGTGAGCATATCCTACAGAGATCTTCCCCATTCACATTACCTGACCAAAACATTAAGAGATGGTCAGGACTTCCATCAATATTTTCTCACCTAGTTAAGACAATCAGCCCATTCCAGACTCCTTTTTCAACTTTGTGAGAAAGCAGTTACCACTTTGTTCATGCATTCTCCTTCAGGGCAGGAAGTAGGGTGTTTGAACCACAGCCCCAGTCCCAATAAATTGTAGTACTTGGACGTCATATGTGGTGCTTAGACCTCTGTTCATTTGTGCTACCCTAGACTGAGCCACTCTACTTCGACTTTCTGTTTCAGAATTGGTAACTATCATCCTTTCCACTCAATTTCTCTCTATCCAACCTTTCTTGCCTCATTTTCCCATACCCCTATATGGTTCTTGAGAATGTCTGATTTCTTGTGTCCTTGATAATTTCAAATAAAATACCCCGTTTAACCTTTAACTGGAGTCATTTTTGCAGTTAGTACTGGTATACACAGGTGAAAAGAGCCTGCTGTTACCCTCTTCTCACAGACCTCTTTTGAGCTTTAATTCCCCAAACTCTAAGGAGATGCTGGCATTGTGGGTGGACCTCAAAGTCCCCCACCTTTTAGGGTAACACCTCCCACTCTCATTCATGCCCAGTCACCTTCCAACACTGCTACTGGCTTTCAATCTCTTAGTCAATCTTCATGCCCCTCCCATAATCATGAAAATCTATAGCACTCAGATTGAAAAAGTTTCTTTACTTGGGCTAGGGACAAGGAGTTCTCAGTTGTTCTTGGAAAATAAAAGATAATTTCTGCATCCAGAATTAATCATTCATACTTGTACATCCTACATCTGCCAGACAGGTGGGAGGTTGCTAACATTATCACAATTTCAGTTTGCCTTTAGTGGCAGATGGTAAAAATCTGTGCTAATAAAATAAGTATTCAGCACAAGGACATGTTGCTGTATGAAAAGGGATAGACTGTGCAGATTTCTGGCAAGGAAAATTATGCATTCTAAATCTGCAGTATAACCTTTTTCAGTTAGAGTTGCTAGCAAATAAAGTTAAACTTTCTAGTATATTTAGAAGTTCCTGTTTGGACAAAACACTTAAGGAGGACTCCAGGAAGCTTAGTTTGTTTTAATCAGATTAATGAGATGAACAGAGGAGACACTGGTCACAGCCAAGTTAATGGTCAGAGTCTGCCTCTTGTTCCACAGCTCTGTCATGGTAACACAATAATTCATACAATCAGTGGGATTTCTCACCATTACTTCTGAAATCCAGCTGTCACGATGTGTTTCCAGTTGATTATCCCAAAGGTACCGTTATTAATTGGTTTCATTCAGATAAGAAACAGATTTCATTCTGTTTCATTACTTGTAACAGCAGATTCAGGCTTCTGGAAAGAAGCTGACTGTGTGCATGCAATCTTATGGGAACTTTGAAGTTTGACAAAATGTAAAAGTAAAACCAAATTGTCAGAGGGTCAGAAACAATGGCAAAGGGCAAGGAGACAGCATATAGCATTATGCTGAAAAGGTTGTGGGATAATTGTGCATTAATGAATTGACCTGTTCTGAGAATCCAGAAAATAGTGGCAGCATGATAGGATGTGATCTGAAGAGCTCCTTGGTTTTTACCTTCTGATGAGGTTATATCTGTTTTTTAACCTCTTAATTTGCCTAGTTGTTCAATTTTGCCTAGCTTATAGAAACTCTGACTTACTTGTTTTATCTACTTTAATTTATTTTAATGTTTTTTCCCCTCCCGAACAGATTTCTGTGTTTATTGATTCATAATCAATCATGCTATGAAGCAGGCATCGTTCAAAACATCCCTTCTGCCAACTCTGGTGATGCAGAATTACTACAAAATAAATATGATTTAATAGGCATCACTGAAACTTGGTGAGATGAATCTCATGACTGTAATGCAGGAATAGAGGGGTATAACCTATTTTGTAGAAACAGAACAAGAAAGCTGGAGGAGTACCTTTATATGTCAAGGATGTTTTCACTTGTGAAGAGATCCAGGACTTAAATCCGGAAAGCCAAATTGAGAACATCTGGGTAAGAATTAAGGGAGCGAGAAACAATAGGGATGTGATTGTAGGGGTTTGCTACAGGCCTCCAGGCCAGCCTGAGGACATGGATGAGGCCTTTCTGGAGCAGATGGCCACACATTCTAAAAGGAGAGATGCCATGTTAATGGGAGATTTCGATTAACCTGATATTTGTTGGCAGTCAAATTCTGCAAAGACTGTAAGGTCCAACATGTTCCTTGCTTGCCTTGCAGACAATTTCATGGTCCAGAAGGTGGAAGAGGTGACAAGGGGATAGGCTATTTTAGATCTGATCCTGACCAACAGGGATGACCTAGTTGATGAGGTGGAGGTGGTGGGATCCTTAGGAGGGAGTGGCCATGCTCTCTTGAAGTTTGTCATTCATTGGGAAGGAGAAGCCAAGTGTAGCCAGACATGCATCCTAAACTTTAAGAAAGCCAATTTCTCTAAACTTAGGGAGTTACTTGCTGAAATCCCGTGGTCAAGAATACTAAAAGAGAAGGGAGTTCATGACAGATGGGAGTTTCTTAAATGTGAGATACTGAAGGCACAATTGAAAACTGTGCCAATAAGGAGGAAAAATGGCAGGTGTCTAAAGAAACTGGAATGGTTGGCTGAAGAACTCTCAACTGAGCTAAGTGTTAAAAGAAACATGTACAGGAAATGGAAAAATGGTGAAACCATTAAAGAGGAATTCAAGCAAATAGCCAGGAGATGTAGGGAGATAGTCAGAAAAGCTAAAGAGCAGAATGAACTCAGGCTTGCCAGAGACATCAAAAACAATAAAAAGGTCTTTTTTAGATATGACCACAGCAAAAAGGAAAACAATGAAATGATAGGATCACTGCGTGGAGAAGGTGACCAATTAATAATGGGGGGAAGAGAGAAGGCAGAACTACTCAATGCCTTCTTTGCCTCAGTTTTCTCCCAGAAGGATAGAAGTACCCAACCTGGGGTATGGGGAGCAGGTGAGGAAGTCAGGGAAATGCAGCAGAGAACAAGTAGAGAAGTAGTACAGGAATATCTGACTAAACTAGATGAATTCAAGTCCCCAGGGCTACATGAATTACATCCAAGGATATTAAAAGAGCTGGCAGAAGTCATTTCTGAACCACTTGCAATAATCTTTCAGAACTCTTGGAAAACAGGAGAAGTCCCAGCAGGCTGGAGGAGGGCAAATGTCATTCCCATCTTCAAGAAGGGGAAAAAAGAGGACCCTAATAATTATCGCCCGGTCAGCCTGACATCACTTCCAGAAAAGATCCTGGAGCAGATCATTAAACAGTCAGTTTGTAATTACTTAGAAAGCAATACCATAATCACTAAAAGCCAGCATGAATTTTTCAGAAATAAGTCATGCCAGACTAATCTTATCTCTTTTTATGATAAGGTTACAGACTTGATAGATGAAAGGAATGCTGTAGACGTAGCATATCTTGACCTCAGTAAGGCCTTTGACAAAGTTCCCCATGACATTCTTGCAAAGAAGCTAGTAAAATGCAGGCTGGACAGGGCTGTTGATAGTTGCATTTGTAATTGGTTGACTGACCGCACCCAAAGGGTGATCACCAATGACTGCTTTTCATCCTGGAGAGAAGTGACCAGTCGGGTGCCACAAGGTTCTGTCCTGGGCCCAGTGCTATTCAACATCTTCATCAATGACTTGGATGAAGGAGTAGAGGGCATGCTCATCAAATTTGCAGATGACACCAAATTGGGAGGAGCTGCTAATACGCCAGAGGACAGGATCAAAATTCAAAATGACCTGGATAAATTGGAGAGCTGGGCCAAAGCTAACAAAATGAATTTCAGCAGGGAGAAACGTAAGGTCCTGCACTTAGGCAGAAAAATGAAATTCACAAATATAGGATGGGGAACACGTGGCTGGATAGCAGTACATGTGAAAGGGATCTAGGAGTCTTGGTAGATCTCAAGCTGAACATGAGTCAGCAATGTGATGCGGCAGCCAAGAAAGCCAACATGATTCTTGGTTGCATCAATAGGAGTATGGTGTGTAGATTGAGGAAGGTAATGATACCACTCTATTCTGCATTGATTAGGCTTGATTTGGAATACTGAGTCCAGTTCTGGGCACCTCAATTCAAGAAAGACTTCAACAAGCTGGAACGTGTCCAGAGGAGGGCAACCAAAATGGTGAAGGGTCTGGAAGTGATGCCCTATGAAGAATGGCTTAGGGAGCTAGGTATGTTTAGTCTGCAGAAGAGAAGGTTAAGAGGGGACACGATAGCCATGTTTAAATATTTGATGGGATGTCATGTTGAGGAAAAAGCGGGCTTGTTCTCTGCTGCTCCAGAAAGTAGGACAAGGAGCAATGGCTTCAAGCTGCAGGAAAGGAGATTCCACCTGAACCTCAGGAAGAACTTCCTGCAGTCAGAGCTGTCCCGCAGTGGAATAGGCTGCCTCCATGGAGTGTGGTGGAGTCTCCTCCTTCTTTGGAGGCTTTTAAGCAGAGGCTGGATGTCCATCTGTTGGGAATGCTTTGATGGGTGTTCCTGCATAGCAGGGAGTTGGACTGGATGGCCCCCGGGGTGTCTTCCAACTCCATGATTCTATGATAAGAGCAGTTTAACAGTGGAATACACTGCCTGGAAGTGTGGTGGAGTCTCCTTCGTTGGACATTTTTTAAACAGAGACTGGATGGCCATCTGTCAGGAGTCCTTTGATGGTGTATTCTGGCATGGTAGAATGGATTGGAGTGGGTGGCTTTTGTGGCTTCTTCCAACTCTGTGATTCTTTGTTTAAAAAACAAAACAAAACAAAGAAAAACACATCCATGTTGAAAATGTAAGCCATAATTTCAAAGCAGGGATTCTAACAGAGTTCAGAGAGCAGAAATCTGGCAACCGCCTACTCATTTCTTAACAAGAAGACCTGAACTGAGATCAAATGCCTAAGTAGTTTAGCACCCTTTTCCCCACAATAGCTGAATGGATGCCTCTGTGAAGTCCACAAAGAGGATGTGAGGAAAATAAAATTTTAAATACATATTTGAAATGAACACCTGTGCAGATATTTCTTGAAAAATAAAAGTAAGGTAATGTAGAAACGGTAGAGACTGCAAATAAACTAATGTACCCATCCCCACCTGCTCGTCCAGACACTATTTTCTTGATTTATTACTATTTTAAACTGTCCAATAACCAGCATTCTATGGGAAGTGAAGTAATTAAAAACGTAAGCCTAAATCCATTGTTAGCCCCTGGTAGATGAAATTTAATATATTGAATTAGTGGGAACTTGGGAAGTCAATATTTAAAGTTGACTGATTTAGCAAAGCTGCTCTGTTTATGACTAGCAGGTGAATTTAGGCCATAAAATACCATAAAATAGTGATAATAATAAAAAAGATCAAGATAAAAGCAAGATAAAACCAGCAGCGGCATGTAATAAAACCAAAAGTAAAACAAGCTACAAGGACAGAAAGGTAGAAAGATTTAAGAGCATGAAAATGGTTCCTGAAATGCCTGGGCAAACATAAAAGTTATTTACTTGCTACTGCACAGATGAAAATATAAATGCCCGAGCTTGGAAAGGTGATGGCTAAGATCTTACTTCAAGGGGACAGAGCATAACATTGTACTCATGGGAGTCAATCCGCCATCCCCTCAATGTGGTGTAAATATTCATATGTGGACCTGTGCTGCTCTGAGCTGTATAACCTCCTCCCATTTTACTGTGAAGCTAACTCACATACCCTTTCCTTGCTTTATGGCAAGCAGGCCAGATCAGAAATGTGACTGGCTATGTCCCCACAGCTAGATGCAAAATGATGACAGCAGCGTTGAAACCACCAGAGGACCCTGGCCGTTCTCAGTGCTGATATCATCACTGTGTATCTGGGTATGGAGTGGTAGCCAGATACTTCTCCAACCCTGCCTGTTTGCTGGAGAGCCCATCTTAGCCATACTGAGCAGCTTCAAGAGCTCCACAGTAAGTCAGGGAGGGGGCTCTGAGTGCTGCAGAGGGAGGAAAGCGATCCCATGACCTCTTTAAGTAATTTGTTCCATTACCAAACCACTCTCCCTGTCAAGAAGTTCCTTCTGATGTTCAATTGAACTCTACCTTTCTGCAACTTCAAACCATTACATCTGGTCCTACTCTCTGCCCCCTCCTATCTGTCATAGAAATCATAGAAATCATAGAATCATAGAGTTGGAAGAGACCAGAGGGGCCATCCAGTCCAACCCCCCGCTATGCAGGAACACCCATCAAAGCATTCCCAACAAACGGCCATGCAGCCTTTGCTTAAAAACCTCCAAAGAAGGAGACTCCACCACACTCCATTGAGGCAGCATATTCCACTGTCAGACAGCTCTGACTATCAGGAAGCTCTTCCTTAGGTTCAAGTGGAATCTCCTTTCCTGCAGCCCGAATCCACTGCTCCCTATCCCAGTCTTTGAGGCCAATCATATTACCCCCTCAGTCTAATCTTTAACAAGCTAAACATGCCCAGCTCCTTCATCCTTCTTCATAAGTTTTGTTGTTTTCCATTCCTCTTATCCTTTTCCAGCTTCTCTATATCCTTTTTAAACTGAGGCATGCAGAAATGAACACAGTACTCCAGATAAGGTCTGATCTGCACAGAATATAGGAGCACTCATCTTGGAAACTATACTTCTGTAAATGTAGGCTAAAACAGCATTCGCCTTCATGACTGCATCACTCTGCTGGCTCATGTTCAATTTATGACCAACAATAATCCCAAGGTCCTTTTTGCATATACTATTTTTGAATCCTGTATTCCCCAACACTCAAAAGATAAATTTATGCAGATCCCCCCCCTGCCCAGATTAGAACTCTGTCATTCTTGCCCATAATTTGTGCTGATTGGGGATGATAAAAGTTGTAGTCACCAAATTCTGGAAGGCACCAATATTGGGGAAGCATGCACACACTGTACCTGATTAATCCTGAAATTCACCACTACTTGGCTGTGCTTGAAATTTTTTCATTCCCCATCTCATATTTAGATGAGAATCATGTCTGTAAACATGGTGTAAATTTGATTGTATCAATAATAATAATAATAATAATAATAATAATAATAATAATAATAATAATAATAATATATCCCACCTCTCCCCTTTGATCGAGGCGGTACTACAGCAATACATTAAAAGCATTAAAACATAAACACTCCTCCCCACCCACCAACCCATCTAAAACCAACCCCCTAAAACACATTAACTATACTACTAACTATTAAGAACAGGAGGACAGTTGGTGGGAGGCGGTGGAGTACTAGTCTTAGAAGGCCTGTCGGAAGAGATCAGTCTTGACTGCTCTTTTAAAGCAGTCAAGACTGGTAATATGCCGGGTCTCCTCTGGAGGCCATTCCATAACTTGCGAGTGATAGAAGAGAAGGTCCTCTGGGTAACTGCAGCCAACCTAGTATCAAACAGATCATGATTCTCTCTCTCTCTCTCTCTCTCTGCCTCTCTCTCTCTCTCTCTCTCTCTCTCTCTCTCTCTCACACACACACACACAGAGTGGTTAGAATTCACTTAGGTGTTATCATGTTCTACAACCCCTAATCTTGGATAAGTATAATTGGCTATAAATATTTTTTAATGGGCATGAAGCAAATATAACTTGCACTTACGACTGAAAGTTGTGTGGAAATTAAAAGTACCAGAGCCTAAGAGACAATAGCGAATGAAGCTGCTAGCAGGAGTATCCAAAAGCTGACATCCTATTACCTTTTCCCTGTCCTTTTGTTTCCTCACCTCTCCAGTCATAGTGATTTCCTTTGATGCCTTGTCCACAAAGGCAATTAGAACCCAGAAAACCCCTTTGTTGGCTTTAGCAGAGAGCAATTCACACGTTTCCCTCAGGGCATAAAAAGAATATTTAAACCTTGGCTCAGCCCCACATAGTGTGTTATGATGCATGGGGTTCCCTAGATTCCAGTTCATTGCACTGCCCTCAGGCTCCCCCAGTCTGAGACAGCTCACTTTGATCCTCTGCTGCTTCACATATGGCAACTATCATCCACTTCACCCCAAACTCTGACTATCCAACATTTCTCTTCTTTACCTTTGCTAGTCTCGTATGGTTCATGAGACTTTTTGCATATGTGTGAATTTCCCCCAGTAAAGACATCATTTTGATTTCCAACTGGTGTCCTATAGTTCATACTGGTATACAAAAGTGAAAAGATCCTGTAAGGTTACTCCACCTCTCACAGGCCTCTCTTTTTAAGCTAATAATTCCCCACCTTTTCACAGAGACACAGGTACTGCTGGAGGACCTCAGGGTCCCCCACCTTTTGGGGTAATGTAGGAACATACACGTGCATAAGTCATGTTACACATATAGGTCCAAAAAGTCACCACTGTGCTATGTACATGTTATACCGATAGCAGCAAAAGCAGAGTTGAACAGACTGCATATACATCTATGCCTGTTTTTTTAAGTTGTGAATTGTGGTTGTGCCTCCTATACTTTGCATTACTGTTGTGCATTCTATACTTTGTAAAGTGATCTCAGATTGCAGTTGCGCATCCTATACTTTGCATTGTGACTGTGCATCACGCATTGCGCGGTGGCACCCAGTCATTGACACGTGTCACACAATGTTGCCGTTTTTCATAGGGGCTGGCTAGTGCTGCTGAGATACATGGCTGCATGTGGGTATTTGTGGTTCACTGAAGGGATGTCAGATTAAGGCCTTCCAGAGAGAATATTGTCACAATATGTCACATCAGAAGACATGGTGGCTGGTAGTTCCCATACCAGTGGGATGATGAATCTGCTATGGGTTTTACTCTGAACTTTAATGTACCTATCAAGGGTGATGAACCAGTTCTGCGCGATAGCATTCAATACTTTGAATGGACCCTTTAAAATTCAAACTAAAATTGAGAGTGGAGTTCACCTCAGGGTTGTGAAACCCATCAACTACCATTCATTAGAAGATTCACTCTCAGTTTACAACAAAAATGATGTCTTTCAAAAGTCTTCTTGAAAGAGAGTGGCATAGATTTATATCCAGAGGCAAAATCTCACCACTTTAATCTACTGGTGTCTTGAAGCACAGCACCACATAGGGTTTAAATTGCATTTCTTGGTCTAAATTACTTAGCAGGGGGAAGGAAAATGCCACATTAACCTGAATGATCATTTAAACATACATATATTTTCTTTCCACTGTTTGCATTAATGAGCAAGTGCACATTTCTATCATGGTATAGGAGATGGAGAAAGTTGGCTAAAGCTAAAACTTCAGTCATGAGAAATGCACTTGGTGCAAACTTTGACAGCTCTTTTAAATCCCACTGTGTGAGCATACAGCAAGCATTGCTCATCTTCCCCAGCATTTTCATATTTAAGTTTCAAAGGTTCAAACTGAAGAGAAAATGCCAACTATGTTTTTTTTAAAATGTATGCACATTTCAGAAATGTATTACACTGAAGGCTGATGTTTCTTATTCTGATGAGAATTAATACTGTCAGCCTATTTCTTGAGGACATTAACAGTGTCATTTTTCATTTAAGTTTCCCATTCTCAGGCTTCAGATATACTAATAAATGATATTTCCCAGCTGACCAAGAGCTCTTGGCAAGGTTAGAATAAAACCATTTCTGGATCTTATTAGTCAATGAAAATGCAAATAAGAAGATCCGTGATGCTGGATGCAATCTGTTGAAATTCATCTTCTTCAGTTACACGAGTCTTTCTTCACAGTGCAGAGCCATAGGAGAATGTTAGGGGTGTTCTTTCACATCAAGGAAAGTCATATTGGTGAAACCCTTATGAGTTAAGTGTATATCACTTCTGGGACAGGGGCAATAGTTGAACCAGCAGTTGGAAATCAGAAGTTCTTGGCTCAGTCAATAGTTAAGACCCAAAAGCAAGTCAAAATGGAAAGACAAACTAGGAGACAGGCTGGAAGAAAAACCTGAGATAGAGAGATATATCTGAGCTGAAGAAAATAGTAGTGTTAAAGACTGGTTTAACAGGAATACAAGCCTTAGAATCATACAATCCTAAGGAAGGGCTGGAAGAACCATCTTGTTGAAGAATCATCATAAGGAAGGACTGGAAGAACCACGAGAAACATCTTGTCTAACCTCCTGCCATGCAAGAATGCACAACTAAAGCACTCATGAAAGATGGCCATCCAGTCTTTATTAAAAGACCTTGAAAGAAAGACAGTACATCTGGTTCTGAGGCAATCTAATCCACAACTGAACCACTCTCAGGCTCTTTCCACAGGACATTAGTGTCCCACATTAGGGATGGGAGAAGTACAGGACCTGGACAACAGTTCTGCATGACATCATTGATGTCCCATTGTCCTCCCATCCCCAGGCAGCACAATCACACAGCAAATCATTGATGTATTCTTCCCATCAATGACCAGCAATCATGCCTTCCCATCATCATCCCATACTTACTTGAGCTGAGGAGGGTCAGGGATTGCAATGGCTATGCTTCCTGCCCCAGCACAGTCGGTGGCAATGCCCAGCTGCACTGCGGAAGGAAGAGGCAAAGCCATCGTGCCTCCTCCATTCCCACAGGCAGTCAATGTGGAGGGAACTGCAACTGTTGCACTCTCCTCCTGAGACAGCCTCTATCAGGATCCCTGCGGGATGCTGCTGGGATCCACTAACCTGTGGAAAGGGCCTTACATTCAGAAGTTCTCCTAACAATTAGGCAGAATCTTCTTTTTTTTCTTATAATTTGAATACATTGCTTCATGTTTGAGTCTCTGTAGCATGAGAAAACAAGCTTGGTCCATTTTCTATGTGATAGCCATTTATATATCTAGATATGTCTGTCGTATTGCCTCAGTCTTTTCTTCTCTCAGCTAAAAGACTCGGCTCCCTAGTCATTTTTTTTATAGGGCTTGGTTTCCAGACCTTTGATCATCTTGGTTGCCCCCTCTGAACATGTTCCAGCTTGTCAACATACTTTTTTGAACTGAGATGCCCACAACAGGACACAGTTTTCCAGGCCTTCTTATGCATCTTCCTGCCAAGAAATTTAATTCAGTCCAAGATAGTGGATTTCAGTCTTGGGTCTGCACATGTTGTTGGACTACATCTCCCAAAAACAATGACCATTGGGCACGCTGACTGGGATTCTTGGAGCTGAGATCCAACAACACCTGGAGATTCAAGTATAAGATGTTCATTCAAAGGTACATAGTTGAAAAATCTATCCCCTGTCATTCAGTGGTCCATGCCTTGTGTCCTGGCCTTGGCAACCTGCCAAGGTTGTTCAGTTGCCTAATTAGCTAGATAACGGCAGCTCCATAAAAACAGCCTTGGGACTGAAGTAAATGCTCAGTAAGACACAACAACAGTCCAGAAAAGGAATAGTCTAAAAGCCATATAAAGATCCAAGTGAAGTGTTGAGGTCCAAGATCCAAAGCACACAGGTAGAGAATACAAGAATCACCACAGCTGTCACCACCAATAGTGCCAATAGTTTCCAACAACCTTCCATTGCTGAAAGCTGTGATTATATGACCTCAGCATCCTGGCCAGCTGTGTCCTAATTAACGAACCCTTCCCATATAAGCACTGCCAGAGGCTTAGGCTCTCCCTTTACCTCCTGCACTAGCTGCTGTAAGTACTACCTTTTCATGTTTCTGGGATGTGGCTGCTGGGAAGGGACCTGTCTGGGTCCTGGAGCAAGGGCATGACACCCTGGAGTAGTTGTGCACAAGGGAAGCACTTCCTGAGGGTATCTCTTGGAGAAATAAAATGGAAAGTGATGATACTTAAAGAAATAAAGGAGGATAACACAGTTATAGATGACATTAGTATGCCATTATATTTTTTATAAAAGCAACCTCAAATGTTCTGGAAAGAATGTGCTGTGATGGTGATTCAGTACCATTCCCATTCTGCTAGTTTTTCTTCCCCTACCTCTTTTCTCTATTTAATTGATTTGAAGGATGACCCAAACTGCCTTCAGGCCTTGAGATACTGTGGGAAACCATTTTAATAAATTAAACCTGGCTCGTTCCTAGTTCAATGAAAGCAGAAAGCTTGAAAACCCCTGAAATATTGGCTCTTGAATAGTTTCCCGTAGGGATGTACATACCTATCAAGTCCAAATATAGAGATGCACTTCTTTTCCCATCACCACACTTGGTCCATGTCTGCCTGTCTTTTTTTCTATTCCAAAGTTTGACGTTTTTTGGGGAAATATGTTTGTGTGTGTGTGTGCATGTGACATTTCTAAAATTGTATTTCTTATTTGCACACATTTCTCCATTGATTGAAGCATGTTTAGGCTGTGCCATCCCACACATTTAATTTGCTTTTCCTTGTATTTTCTATGCATACTTTTCAAATGTGCACACTGGATATGCTCATAGGCAATTGATAATATACAGATTCTGGTGCACAAAGTGCATATAGTCTTTGTCTCATTGGTAAATGAAGACAGGAAAAATTTCAGATTAAAAGATGTTCTGGAGCAGCATCCTTTTACATTATTTTCTACGATGTCTAGAAGACATGAAGGACCACCAGCAGAGTAGATCTTATGCATTGTTCCTTTATACCTTTCATCTTATGTCTGGAATATTGTTGGTTAGTCCCAGCTGTAGCAGACTCACTGAATCAACAGGTGAATGGTGAGTCAATGCATTGGTAAAGGTGTTGTCCAGTCTAGTTGTCGTAAGTGCCAGCTGTCTGTTGCCAGGAAATAGAGTGCAGAGCAAGTCGGAGGCTGTTCAGCAGACAAACTGATACTGCTTAGCAGTTTAATAGAGCTTGCCTGTTCAGGGTGGAGTAGAAGCATTGTCAAGAGTTGGTCCAAGAGTTTTAAAGAATCACATTTGTCCAGTTCTTGTTTGGAGGGTGGTTTGATAAGAATAGCAATACCGAGCTGTTTTGTTAACAGAGGGGGAGGTCCGCTTAATGTTGTTTGTTTGTTGTACATATAGATTCCATGTTGTTGTTGTTGTTGTTCATTTTTTAAAGTACATCTGTCTAAATAGGTAGGTTTACATGTTGTCTAGGTTATGTTAGAATAATTGTTTTTATGTTTAATGTAATGTTATTAGAGGTCAATGTGTATGATGTGGATATGTATCATGTATTTTGTGAAACTTTGTGTCTTTGCTCATGCATTTTTTGTTCTCTTTTTCTTTTTTGCTCTATTTCAATAAAAATAATTTACATATATAAAAAAAGTTGGTCCAGGAGTTCAGCCACCCAGTGGGCATCAAGGTCAGACAGTCTGAAGGTCAGAGAATCTGGGCAGACAGTGAGCAAAGAATCTGTTGCAAGGGCTGGCAAATACATGAGTTGTTTCTGGCATCAGGCCACCACCACCCTCTGCTTTCTTTAAGAAAGCTGGAGCCAGCTGGCTGTCATCCCAGCCTGACAAGCTTCTGCCTAGCGTTTCCTTTCTTACTTTGAGGCTGCTGTTCACTTGGAGCCCATGACAGGAGGGTCTTTTCTGCTCTCCTCCTTCTATGTAACTGGGTGAACACCCTCAAGGTCCTGATGATAGTCTGAATACTTTGGCTCTATCTCTGACTGGTCTTCAGTTGAATGGGGAAAGCTGTCCCAGAGAACCCCTCCAAATTCCTGAGATTTAAAGGGGAACAAAGCCTAGACAGGCCCCAACGACTATTCCTTCCCAGAACCTGAGTGCTACATAACTCTAGATGCCAGTCCAAACTGTCACCCTTCACCCAAAATGGAATGCACTCTGTGACGACTCCTGAATGGGGGGCTTAGCAACAGAGCCACCTTAGAAACCGAGAGTATTTAAAAGAGATTGGCTGTTAGAATTGGAACCCAGGCTAGCCAGAGGAAGGGGTTAGATGGGGGGAGGATGGAGTAACTGAAATTTAACTGAAGCAGACAATGTTCGAGTGAAGAAGAACAGAGAGAGCTGAGACCTGAGGCTCTAGTCAGAGAGAGTGCTTGGAGTTGAGAGAGAGTGAAAGATCCATGTGAGAGAGAGAGTGTGTGTGAGAGAAAAGAAAGTGTTGGCTGGTTTGCATATACCCATGTTGTGCTGGTTGCTAATCTTTACTCTACCAACTACCTTTTACCCTGACAGTTTATTAAATGAAGAATTGTTTATATTTTTATAAGAGCTGTCTAAATAGAGTGTCTTTGCTTGGGACTGGACTGTACATGCTACCACAAGTAACATAGTCATTGGATAAATATATCCATGCTTTGCCCTATCTCTGAAAGGGTTCAGATTTAGGGAAGGCAGTAGTGGACAAAAGTGTAGAAGATTTTGCTGTATTCTCTAAGAAGGTGGAAATATAGCAAATCTTGAGTGTCATAGCCCTGGCTTGATCCAGAGATCTCCCTGGTTCTGTTACTCCTGCTATGGCACTGTGAGTGAGGAACCCAGATACCATTTTGATATCAAGCAATTCGGCTCAAATTCGACCTTTTTCCAGCCACCCCACTCCACGTGTTTGTGAGGTTCTCCGGACAAGCACGGACAAAGTGCGGCCACTAATGGTTTTACATTCCAGACTCTATTGAGGCCAGCAACTCAAGCCTCGCTCATAGCTTCAGGGAACTTCCATCCGCAAACTTCACAATAGCTGCACAGTTCTGAGCCAAGCCATTCCTTTATGCTGGGCCATCAACGTACCGGCCACGTTATTGTCATCAAGAGCAAATCCTATCATGTTAAACTTGACCTTTCCAAATCCTTTGTCCAGCGCTAAAACTCCTTTTGCTCTCACCTGGCTTGCCATAGCCAGTAGGCACAAACTCCCCTATAAAAACCCCGCATTTTCAAACGGTCTTCAGACTACTTGGGACTGCCATCCCACCTTGCTACTGGTTTGTCTAAGGAACTCCCCTCAGCCAGCCACACTGAGCTTTCTTCCCCGGAACCCCATCTTTTTCTACAGGACAACGGGACCAGGTGTCGTATCACCCATTCTCCCCAACTTCTCCGTTTCCAATTCTAAGTTAGCCAGTGTGTGTGTTGTTTTTATTTCCTGTTTACCTTTCAATAAAACTGTTATTCTTGCTTACTTTAAACTTGTGTGCTTGTTCCCTGACTTGAAGCCGTAGACATTGGGTTTAAAGATCCTTGCTAAGTTACTCTGCCTCTTGCTTAGCCAAGACAGTGCTCCAGCTAAATTCCCCCAACTTGTATTTTTAATTGGCAATTTGGGTGCACCTCCCAGGACCCCCCAACATTCAGGGTAACAGTTCTGTTTTTGACACCCTCCAACAGTTTACAGGAGAAAACTGGAACACAAGTGTGCAAGCAACATCAGAATGTAGCAAAAGTTATTAATAAGGAAGGACAGACAAGTCAGGAGAGGCTGCAGCAGTTTGTTTTTGCCTCAGTCTACAGGGAAGGGCAAGATTCTGCCCCCTTCTGTTCTCTACCTCCCCAACTTAACTGAGTACAAACTCCTTCTGCTCTTTGAACTCAGTTAGCAGTTCTTGAAGTAAGCTGAGGACCAAGGGGAAAAGTGGAAGGAGGAGAGAGAAACTGGGATATTTTAATATAAGCTGAAAAGTAGGATGATAGGGGATTAACTGGAAGCATTGTTACCAAATCAGGACAGTTGAAGAGTATGAAATGGCACCCCACAGGTACTCACTGAACTGAGATTTGCTTGTTTTCTGCACTATGCTGGCAAGTGACCAACTATTTAATTGGTATTGCTCTAATCCAATTATTTCATTATCTCTACAAACAACCAGGGAAGGGTTGGAGAACAAGACTGTAATTATTTTTTTTTTTTTAAAGAATCCAATCAGGAATTTTTTGTAAAAAGTTCTACAGTCCTCTCTCCACATTTGTGGGTTTGACTTTCATGAATTTGATTATTTACGATCCACATGTGTGCCTTTCCCTCAATTCTCCTCCTGTCATGGACTTCCAGGACCTAGACTTAGAGTCTGAGGCAGCAGAATCTGCTCTTAGCCCTAGCACAGAGATGGCTACAGCAAAACCTGCAGAGCAGACAAGGACAGAAGTGTCTGCCCCAGCAGGGAGCCCTGTTCACTCTATCACAGAGAATTATCCATTCGTACCAACCTTCACCTAGGGTAGACACCAAAAGGGTTTCCTGCATCACTCCCAGTGAATTTATGCCAAGTACCAATTAATCAGGCACCAGCTGGGCTGACCCTGGAGCCTATAAGAACTGAGCCTTTCCCCTCTAGCCTATGTCAGCAATCAACTGGCTATTTCTCCCATGCATGCTTCTGTTTGCTTCCCTTCCCTGTTATTCTGCTGTTTTGACATGTGTTTGTATTGCTTGCCGTTGATTTATGGACATTGCTGGGATCATTATATGCTTCTCATTTACAAGATTGTTTTCTTCCTAAAGTAAACTGACTAATTGCTTAACTACCTGAGCTTCTTGAGCTTCTTCTTGTATTTTCAGCTTCTCTTGGCTGCCAGCCCAGATTAAGCATGGACACCTCCTCTCATTCCCTTGAGTTCTGCCAGGCAGGGAGAAGGACAGCAAGCACACCTGGGCAACAGGCAAGGGAAAGAGGGGGAAGGCACACAACACTCTCCTTCTCCACCCCCAGTGCTCCCCCTCTCATTCCCTTGCCTTTGGCCTTGGTACAAAGAACATGTGCCAAGGCAAAAGACAAGGGAAGCGGGGGGGGGGGCAAGCTCCAGAAAGGAATGGGAGAGAGAGAATCAGGGGAGTTCTTCATGATTTTTCCACTTTTGTGAGGATTCTGCACCTCAAACTCCCATGAAAGTGCAGGGGCCACTGTATTTGATCTGTTATAATTACTAGTCCAAGACTCAGCTAGAAGCAAGATTGGGAGGGTTGACAGAGAACTCAAAAAGAAGTCTTGATGGAATGGGCTTACATGTCCTGGCATGTCTTGTCTCCCACACAGGCAGTATAGGGATGTCAAGCATCCCTGCATGAACAGTGGGTCTGTGGCAATGTGGGAGTGGAACAACCATTGCTATTAACATTGGTGTCGCTGCTGCTGCAGTAGCATTTCCCTCTTTTTCCCTGTCTTCCAATTTATTTTTTCAAACAGCAAAAAATCTCATTTACCTGACAGCTGGGCAAAGCAGACTCCAAATGAATGAGAAAACTAAAATGTGGAGCTTCAGAAGTGTAGGTGGGTAACTATAAACTCATTTGTGATTGAGGAAAGATTTGTGTGGAACCTTAAAAGTACTGAAAGAAGGTGAGATATCAAGTATCATAATGAGCATGACATATCTGACAAGACCACCGCAGTCTGAAGCAACAGAGCAATTGGAGAAAAGTGACCCATGAAGTTATTCTCTGCAAGTAAGGTTAGAACTCTCTGCTTGTCTGATGAAATTTCTTTGGTAAGCTGTTTGTTCCAAGAGAGAGAGAGGGTTTTTTCAAAAGAAGAAAATTTAATCATGGGATGTGAGGTCAATCGCCTCACATTAATTTAGACATGATAATTTTCCATGAAGGTAGTTCTACAGATTCCTTGTGAATGAGACACAGTGGGGTCGGTAGTGTGTGTGAGGAATTCAGAGACTTATTTTCTGTGGATCATCTAGCCTTCACTCTGCGAAGCTATGAGAGAGCAGCATCTTCCCTGCATACTTCATTCTGTCAGCATTTATTGAAGTCTCTAGCCATTTCCACCCTAGACTATTTTAGGGCTATTATTCCACTTTCAACACCCTATGGAATCCTTGGGTTTGAGGCTCCTCCTTAAACTGCAAACTCCAGGATTCCATAGGATGTTGAAAGTGGAGTAACAGCACTAAAACTGTTGAGTGCAGAAATGGCCTCTGTTAGCAAAAAAAGCAGCAAAGTTAGGTGAGTCGGCAAGCTGTTCATGCAGCAAATGAAGAAATGAGCTTGGGGAAAAAGGAGTTTTATATACTTTCCCTTCATCAACCTTTCCTGAAGTTTGTACAGTTATATCCCATATCAATATTACAAGGAGGCAGAGAAGAGAAATAACTGTGGAGGTGGAGGCAGAAGGATTTACTGCTGTCTGCTGAAATGTATGAGCAATGTTTGTCTTCTTGCCAGAAAACCACACCAACTAAACCTGCATCAAGTGCAAAACAGTAGTTGAATTGGAAGACAAGGTCCACTCATGACACCTCTGTCTTAAGTCCCTTTAGTGCATCAGAGAGCATGGGGACTTCCTGGATAGAGCACAGGGAAAAATCGATCCTGTAAAACCAACAGGAAGAAATTGCAAGGAAAATGAAGAGGCCTGTAACAGTGAGGAGACACCACTGTCAGAAACAGATGATACAGAAGGGATTCAGAACTTCTCCAACTAAATAACCATTTCTACATCTTGATGAGGATAGCAGCAGTGAAGACATCCAAACAGGGAACCAGTAGCAAGGGATGCCAGGGAAGGAATCAAGGTAGCCAACCACAACAAGAATAAAAGAAAGGTTCTGTTGGTTGGGAACTCACTATTTGAGGGTATAGAGATACCAGCCTTAGTTGAGGAATTAGAAATGTGCTGCCTTGCTGATGCATGAATCCAGGATATAGAATCATAGAGCCGGAAGAGACCACAGGGGCCATCTAGTCCAACCCCCTGCCACACAGGAACACACATCAAAGCACTTGCAACAGATGGCCATCCAGGTTCTGCTTAAAAACTTCCAAAGAAGGAGACTCCACCACATTCTGGGGCAGCATATTCCTCTGCCAGACAGCTTTGAGCATAGGAAGTTCTTCCTGAGGTTCAGGTGGAATCTCTTTTCCTGTAGTTTGAATCCATTGCTCCTTGTCCTAGTTTCTGGAGCAATGGAAAACAAGCCTGTTCCCTCTTGTACATGACATCCTTTCAAATATTTAAACATGGCTATAATGTCCCCTCTTAACCTTCTCTTCTGCAGACTATATACCCAGCCCCCTAAGCTGCTCCTCACAGGGCATGGCTTCCAGACCCTTCACCATTTTGGTCGCCCTCCTTGGGACATGTTCCAGTTTGTCAATATCCTTCTTGAATTGAGGTGCCCAGAACTGGATACAGTATTCCAAATGAGGCCTAACCAGTGCAGAATAGAGTGGTACGATTACCTCTCTCAATCTACACACCATACTCCTATTGATGTAACAAAGAATTGCATTAGCTTTCTTGGCTGCCACATCACACTGCTCAGCTTGTGATCTACGAAGACCCCTAGATCCCTTTCACATGTACTGCTATCCAGCCACGCGTCTCCCATCCTATATTTGTGCATTCCATTTTTTCTGCCTAAGTGTAGGACCTTACATTTCTCTCTCTTGAAATTAATTTTGTTAGCTTTGGCCCAGCTTTCCAATCTGTCAAGGTCATTTTGAAATTTGATCCTGTCCTCTGGGGTATTAGCAACCCTTGACAATTTGGTGTCATCTGCAAATTTGATCAGCATGCCTTCTACTCCTTCATCCAAGTCATTGATGAAGATGTTGTATATCACTGGGCCCAGGACAGAACCTTGTGGCACCTCACTAGTCACTTCTCTCCAGGATGAAAAGCAGCCATTGGTGAGCACCCTTTGGGTTTGGTCAGTCGACCAGTTACAAATCCACCTAACAGTAGTCCTGTCCAGCCCACATTTTAAAAGCTTCTTTGAAAGAATGTCATGGGGAACTTTGTCAAAGACCTTACTAAAGTCAATATATGCTATGTCTACAGCATTTCCTTCATCCATCAAGCTCATAACTCTATCATAAAAAGAGACAAGATTAATCTAGCATGACTTATTTCTGAGAAATTCATGTTGACTTTTAGTGATTATGGCATTGCTTACTAAGTAATTACAAACTGACTGTTTAATGATCTGCTCTAGGATCGTTCCTGGTATTGATGTCCTGCTGACTGGGTGATAATTATTTGAGTCCTCTTTTTTTCCCTTCTTGAAAATGGGGATGACATTTGCCTTCCTCCAGTCTGCTGGAATGGTACTATTACTTACCTCAATCTAGATACTGACATCTTGCTAAAACTCATCAAGAATAAAAAGGGGGAGGGGGAGAAATGAAGGGGGAAAAAGAGAAATGATGTCTGCTTTTGTGTTTTTCAAAGTCATCCTCAAGAGGACCAAAATTCTTACAGAAACCACTGGTGTTGCCTTCTGTGTCTGTATGTGTGTGCCATCAAGTCACACATCAACTGATGGAGACCCCATGAATTTCATGGAGGTTTTTAGATAAGGAATACTCAGAGATGGTTTTGCCAGTTTCTTCCCATGAAGTATAGTCTACAGCACCTGGTATTTGTTGGTTGTATCCCATCTACATAGTAACCAGGGTTGACTCTTGAATGATTTTGATGGCTAAATACATCATGGCCCTGAGTTTGCAAGTCCTGGGGAGAACACTTGATGATTCGAAATCTTGGAGATCTTTCATTCATAGGGGCACCATAAGCCAAAGTCTATGGCCATTTCTGCACTAGGCTGTTATAGTGCTATGATTATTCCACTTTCAACATCCTATGGAATCCTGGGTTTGCAGTTTAGTGCAGAAATGGGCTGCTTGATAACAAACAACAAAAAATAGGCCTGATCATTGGAATGAGAATCATTGGAATGGAATCATTGGAATGAGAAGTATGCACTCCTGACCAGTTTCAAGTCCAAAGTATAAAAAACATGCTTAGAAATGCATATTTTGAGAGAGAGACCTTTAAAATTGCAAATACTCATATATTTATATGCATTTATTTTTTTTTTTTTTAAAAAAAATCAGCAACTAATGTAGAATGGGGACACAATGGACTTATTTGTCCAACCCTACTAAACATTTCCCTAAAATTACCTCTTCTCATTCAGGCTGTGAACAAATAATGATACAGCAAAGATTTAGAAGCACTATTGCTATGTCCTGTGCTTCATTGTAGGTGAAAGATGTTAATAAAAAGTTTGAAAGCTTGAAGAAGCATTAAGAGAACAGAGAATATATGAGGATTGCCGCAGGCAAGGTAAAATTGCTGTCTGCCAAGAGAATATTGGAATTTCTTATTTCAGAGCGGAAAAAAATTATACTCTCCACTTCATCTCAGTCATTTATGCTGGTTGGTAAAAGATTGGTCTGCCTTTAGGAAATAGGCAATTTTGGGCATAATATTGGAGATGGTTCCATGTTTTATCTGTTAGTTTTAAGCTAGACCTAGATGCTGTGCAGAGGCGTATGATCACCTGCTAATAAAACCCATAAAACTCATTGGTTCCTCTCAGACATTGAGAAATGGGAAAGGGGCAAAATGCTCTTTCCAAAATTGGGGTTGGGTGTTATCTTTAAGATAAGATGAAGGGAGATAAGTTTCAACTCTCTCTTTTTCAGACCCAAAGCAAGATCTTTGGCCTCTTTCAGCTTTGGTTCAGGCTTCCTGGGGCCCGTTCACACTACAGAATTACAGTGCTGTTATTCCACTTTAACTGCCATGGCTTCATTCTACAGAATCCTGGGGTTTGTAGTTTGGTGCACTGGAGCACACTGGGGAACCTGGGCTGAGTATTCTAAATGCCCCTCCCTAAACTGCCAATCCCAGGATCCCATTGGATGGAACCACGGCACATAAAGGGGAATAATAGTGCTATAATCCTTTAGTGTAAATGGGCCCCTGATGTGTCCATTTTTTCATCTTTTCCAAATAGCTGCCTGTGATATAACCATTTTCCTGAGTTATATCCTACAGACACCTTTTCTTTAAAAAGAAATTATTTCAGTCAAACTCTCTGCTACTATATCCCAGGGTTTCTCTGTTGCTCTATATTCTCACTGTCAGTGCTTCCTTAGGGCTCCCCAAGAGACATCAGTCATAATCAGCAAATTTTGGGAAACTTGTATTCGCATCTTCACAGTCCAATATCTATTTGTAATCTTGTTTTCAGGATGTCACACCTCTTCTCTCTTCCTCACTTTAAGATCAATAAAAAGATGGTATTTTGAAACTGATGGCCTACATGCCAAAGAGGAGGTGAGTTTGCTATGGGTGTTAGTCCTGACTTTAAAATAAGTATCTAACGTGCTGAACTCTAAGTATCAAAATAGATTGAACACCTTGAACAGATCTTTCAAAATTCACTTAAAACCTGGAGAAGATTCACTACCTCCTGTGAACCACTAACTCCACTGTTTCCAAGAATGACCTCAATTCTTAAGCAATTTCATTGATCATAGAGTTGAAAGATACCACATTGTCCATTGAGTCCAATCCTCTGCCTTGCAGGAACACATGCTCAAAGCACCCCCAGCAAATGGCCATCTAGCCTCTTGTTTAAAAACCTCCAACAAAGGTGACTCCACCGCCCTGAGGCAGCATATTCTATTGTTGAATGGCTCTTATCATTAGGAAGTTCTTACCAATGTTTAGATGAAATCTCTTTTCCTGTAGATTGAATCCATTTGCATCTCAGTGCAATGTGAGGCAAAGGAGATCCAGCAAGTTAAGCCTGCAAAAGTTGGAAGATCACTTTTTTTTCGTAAAGTTTGCATGCACTATGTTTTGTCTGTTACAGCATCTTTGCCTAGCAAAGCTTTTAGCGAAAAGCATGTAGCTCAATTTCACTCCATTGTTTCCATTGCTTGGAAAGTAATAGGTTTTCACTTGACTGAGCCATCTGGGTGACTTCTTGCAAAACCTAGCTCTGCTTTCTGCCAGAGGAAAGGTTCTGTGTCTTCGTTCTTCCCACACAGTCTGTTCAATATGCACTGTTTTAGACATGCAATTCCCTCTGGATTGAAAATCTTATCAGTGTTACTGTGACATGATGAATGAAGATGAGGACCAGATTGACTGCAACGGTGGCAGTGAAGAGAGCTATACCAATCCACAAGCATATAGTCAAAAGTAATAGATTACAAATTGGTATGTGGGAGAAATCTGTTTGGTTCATATTTCAGCTGAATTTTACCCAATTCCTACTTCCTAAACCAGTACGCTAAGTGAAACACAGGCATACTTTGATATTTCAATATTTGTAAATTTTTTGATAGCATTCTCCACTAAAAGGCAAACAAAATGAACAAATTGGGGTTGGGGGAATGCACACAAAAAGGCATTTATTAGTGAAAGGGGCATATAAAGCATATTACCTTAGAGAACATTACTTTCAAGTATGTATGTATTAAGCAAAAACATGTACAAAAATGTGCATAACTAGGAGAATGAATTCAGAAATGCATATAAGAGTTGAAAAAAAAATCCATTTTATGTGAAACCCAAACTGAGAGATTTCTGCCCACCTTGTACAAAGGTGCAAGATTTTGACATGTACATTAGTGAGGACTTAAAATAAATGTAAGTTCCTTCAGACATGTGTTTTTACTTTTTGGCTACTAAACACCAGCTTTCAATTATCAATTGCATAAATGGAGTTCTTTAACTGTAACCATTGCACATAAAATTGCAGTTTCTTTGGCAGGTAGTTCCTACTCATCTTTGTCTTCAATGTACCATTAATTTCATTGGGATTTCAGAAACAGCCATTGTAATTCCCGCATTGCACAATGGGACGATAAGCTATCATGTTTGCAGATATGCAGTTGGTTGCACACTGTAGATACTCTATAGGAGGGCGAGATAGCACAATTGCCACTGAACTATGTGAGTGCATATTTGTACTACACAAGCACAATGTAGGATCTCAGCCAGTTGCTGCATGTGTTAGTATTGACAGTGACTCCTTTTTTACTTAGCTGTAGTGAGGGCAATTGTCCAGTACTGGCAGTCTGACAAGGCTTCCAGTTGTATCATCAGGCTGTTAGCAGCAGTTAGCAGGCAACGTTTGTCTTGGTCAGTCCAAGGTCTTAGCAGGTTTAGAGAAACTGAGTCTGAATTTACGATGAGTCCAGAGATCGCATGTACAAGGGCAAAATCCATAGTCCAGCTGGAAGTCAAAGGTTTGAGGACCATAAGCAAGGAATTCAGGAGTCAGTTGCTACGACTGATGGAACCAGTTGGCTCTAACAGTTTCCTCCCATTCTGGCCTCTTGGTATATAAGCTTAGTCTCTTACGCAGCTGTGGCCTAATTAACAAATATATATATAACAATACATAAATGCTGCCAGAATGCTGGGTTCTCCCTTTTCTACCTGCACTGGCTGCAGTAAGTACTGTTCCTCTCATGACTCTAGGGTGTGGCTGTTGGGAAGGGTCCTGTTTGGCTCCTGGGATAAGGGCATGAAACCAGCCCTGGAGAAGGGATTATACTTCAGAGCCCCATATCGCAGAAGCTGCTAGGGAGAGACAAACACCAGAATGAAGGAGGTGATGCTGGCCAGATTTGAATTAACTAGCATGTTCCATACAGCTCCAGCTGTACCTGTCACAGGTAGAAGGGGAAGAAGAGGCAAGCTGGAAAGAGATGGGAGGGAAGAGAGATGAGAAGGTTAAAGAGGGCATGGAAAATTGAAGAGATAAGGAAGAAGGAAGAGGATCAGTGAAGGTAGGCAGCAGTGATGGTGCCAATGCAAGCCAGAGCAAGAGGGAAGCCTAGTGAGCCCCTGAAGTTACTGGTCAGAGGCAGCTGGAGAAACTGGGGAGAGAACCATTGGTAAGATGGTGGCTGAGGGGACTTGGAAGTGATAAGCAATCACCCTATCCCAACTGAGTCAGAGCAAGCACCAGAGAAGATGAAGGGGGATGCAAGGACTTCTTGGGTTCATTGGTCCTTTCCTTCCTCGAGGTGGCAGATCTGGGACAGATCTGGGGCTAAGGAAGAGAACAGTCCCCAAGAAATATGAATGGGAGCCTACGGTCTTTAGGATACTAGCCTGGGGCAGAGGAAGAGTGGCTGGCTAAGGAGAATAGACTTCCACCTGGGAAGCAACGAAGGGGAGTGATGCCTAGATTGTCGAGGTTTCTCCACAGGTACAGAAGTGGCTAGGCTGTTGAAATTCTCAAGCAAATGGCCCCCAAATGATTAAGCCAAACCTACTTACCTGTATACAAACCAAAGACTTTTGGGGTTGCTGTGCCTGTTCCTCAAGTGGGAGAGCTTTATGTTATAAAGGTGTATTGCAGTCTAGAGCATGTGAGTGTAACACACTGACTCTTAATGAACCTCTGGGGCTGCTCTGCACTACACTGTTATAGTGATATTATTCCGTTTTCAACATCCTATGAAATTTTGGAGTTTGTAGTTTGCTGAGGCCAAAAAGCTCTGTGGCTGAAAATTCTAAATGCCCCTCCCCAAACTGCAAACCCCAGGATTCCATAGGATGTTGAAAGTGAAATAATAGCACTATAACAGTGTGGAACAGAAAAGATTGCAACCAAGCAATACACCCCCACACTAGTACACTGCTTGAATTTAGTTTCTAGCTTTGCTGACATAAATATTGCCTTATAATTTTGAATCTCAGCTCTGTACAACTTAGGAAGTAGTATGCTTTGTCTAAAGAAGAGAAGCAAATTGCTGAGCTACAAAACCCAGCATTCCTCACCATTAGCTGTTCTGGTGAGGACTTCTGGAAGTCCAATATGTGCAGAGCCATGCCATTTCCACCTTCTGGTCAAAGCAATGGATAAGTCATCGAGTAAATTTTTGATAAATCTTTGAGTGCCAGCCTTTTATCTTCACCAATGAGGAACAACATTTCTTTAAACAAAGTAAATCCTGGCATATAGGGGTGTGTATAACCCATCTTGCATTCTCATCGGTGGTTCATTCAGTTTTCCATCTCAGTCCTGAGGCTGAGTTCAACTGCAGATCGCATAACCACCATAAACTCAATTTTTGCATTTTCCCCCCTTACTTGACTCCTTTTTTGGTACCACCTCTTCTGATAAAAAATTCTGGGAGACTTAATAGTCCTCACACTTTTGTAGTCTTTTCATTGATCCTCCTACTATAGCTATTTCCAAATTATGCATTTTGTTTTCATTGACCGACATAGCTTCCATGTTTTACTCTTTGTGTATTTGCATGTTTCTTTATTGATTCACGGTTTTTGTCTGTTTATTCATTCTTTCATCAATTACTTAGCCTTGGCCACTAACTAAGACAGTTTTGTTGGCTGCCAGCAAATGTAGTCACTTACAGATAGGCATCTGTGAAGTTGACCTTCTTGTTCTGTGAAATTGCTCCCTTTCCCCCACACTTGCATTGCACCTGCATAACCCTCACTGGAAAAGCAGCTAATGATGCTGGAAACTGTCCCAACCAAAGGCACAACACAGGCAGAGCTTCTTTACAATTTGCTCTTCCATAGAACTGTTGGCAGTACTTTGGTCCGGGCTGGAACCAAATTTGGCTAGAGCTTTATTTACAAAAATTAGATAACAGTGTCTCATTAGATTGCATAAATTGCCTGGAAGCTGAATGCTTAAGTGATACTACGTCTCCAAGATCAAGACTTCAGTCTTCTTCTACAGTTAACTTGTTGATTAAACCGATGAATGATGAGCCTTCATTGTCAAAATCCCAATGATTTGGGGGCTCTCTGCAGTTGGGATGACCAATAGTATGCAAACCCTACATTGGCAAGTCCATGGGGTATTTTTCTGCCCTTGGGAGTCTCTGAAGGGTCACATGGATGGTCAGGATGGCTGAAAGCAATGCAGAAGAGTTCCCCTCCCCATGCAAGTGGCTATATCCGTATCTCCCATATCTCTCTCTATGAACCTTATAAAGCCCTAAGATCTGCTGGGGAAGGCCTTCTTTGATCCTTCCACCATCCCAACCTCACTCGGCAAGGACACGGGAGAGAGCCTTCTCAGCAGCTGATCTCACCCTGTGAACCTCTCTTCTGTAGGAGGCTAGGCTGGCCCCTTCCCTGCTTTCCTTTTGTAGGCAAATAAAGCCATTTCTTTTTAAGGAAGCCTTTAATGGGTGAGCAGGATTGCTTTTTATTTATTTATTAACCATTTTAAAAATGTATTGCAAGTTTAATGTACTATAAGCTTATAATGTTATATGTTTTTAATGTGTTTTTTTTTTTTACTTTGTGGAAGCCACCTTGGGCCCCACTTTGGAAGAAAAGGAGACATAGTAAGTCACTAAATCAATCAACCAACCAAGTGGCCAGAAATCATTCTGTTTTTTTTCCCCCAAGGGTTTCTTTTCCCCATTTTCAGCACTACAGACTGTCCCTGCACTTTATTTAAAAGTTGAATTACTGTTCCTGGATCTTTCCCAGAGAGGCATTTAATCAGTTTTTGGACTAGAAAAGGAGCTGTTTAGGGAATCTTGAGGGTTCAGTGGCTACAGAAACAACCATAGAGCCATTTCTGAACTCAAAGCTTCACTTTTCCCACTCTTGCCTAAGGTAAGATTGACTCCTGTTGGGATCTTATGTATGCATAAGTTCTTTGAAGGAGAGACAGCTGGGCAGTTTTCCTAATGCAGGAAAATATATTCCATTCAAGACCACAGAAGTGGAATGATGAATGCAATGCCATGTAGCATGGTTGTATGTTGCACATCTATGTGATCTGATGTGCACATGCACCTTTGGCATTGCATTTCCCTAGTGAGATTGCATTGTGTAACTCCAGGAGCATCTCTTTGATATGGACTCTTGGCCATCAATTCAGGAACTAATTTGCATGCCATGTGATTTGATTTGATTTGATTTGATGCACATCATTTGTGTGATCAGCCATTGCTATTTTTTTTCCTTCCACGACTATAAAACTTTATCCATCTAGAATGGCAAATTAGTAGATGGGAAACTTATTTTCTCTCTATGTCTCCAGTCATCCTATTGCTTGATAATGGAAGGGAAAGATACCCCCAAGTTGGTAACTTGCCTATAATGGTTTGATTGTTAACGCATCTCATCTTAGGATCATAAGGGTATTTGACACCACTTTAACTTTCATATGTTACATTTCAGGAGGGCTTTTTCAGTTTTCTCTACTGGTAATGCACTGATTTGTTGAGCAGTAGTTCATGTTGCTGATTGCATCTCTATGGACTGAGTGTACTGAGCTTCCCAAAACAATACCTGCAGTTGTCATAACAATTAAAAAACTTGCCGTCTGAAAATGCCATGGATCCATTTGATTGTATCACTTGTGATTTCTTTCTTCTTTTTTTTCTTAAATCACTGTGTAAAATTTGATATGACTGTACAAGCAGTGGCTGACATCCTGTTAGGCAGTTATGTTGTCATAAGCTAGGCTTACAATCTTGTTATTGTTGCATATTCAGATTTACAATCATGGTATCATTGCTACAACCACAAACGCTCCCAAACCCACCTTTAAGTCCAGGCAGTTTTATCTAGGAATGTTGTCCTGTGCAGTGGTGGAGCTTGGAGTATACGGAGGGGGGAGCGGGAGGGGGATGTGGCCACTGTGCACGGAGGCATGGCTGTGGTGTGTGGGGGTGTGGCCAGGGCACACAGGGGCATGGCTAGGGTGCACGGGGGCATGGCTAGGGGCTAGGCAGCCCCAAAAACATTGCCACCCAGGGCAAATCATCCGCTCCCACATCCCTACGCAACTGGTCCTGTGACTCTGGCCAGTAGGGTAGCAGAGGATGATGCATCCAGCCCCATCCCATCAGTGAGTCATGGTGTGACATGGAGTTCCTTCTGCTTGTCACGCTTCCACTTACTGATGAGAGGGGTCTGGAGACATCATCTTGCCAGCACTACAGAACTCCATCCCTTGGTATGACTGCCTAGTTTCTGAGATGGATTTTGGAGATTGGATTGGGAGATGGAATGCAGCCATGATATTGTGGCTATGTGTCTGAAGTGAGATCTTCACAGATTTATTTTTAAAACTTGCTTTTAACATTTAAGACTGGCACCAACAATTTCAGTTTGAGTGACTGAAGCGGACTCAACTACAATTAGACCCTGGGTGGCATGCATACTACATCATTACAGCAGTTGGAGAGTATTTTAACTGTCAGGCTTCATCTGATAGAATCCTAGGATCTGTACTTTGGTGAAGTACTTAGAATTCTCTGCTGGAAAGATTTAGTGCTGTAGTTCAGGTGAGTGAACTAGAGCAGTCTAGCAGAAAACTCGAAGTGTCACCCCAGATTACACATCCCAGGATTCCACAGGATGGATGGAGCTAAAGAACTTAAAGTGCCTTAATTGTCAAGTTGCTTTGACTGTGCACTGTAGACCTGTGGTGTCAGTACTTAGGTGTTAGAAGATTGAGAACATATAATTGAGTCTTTGGTGCAATCACTATTGACCATAGCACTAAGCTAGAAAATAACAAAATGAAGCAGACCTTTGTTACCACACAATTATGTGGATGGCTTCATCATAAAATAGTACAGCTCCATCACCTCTGTTAAGATAATAATGGATGAGATTCTTTGCTGTTTCTGTGTAGTGTAAATCTACTCACATGTAGTTACATGTTATCTGTGCCATACCAAACTTCCCTTTATTACCACCATTGTGCAACTAATGGTTTATCTATCCATGTGCTCCTCATTCTCCCATTGTGCAGTTTCTGTAGTTCCAGTGAATGAAGTGGTATACTGAAGTTACTGACAAAGGTTTATGCACCATCCAAGAATGGCAGGAAATCTGTTGATTACTCCCATCTAGAGCTGATTCATATTAAATTGTTGAATAGGGAGTCTATGTGTATAGAATTGATTCAACGTCTCTGCTCCCATCAGGACTTATGATAAGATTTTGACATGTGAAATGGTTACTCTTGTAAAACTTCACTTATGCAATCATACACTGAACACATGTGTTGCACCAATGGTGCTGGGTCTCTTCCGGCAGGCCGTTCCATAGTTTGGGAGAGATAGAGGAAAAGGTGCTCTGGGTAACTGCAACCAACCTAGTTCTGATTGGCTGCAGTAAATTCCTCCCAGAGGACCTTAGTGTGCGGGGCGGATTATATGGGAGAAGGCGATTATATGGGAGAAGGCGATCCCGCAGGTAGGCTGGCCCCAAGCCATACAGGGCTTTAAAGGTAATAACCAACACCTTGTACTGTGCCTGGAAACTAATAGGCAGCCAATGTAAAGACTTCAGAATAGGTGTTATGTGGTCAGTTTTAGATCTTCCAGTGACCAACCTGGCTGCCATATTCTGAACTGATTGAAGTTTCTGGACTAAGTACATGAGTAGCCCTATGTAGAGCGCATTGCAGAAGTCAAGCCGTGAAGTTACCAGCGCATGTACGACTGTTTTTAGGTGTTCCAGCTCCAGGAAGGGGCACAGCTGGTGTATCAGCCGAAGCTGATAACAGGCACTCCTGGCCACCACATCTATTTGAACTGTCATCTGAAGTGGTGAGTCCAGGAGCACCCCCAAGCTGTGGACATAGTCTTTCAGGGGAAGTGTGACCCCGTCTAGAACTGGTTGACAGACCTCCATACCTGGGCTAGGGCCCTTAACAGCGAGTACCTCCGTCTTATCTGGATTCAGCTTCAGTCTGTTTTTCCTCATCCAGTCCATTACTGCTTCAAGGCATTCATTTAGAGGCGAGATACCACCCTTAGCTGATGCTATTATCCGAGGCATGGAGAGATATATCTGGGTGTCATCAGCATACTGATAGCACCTTGCTCCATGCCTCCTGATGATCTCTCCCAGCGGTTTCATGTAGATGTTAAATAGCATTGGGGACAGGACGGCGCCCTGAGGGATGCCAGATTTAAGCTTCTTTTTCGAGGAGCAACTGTCCCCAAGCATCACCATCTGGTGTCTACCTGAGAGATAGGACCGGAACCACTTAAGTGCAGTGCCCCCTATCCCCAACCCTCTCAGGCGTTCCAGAAGGATACCATGATCTATGGTATCGAAAGCCACTGAGAGGTCCAAGAGTACCAGCAGGGTCACACTTCCCCTGTCAATACCTAGACGTAGATCATCCACTAAGGCGACCATGGCAGTCTCGACTCCATATCCTGCCCTGAAGCCAGTTTGAAATGGATCTAGATAATCTGTTTCATCCAAGACAGCTTGGAGCTGAAGGCCAACAGCCCTCTCGATCACCTTGCTTAAAAATGGAAGATGGGAGACTGGTCTGTAATTATTCATATCCAGGGGATCTAGGGAGGGCTTTTTTAGAAGCAGCCGTACAATAGATTCTTTTAAACAAGCTGGAAAATTGCCCTCTCTGAAGGATGCATTAATAATATGTCTTAAGTGGGTCTTAATTGCAACTCCTCCCTGGACGACCAGCCATGAAGGGCAGGGATCAAGAGGGCAAGTTGTCCTTCTTACCTTTCCAAGGGGCTTGTCTATGTCCTCGGTACTCACTTACTGAAACTGATCCAGTATAATCCTGTTCACGGGGTCGCCGGATGCTCCATTGGTAACCTCTGCTATAACACCGGCATCCAGGTCGGCTCTTATCTGAGAGATTTTATCTGCGAAATGATTATAAAAGGCATCACAGCAAGCTACGTTAGGTTCTAACAACGAGTTCAGGGGAGTGGGTATCTGAGTCAGATCCCTTACCACCCTGAACAGCATTACTGGACGAGAAGTCACAGACGCAATACATGCAGAGAAGGTCTTCTTCGCTACATCTATTGCTACTCTATAGGAATGAAAGAATTCTCTATAGTGTGTCCTATCAGATAAGAGTCGAGATTTCCGCCAGTTGCTCTCTAGTCATTGTCCAGTCTGCTTCATATTCCTGAGTTCTACTATATACCAAGGATTGTGATTTGCAGCAGGCTGGAAAGGACGCTTGGGAGCAATCGTGTCGATAGCCCTAGTAAGATCACAATTCCAGGTATTAACTAGGGCTTCAACAGGATCACCAGCGATACCAACCATAAAACCCTCGAGGGCTTTCTGGAATCCAATAGGTTCCATTAACCTTCGAGGGCGGACCATTCTAATAGGTCCACCACCCCTGCAGAGGCAGATAGCAACCATTACTCTAACCCTGACCAGGAAATGATCCGTCCATGACAAGGTGGTAGCATTTATTATCTCCACCCATGGCTGTGCCTGTTCCGTACTAAAGACCGCATCAAGGGTATAACCTGCACAATGTGTTGGCCCAGAGGCTAATTGGGATAGGCCCATGTTTGTCATGGATGCCACGAACTCCCGAGCTGCACCTGTCAAACTGGTCTCAAATGTGATATTGAAGTCGCCCAGAACCAGAAGTCTGGGCGATTCCAACACCAACTCCGACACCAGCTCTGCCAGCTCGGCCAGGGAGTCTGATAGGCAGCGGGGTGGTCGGTACACTAACAGAATCCTGGTCAGTATAAGATTGTCTTTGTAAACCAAGGTTACTCCGCCCCCCCACCCACTTCTCCTTACCTGCTCACTGACAGAGTATCCGGCTGGCAAGGCCTGGACCTAGGTTGTGCCACTATTGTCTTCCAGCCAGGTCTCTGTAAAGCATGCCAGGTCAGCTTCTTCATCCTTTAAAAGGTCATGGATGATATGCGTTTTATTTTTCATTGACCTGACATTGCAAAGGAGCAAGGAAAGGTTCTGTGGGTGGTTTGGTTCGCTCTCCAGACACCTTGGGGTAGCAGGGCAAACAGAAGGTGAGATAGGTATTAAACATCTATCTCTCCTTCTCCTGTAACGACATTTCACCCTGTTATCACCATATCTCCCTTTGCCCAGCACAGTACTTATTATCGCTCCCTGTTGTTCATCCATTACATCCAACTGCCCCCCATCATGAAAAAAAAAAAAACCCTGCTTGCCCACACCCCCACCCACTCCTACTCCCCCTTCCTTCCTCCCTCTCCTAATTATAAGGCCAGGCAGGAGGGTGTGGCCAGCAGCAAACCCTTCTGTGTTCTTCTCTCTGGCCTCTTTTAAAGGCCAGGCAGGAGGGTGATTGAGAATATGTTGACTTGAGAGTTTATCTTTCAGTATCAACCAATGGGAGTCAATGTGATATAGTAGTTTGAGTTTAGGACTAGGAGTCTGGGAAACCCCTGTTTGAAACCCTGCTCAGCCATGGAAACACCACTGAGTGGCTTTGGGCAAGCTGCGCTCTCTTGCCCTTGTTGTGTGTCATTTTCAAACTTATAGCAACCCTTGGGCAAACCTATCATGGGGTTTTCTGGGGCTGAGAGTGTGTGATGTGCCCAAGGTCACCAGTGGGTTTCTATGGCTGAGTGGGGAACATATAGATAGTGGTATGATAATGTCCTTCTCTGTCTGCCTGCTTTGGCATCCCTAACCAGACCATGGATCATAAATAGAAGAGAACTCTGAATATTGAAGATGAGAATCAAACAGGAAGAAATATGAGTGCTACTGGAAACAACTTTGTTATTGCAACTACTGATAAAAGAGAATGCTTTACCTCCCAGTGTGCTGTCTAAACAACATGGCCAAGTCCATCCATGAACCTGTTATCCACAATTCAACTTTCAGCTTTCTCCAACTTGCATCCTTCCAGATGGGTCATTGTAATTCTCGTCATCCTTGATCACTGGCCATGGTGGCTGAGAATGGTGGGGTTTGTAGGCAAAACATCTGTGGAGACCAAGTTTGGGGAAGGCAGACCCAAGGTCTAATATTCAAGTGTTTGATGTATGGACTACCTGGCAAAGATAAAGGAGCTGTCCAGAAGTTCAGCAATGCTTCACAACTTTTTTTTTCCTTTGATGAAATTTCATATGGACATTGATCAATATTATCTTCTTTTTTTTTAACAGAATAACACATCTGACATTGCTTAGAATCATATAAAAGATGTTACAGTGCTTCTGGAAGCTTCTGAGCACTTGCTCTCACAGCTTACCCTCTGAGCTTGTAACAATATAGTGTTGAATGCTGGCAGACAAAATTGCAGTAATAATCAATGCAAACTTTCATGACTTTTCTGTGCCATATTATTTCCAACTCTGCACCTGTGATGCCCTCTGCCAAATATTTTGCTTGCTCAAAAACTGTGAAAGCTTGACAGGTCTGTGAAGAAGATATTGATGAGACTGAGTGTTATTCAAAAACTCATAAAGTGAAAATCAGTGAAGATGGTGATGCACTGTCACTATAGAGGACTTAGAAGCATGTTTAAATTTCATGTAGAAAATGAAAGGAATTCACCATCATCACCAGCATAATCATTCACAATCAGCAATTTAAAAAGTGCAAAACGATTCGGATGAAACCCAGATCCTCATGGATACTTCAATCTAATCTGAAATAATCAGTAAATCAATTATGATTAGCTGATTTCCACCATTTCACTCCCTTTAAAAATTACTGCTACTGTTTGAAAACTGTGTTCTTTCTACCCCCATCTCAGTTTGTTCTATTGGGAATATGAAGAGTGATCATTAAGCCAGAAACATCTGCGAAATAAAATCAGTTTTGATGTTATTAACATAAAAGGCTGGAAGTCTCTATTGCAGTCTACATTACATATCTTTATGGGCACTTAACCTGTGCAGCAGAGGTGGTAAGGGACTGTGTTAGTGAATTGTGAGGATGCGTAACAGGACACCAGCAAGATGTGTCCTGCAGTCATTACTGGTACACACAGGTGAAAAGGTTCTATGGTTACCCCCTCTTGCAGACCTCCTTTGAGCTATAATTCTCCACATTTCCATTGAGGCATTGGCATCATAGGTGAACCCCTGAGTCATCCACTGTTTGGGGTAACAGCAGTCACTATGCTGGCTCACCTATGTAGTAACTTCATGTCTGCTCTTGATGAATACAGACATTGCAAAACTGGCCGATTCTGTTTCTCACAGGCACAAGCCCTCTGGTAGTGTCTGTGGAACATAAATTCCCAGCTGAATCCCAATAAAAGTCACTAGCATTTTAATTAGATTCAAAGTGCTGGTGATGACCTTTAAAACTCTACATGGCTCAGATCCACATTATTTGAAGGACTGTATTCTCCTTTATGAACCAGCCCAGGCTTTGAGATCTGCTGGTGTCAGGAACCGAATTCACACACACAAACGTAACAGTGCTAATACACTATTTATTAGGAGTATGATACATAGTACAGGACTCCAGTGAGCAAACTGGAGGCAATTAGCAAAATCCAAATGTTAAAAGCAAATAGTTTCCCATCCTGCCTGTGAGAGACCCTTCTCTCTGTCCCACCAACTTCACAGGTGGGTGGGGAGGATGGGCTTGGTGGGTGGGGAAGATGGGCTGGTGGGTGGGGAGGATGGGCTATGTTTTAATCGCTTTTAATGTATTTGATGCGCTGTTGTGCTGCCGCCTCGATCCGTCGGGAGAGGTGGGATATTATTGTTGTTGTTGTTGTTGTTGTTGTTATTATTATTATTATTATCTGGTGGAAACATGGGAATGGGCCTTCTCAGTGGCTGCCCCCAGACTCACTTCCCAAGGAAGTCAGACTGGCACCCTCCCTACTTTCTTTCCATAGTTAAGCAAAGACATTTTTATTCTGACAGGCATTCAATGTGTGAGTATGGCCTGTCTGATAAAAGATACTGGATATTGTTAACTGTGCAGAATTTATGGATGCTGAGTTTTAATTATATATTTTAACTTAGTTTTAAATTTGTTTTAGTTCTTATTTGATTGTTTAATTTGTGTGTAAATGTTTGTATTTTAATCATTTTTTCAAATATTGTAAGCTGCTTTGAGTCCTTAAAAGTGAAAAAGTAGGGAATAAAATAAATAAATAAACTAATATAGCATAAAGTAGAAAACATCACAAAAAATACAATATGTATAATGCAATATATAGAGCATATACAATTCAAAGAGTTTTCAATAAAAGTATTAAAGCCTGAAGAATTGTTTGCTAAGGTTGCTGAGTTATCTCAAATGGCCAAATTAATGTGGGTTTTAAAGGATAAGCCAATTGAAGATTTTTCTGAAACAAACCCATTTATGGGCTTTTTGCGCAATGAGAAATCTAATGATGCAGTCATCTGTGGATATGGTTACTAGTAATTCTAGCAAGATTGTTTTGTTGGCACTTCAATGGCAGAATAATATTCTTTTCTTTCATCATTTGTATCTTTTCTCCTACATTACAGTTTGGTGTGTGTGTGTGTCTGTCTGTCTGTGTTTTACTAGCTTAGTAGTCAGCAAGTTAGTGTTTGAGTGAGTTAGTATT